>JAOTON010000056.1:1667500-2006640 GCA_034440635.1 Lepas anatifera
AAAGTGCCTAAGAATACAAACGTTTACGGACGCGTTTTCGACAATTTCCAAAAGTCCAAACTTTGACCACGGCAGGCACCCTGGGTACAGTGAGGCGGACCGACCTTGAGGATCTGCAGCTGCACCTCCTCGTCGGTGTGGGCGCCGGTGAAGCAGCCGCAGATGGTGTGTACGATGCGGTCGATCTGGCGCTGGCCGGCGGCCGTGGCCGTCACGTCCGGCGCGTCACCCGTCAGGTGGCCGTAAGCGATCAGCTTCTGCAGCAACAACAGCCACAGTCATGTCACACCCACCGCTCTCCACTCCACTCCACTCCACTCCACTCCACTCCACTCCACTCCACTCCACTCCACTCCACTCCACTCCACTCCACTCCACTCCCCACTCCCCACCGCCCACCGCTCTCCACTCAAATCATCCTGCTTCTAGTTTGCATGTCAGAGTACGACGTACTAGTTAAATGTACAGGTTCACTGGTGTGACACGCGGTGATAGTTGTAATAGAATTGGAGGTCGAGTTTTCTTTGCAAAGTACGTGTTTCAGTTAAGCTATGTAACCTTCTTGAAAGGAAAAGTACGCAAGCGATAGCCTCTGGCTGAGGTGCGGGCTTGTGGACTCTGGTGCAGAAGCCGTTGAAAATATACGTTACGCACAAAATAGCACACGAGCCGAGTCAGCAATGGTTGATAGCCATGGTTAATCCATTGCTAAACATTTTAGCCTCTGCTTCGTTTTTTATTTGTGCCGGTAACCACAAACTAGACATCCTGTACAAAATTCGATTTTCAGCCGTAGATGCAACAGCTTGTAATATCTCGAAATTGTAGTTTTGGTAATAATTTTCTCGCAAATCATTTCTCCAAAATTCCGAGAAGAATTTTGATGGCCTAAAAATTCAAATTGTCTTACTTTTTTACTGAGAAAAATGGTTCGCTTGAAAGATTGAGGTCTAGCGTCCTGGGAGAGAATTAAATAAAGTAAAAAACTAACAGTTTTGGAGAACATATTGAAAATTTTCCAAATCCAAACATATTTTTACATAATTGTCGCCATCGAAACTTAAAGCCCCTTTTATACATTTCATTATTGACTTCCACCTGTTAGACTAGAGGGAATTTTTCTCTGTCGACGAGCTCTGACAGTCTGAACCGGCGCCTCTGGAAGATGCCGCCGTACCTGTACACAGTCGAGCGCGGTGACGATGATGTACACCATGATGTACCTGTACACAGTCGAGCGCGGTGACGATGACGTACACCATGACGTACCTGTACACAGTCGAGCGCGGTGACGATGACGTACCTGTACACAGTCGAGCGCGGTGACGATGACGTACACCATGACGTACCTGTACACAGTCGAGCGCGGTGACGATGACGTACACCATGACGTACCTGTACACAGTCGAGCGCGGTGACGATGATGTACACCATGACGTACCTGTACACAGTCGAGCGCGGTGACGATGACGTACACCATGACGTACCTGTACACAGTCGAGCGCGGTGACGATGACGTACTTGTACACAGTCGAGCGCGGTGACGATGACGTACCTGTACACAGTCGAGCGCGGTGACGATGATGTACACCATGACGTACCTGTACACAGTCGAGCGCGGTGACGATGACGTACCTGTACACAGTCGAGCGCGGTGACGATGATGCGCGCCGACTTGCTCTGACAGGCCAGCTCCAGCGGCAGCAGGTACCGGTCAGCGCTGAAGCCGCGCGAGTCCACCTTGGGCAGGGGCAGCACCGAGCTGCCATCGCCCGGGGTCGACCCGCCGCCGCCCGCGCCGCCCTCTCCGTTGGTCTGAAGGTGGCTCTTGGCCTCCTCTGGCGAAACAAGAGATAGTTCGTAATAGGGATAAGTGAGTGATAAGTGAGATAAATTCTGGAGATATCCAGCAACAAGTGAGGCGAGCAGAAGATACAGCAGTGTGCACAGTGGAATGGAACAATTTGATAATTTGATGAGAAAATAATTGAATGTTTACCAAATTTGGTCCCTCACGGGACAAATTCAATACTGTACCGACTTCAAGCACCACCCTCACATTTTTCGTGCTGGTACAATTCCTATAGAAAGATATGAAATTCAAAGCTGAGATCAGCTGTCTTTACCGAGGGCAAGTAATCCATGCCCTTAATCTTGATTCCCACAACAGCTCAGGCCTACTGCAGATGCAACATGATTTAAATATGCGCTGAACTTACCCAAAGCATCTTGGCACGCTTTTCTGAGCTGAGAGTGATGCGGTTTCTTGGTTTCTCGCTCCTGCAAGATCTTTTCCAAAGCTTTAATGATAAACATTTCTTTACTAGTTAAAGTCTGCTGCATATCTTTACATTGGTTGAAAGACAATCAAGAATCAAGTATTTGAGACATTTCAGCGGTTGCATCAATAATTTAGCATAAAACCTGAAAAGAGACCAACGTTCAGACAAAACTTTATCTGAAACTGTTAACAACACCACTGAGCTCATAATAACAAATAATGATATTTTACACCATACCACCAAGAAAGTATTGCATGTCTCACTACAGCCTTTGCAAGCATTCAACTCATTTTGTCACATAGTGCTAGAAGGGGTCATTAATTCTGTAACGTGCATCCTCCACCCGCTGACAGCCGCGGTTCAAATATTGCATACCATACCTGCGGTGACAACAGAGAGCAGCGTGAATAAGCGTTAAGGCGGATCACAATCGACAAAGCTAGCAGAGTGTATTGCAATCAATCCACACATTATTTCAATCTTATTTGGACACTTGGTCAGGCCAATTTAGGACATCACCACATGCCAACTTTCTTTGCCAGCGAAGTCCACTCCACAAAAACACACACATTATCGGCACTGGCGTGACCGAGCGATGACCTCGTGCGACTCTAATAACGCTGGATCACCCGGCATTCGTCGGCGCTCACCTCTTACCGGGGCGACCGTTCAACGCCAACGTTCGCCACCGAGCAGCTCACGTACAGCTGCGGCTCACACTAACGGCTTCCAAAAACTGACCGATTTTCAAAAGTATTGAAGTTTCCTCCACAAGCATCGATGAAAGCTTTAAAGGCTGAACATTATAGCTTTTTGTGTTGCAATTAAAGCCAGAAGAAAACAATGTTCTGTTCATTATACAGATCGATTTTCTTAAAATATCGCGAGATCTTGGATTTTTCCTTAACTGATTTTGATGGTTTCAGTTTACTTTTTACAATTGTTGCACCTTCGTGTGAACTGGGATTTAGGGCGCTTAAGTATCTTGGCTATACCGCGCCCATCATTATCCTGCCCTTTCAGGTGCTTAAAGTCCGCTCAGTGTCGACCATTACCGCACACCTTGTACGCTTTGCCGCGGCTTCCTCCGGGGGTGAATTTCGTGCTTACATACACCCTTCTAGCATATACCCACCAGCTTCAATCTACCCCCAGCTCCACTCAGGTATTCACTGCTTATGAGTTATGGGGACTGTCCCACTTTTATGATAGCTTAGACAGCATGGTGTAAAGTAAAGGATGGTCAGCTTCATAGCATGATATCTTAAAGTAACGGATGCTGAGTTTGATAGAACAATGACTTGGAGTAAAGGATGGCTAATTTAACAGCATAAGGTGCTGTGATAACAATACAACAAAACCCATCCTCCCACCGAAACACAGGATGAAACCATGGTGCGAATATGAAGCCATAGTGGGAGGCAGATTCTGCGAAATATGGCTGCTTGTGAAACACTAACGACGGCACTTCACCAACACACTGATGTAGATTAACGCAGGTAGCAGGGAGAGAGGGCAAACAAATTAAGTCGAGGTCCGATTTTGTTTGGGGGGGTGTTGTCCCTAATTCACGAGTAAGGAGCGAGTAAAAGTAGCGCGTAACAAAACCCATCTTCCCAACGCAACACAGGAAGAACCCTTAGTCCGAATACCGACGGCACTGCGCCGTGGGAACTCGCCGCGGCAGTAAGTACCCAGGGTGTTTATAAAGAGGTACGAGTTTGTTGACACGTTGTTTTCGCGTGAGTGTCGTGATTTCTTCAAGTGCAGCTGTTCCATTTACCAGCAGCGTTAGAGCAGCATGAAAACACTGCCTGGTGGTAAACAGTTTCTGGTTGATAAGTTGATATTTGGGGTAACCATAAGGCGTGCGTTGCAAGACTAGAGCTGTAAATAGCGTAGCTCCAACCAAATCACGCAGAACATAGTGCAGGTCAAATAAGGTAATAAATAAGTACCACGCAAGATAGGTATGACTTCAAGAAATGCTCCCAACATATCCGCAGCACCATGAGCCTGTCATGCCTTGAAATGAAATCGATAATTACGTGTTTCGTAGTTTTCTTTTAAATGACATTTAAGGTCAAGCTAAGTCATTTAGTCAGGGTACAAGGGTCGTTTCAGATCCAAGGCACAAATAACGGTGCAAAATCTTTGGTAGGTAAGTGACCAGCTTTCATTTGACATCCATATAAGCCATGTTGTAGCGTATTCGCACGATATGTACTTCCAATGAGCGTTTTGCCCTAGGTGATGACCTCTATGACCTGCTACTAAATCTGAGCTACAAAGAAAATCACCCACCACTGGTTAGCTTATACCCTTGGGACCACCCAGTGAAAAACATAAAAATAAAAAAAGACTTCTATAAAATGTATTTATTCAAAGACAAAGGCACAAGGTTATGAGGTCAAAACCTGACCTGAGGTGAAAGTTCTTATTTTCTCATAAGGCTCATTGAATCTTCTATCCACTGACATCCATTTTGAATAATTTCGATCATCTTCTTTTAAGACACAAAATAATTTCTGCTTCAATGTTTGCGTTGACCTCGTAATTTTGATGACCTCCATTTGGTAACCTCTTTGACCTTCGGACCTGGAATGAGCCTAAATTTTTATTTTGTATAGAGCACCTTGGGTACAAAGTTTGGTGGATGTCTGACAGATCATGGTAATTTTTTTGGTGCCTGCCTGGACGATTTATCCTTGTATAACCCATGCACATCGCTTCGTTCATTTTTCACTTCCACGCACACTTCAGCCCTGGACCTTCTACAGGATTCTCGAGCCTTGGCTTCGAACAGAGTGATCGTCAGAGGAGACATGGGACACACAGCAGCTGTTATCATGTCCAGAGGAACGATGCAATGAAATGATCTAGTGCCTTTTACCAGCCTGGTACCATGAAAGCGCTTTTCCAGCTTCTTAGCCATGCTGGCTATAGCAGCACTCGTCACAAAAATAGCTTTATCTGATCCCTGAGGCATGTTTTGCAGTCAAAGAATAATTATTCAGCACATCAAATTTACTCATTCACTGGTATTTTAAAACCCGCGCGGTACACAGTACACTTCACAGAGCCACCGATACCATCACAGGCAATTTTTCCGTGTGAAGTGGTGAAAAAGTACCACTCACGCTCCAATGCCATAATCCGGTTGATGGTGACAGATAGACTCGACTACCTGCTTACGCTTGTTTTGGTCGGTACAGTGGTCGATCTCAGAAGGTTGGAATTTTGTGCGTTGAAAGCGGCCCTCTCCTGCTGTGTACGGGCCTAGATCGTCCCCATCATTAACGATTCTGTCAGACAAACGGATTCATTGTGCCTCGATCGGCGTCCGTCGGTCCGTCATCTTGTATTGTCATGTTTGAATGGTGTGTGAAATATAGGGCATTCTCTCTCTCTCTCTCTCTCTCTCTCTCTCTCTCTCTCTCTCTCTCTCTCTCTCTCTCTCTCTCTCTCTCTCTCTCTCTCTCTCTCTCTCTCTCTCTCTCTCTCTCTCTCTCTCTCTCTCTCTCTCTCTCTCTCTCTCTCTCTCTCTCTCTCTCTCTCTCTCTCTCTCTCTCTCTCTCTCTCTCTCTCTCTCTCTCTCTCTCTCTCTCTCTCTCTCTCTCTCTCTCTCTCTCTCTCTCTCTCTCTCTCTCTCTCTCTCTCTCTCTCTCTCTCTCTCTCTCTCTCTCTCTCTCTCTCTCTCTCTCTCTCTCTCTCTCTCTCTCTCTCTCTCTCTCTCTCTCTCTCTCTCTCTCTCTCTCTCTCTCTCTCTCTCTCTCTCTCTCTCTCTCTCTCTCTCTCTCTCTCTCTCTCTCTCTCTCTCTCTCTCTCTCTCTCTCTCTCTCTCTCTCTCTCTCTCTCTCTCTCTCTCTCTCTCTCTCTCTCTCTCTCTCTCTCTCTCTCTCTCTCTCTCTCTCTCTCTCTCTCTCTCTCTCTCTCTCTCTCTCTCTCTCTCTCTCTCTCTCTCTCTCTCTCTCTCTCTCTCTCTCTCTCTCTCTCTCTCTCTCTCTCTCTCTCTCTCTCTCTCTCTCTCTCTCTCTCTCTCTCTCTCTCTCTCTCTCTCTCTCTCTCTCTCTCTCTCTCTCTCTCTCTCTCTCTCTCTCTCTCTCTCTCTCTCTCTCTCTCTCTCTCTCTCTCTCTCTCTCTCTCTCTCTCTCTCTCTCTCTCTCTCTCTCTCTCTCTCTCTCTCTCTCTCTCTCTCTCTCTCTCAAAAATATTCGAAAAGTTGTGCCGGTTTTAAAATTGTCCGGCGCAACCATCTGAAGAATAATGTACTTTTGGGAGGCCTAGATGAAAGTACGTGATGTCTGAAATTAGTGCAGATTGAAAGGTTGCACAGCCGCTGTGTTGTGCACGAGAAAATCAAAACTAAAGCAAAAACGCCACAGGCTCTCACACGTGTAAGGAATGAATGGATTTAGGGTACGCTGACAGTTGTCCCAAAGAAAAACCCTGTGTTATATTTTGTACACAAAAGCACAAGGTTTTCTGAAAACAGTCATTTTCTTGGAGTAATGTTGGGGATGTTTTCGAGACGTGTACCAAATTTAATGTGTCTGGTATGGGTCACAGCCAGGGGCGTCAAAATTTAATTTATGAGGGGGGAGACGTATCCCGGACTGGCGATGACGAGGGGATGGGAGGCAGACAGAGCATTATGGCTTCTTATGAAACACTAACGACGATGCATTTTACTAACACATTTATTTAGATTCACGCAGGCAGCAGGGAGAGAATGCAAACAAATTAATTCGAGGTCAATTTTTTTGGGGGGATGTCTCCCTCATTCACGAATAGGGGGAAGTAGAAGCACATACAAACCCATCCCCCCAATGCAACACACGAAGAGGCCACAGTGCAAACACCGCCGGCACTGCACAATGGGGGTTCGCTGCAGCCGCAAGCACCCAGGGGCCATATAGGGGGTTGACACGTTGTTTTCGCGTGAGTGCCACGATTTCCTCACCTACAGCCGTTCCAGTTATCAGCAGTGTTAGAGCAGCATGAAAGTATTGCCTTATTGGTAAATAGTTCCCGGCTGCTAAGTTTATATTTGGGTTAGCTATACCGTGTGCGTATTAAGACTATAGTCTTGGTACGCAATTCTATCGAATTAAATAGGAAATAGCGAAGCTCCAACGAAATTACGCGGAACCTAGAGCAGGTCAAATAAGGTAATAAATAAATATCACGCAAGGTCGATATGACGTGAAGTAATGCTCCCAACATATCTGAAGTGCCATGAACCTGTCAAGTCATCAAATGAAATTCGTACCGACGTATTTGCATACTTGTCTCTTAACACGCGCCGCGCTGGGGTCCCTTGCATGACGCGCCCCGCTGGGGGGGCGTTCTTCGCCCCTCCGTATCTCGTTCCCCACGAAAGCTAAAGGAAAATTACGGGCGCCCTTCGAAAGCTCTGGATAAGACGAAGAGATTCTATAAGAAGAATGTTTATGTCAGGTCAATATTGAGGTCAGCATAGGTCAAAGAAGGCTCCATAGGCTTACAACAGAGCAGTGTACGTTTCCCTCTCTAGATCTGCCCTCAGGAGAGCTAGAGCAAATATTGATGTATCATTGGATTTTTCTCATCGCGGCGAATCGAATGATGTATAATATGACCTTGCTGGGTCAAATGGTCAAAATGACCTGAACTCGAGCTAGGTCAGGGTCACAGAGTGACCTGCTATGGTCATGTTCCATATCAATCGACTCCCCGTGACAATATAAGCACAATGCAGGCAAAATGGGAGCTTTATCTCAATTCAGTGAGAAGTTATTGGCAAAACAATCACTCTCTGCTCCCGTAACCTGATACGACCTTTGAGAGGTCAGATGCTCAAAAACTCAACTTTATGGTCAAGATCGTGGTAAGAATAGACGTTTTGAGGATTTTCAGCTTTATCTGTCCCGTATTTACTGAAAACGAGCCCATTATATTTTTCACCATAGACTTTAATGGGGTGACCAAAAAATTTACCCCACCTTAGGTCAAAAATATCAAAATTCCGAGATAGCAGATTTGTAGACCGTAATGACCTTATCATATTGTGGAAGTTTCAAACTGATCGGTTCGCTAATGTTCCCTGGGGGCTGCTTCAAACTCGTAATTTTAGGTTTTGAGGTCGGGTCACTTGACCCTGAATAGCTCCTTGACCTGACATGACCTTAACAAAAAAAATTTGGTTAGCTGTGTAAAATTGATCAGGGATAAGGTACTATAAGTTCCGTTGTTCTGCGTCTCTTCGTTTTTGAGCTATCTGGGGAAAACCAGGAAAGGGGCGAATTTCGCCCCCCAGCGGGCGCGTGTTAAATGACATCTAAGGTCGAGCTAGGCCATTTAGTCAGGTTACAAGGGTCATTTCAGATCCAAGGCACAGATGATGGTACAAAATATGAAGTAGGTAAGTGATCAGCTTTAATTTGACCTCCATATCAGCTATATTGCATCGTATTCGCGCGAAAGGTACTTCCAATGAGCGTTTTGCCCAGGGTGACAACCTCTGTGACCTGTTACTAAATCTGAGTTCCAAAAAATAACTCACCACTGGTTAGCTTATGCCCTGAGGACAACCCAGTGAAACAATTGAAAATAGGACTTAAAAAAGATGATTAATTTAAAGAAGAGGTCACAATGTCCAAGGTCAAAACCTAGCCTGAAGTTAAAGTTTTCATTTTTCTTATATGGTTCATTGTATCTTCTAATCAGTGATACACACTTTATTTAATCTTGATCAGCCATTTTTACAATACACAATTATTTCTGCCTGAATGTTTGCATTGACCTCGAAACTTTCATGGTCTGGTGACCTCTCTGACCCTGAGACCTGGAAATGGGTCAAATATTTTTATTTTGTATGAGAGATCTTAGGTGCATAATTTGGTGGAAATCTGGCAGGTCATGGTAAAATTTGTTGTGCCTACCTGGACGATTTGTCCTGGAATGACCCACTTGTCAAAATGGCTTGGAAAGAGATGTGATGAGAAAGCATAGAATGTGAAAAAAATGAAAAGAGAGAAGAAAAATAAAAAACGTCCTTAGAAGTACAAAAAAAAACGAAAAAACAGATAGAGCAGAAACGACCAATGTAGCTTGAATTTTCCATCTAGATAGTGTGTGCTGAGGTTTTAGGGCACTACCAGGGCTATGCAGCATTCCAGATAGGCATCAGCCAGCAGTTTTCTCCCCCAGGTTTGATGCCAATTTTGCATGCCTGGCAGTGATTATTAGTGCCGAAATTGGACACTCATAAGAAGCACATTCACTTCAAGAAAACATATTTTACTTCAAGAAAACATATTTCTAGTAAAGATCGAGGGCTATACAATATTTTTTCTGGTTCAATAAAGAAATCAGAATAAAATATAAGTGTGATGAAATCTAAGGGAAAAACCACTTCTTCTCTTTCACTTAGACCTGCTAGAATTTCCAAAAATTAAATCAATGACACACAAACTCACACAGCAGCAGAAATAGATGATTTGAATGATTTGATACCTAACATATTTTGCCAATTTTTTGGGTTCTTTTAAGAAGTCTTAGACATATGTGTTTCACATCTTCCTTGGGCATCAGATCCTATTGTGCTTAACATTTTGTTCCTAGCAGCTGGATACATTTTATGATTCTCCAGTTTTAGGCTTCCTCAAAGACTTTCAATGATATGAAGCTATCTTTTGCCTGCTTTTCTATGCCTTTGATCCAACATTGAGGGGTGTACTTGATCTTACTTCTTCTCTTATGCCTAGGAACATCAATATAAGAGCAGTGAAAAGGCTAGTTTTAGTTCAATCGAAATGTGTAGCTCAATGTAAATAATGTGCAAATGTGTACCTTTAATAGGAAATGTGTAGTTCAATGTGACACTAAATGGGAAGTCATGCCTGATTTGCACTTTCCCTCAAGACTTCTGGAGTTGAAAGTTTTGGGGGCATTTGGAGGAATCCTCAGGCTTGACTAGTGGTGCATCATTACTATCCAAATTTATAACTTATGTAGACTAGCACTTCATGAATATTCCAATACTTCTATATGCCTGGAGCATCTTGATCAACTTGTTGCCATAATTTACAGACTGGCTAGGGAGCCACTCAATAAACAACATGCAGACAGGAGCAATGGCGACACCCATAATGTTTAGGTTCTGAAATGTATCACAATGAATTGAAACCATACACGTGTATTGGGGCCACACAGGTTGGACACTAAAAAGGCCAGACCCTGAAGGGAAGGCCGGGCTCCCCCGACGCGGCACACCTAAATTACGCCGGGGAACCAAGAAAATTGGACAAGCATCAACAAAAATATAAACACTAGGAACACTAAAACAACACAGACAGTCAAGTGCACACAGTTTTAAACCCATTGGGTAAAAGAGCACAACCTGGGCACACGCGGGCCAAGCCAGACACAGTCGCCAAAGCGGTCAACTTATTTACTGCGGTGGGTCGGTAAATAAGTTATTTAATTAACTTTCAAGAGTTTATTTCAAAGGTCTATCTGTTACAGTCTGAGGGTATTCCAGGGCCCCTGCATCATATTCCACCTGTACATGAAAAATAATAAAACAAATGTAGGTACACATTCCAGCAACTTGAATCGACCTAAGTATTTCTAACTGCGAAGCTGACTGAAAAATTCAAACGACTCTTCAACAACAACATGTTTAGAACAAACACTCGCCTTTCAACAGCAACGAATGCCATTTTTATAATTTCATTCCCACCAACCCACGACACGACCACCAAACTCTACTCCTCAAACGCTACTCAAAGACCCCAAGATACCTTTACAGCGCTTAGTTCAAGAGAAGTACACGCCGTATCTACGTCATATGTTTATTCTAATGATGAAATATAATATTTGGAATATGAAAAAATACAAACTGAAAAATTATATTTAAATATTTTTTGGTTCTTAACATATAAATTTATGACATAAATTTAAGCAATACGTCACAGATGTACGACAAGCAAATCGCCACCGCCGCATTTTGCGCTACAGTTGAATAATCTGGGCCAGCAACTGTAATATTCCTTCAATATGGTATCAGTGATATAAAGTGAACTGAATTCTCCTCTACAAATACCGAAGAAAATCTTCAAGCTATGGAAAGAAGTCATCCTCTGCATTGTAAGAGTTTTTTCCGAGACAAATGAACTTCCAAGTCATGGTAGGTTCCACAAGCCTAGATAAATTTTATTAAGAAAAAGAAAGATTGCATATCTAGGGCTAAAAGGCGTTTATCTATCTCTAGACCGGCAAAACACTTCCGAAACTTGGTGCAGTTTTCACGTCCGGTGAAGGGATTTATTACGCCCTTGTGACGTTACCGCAAGCTGCTCGTGATAATCGGCTGTAACCAAGGCCCTAGAATCCCAGGTTGGTTCAAGTTTTCTACTAGTAAAATTTTGGTTGTTTTCCTGGTATCCACTAAGAAAGGAAACAGCTCCTTATTTTGAGGGCTGAAATTTAAGTTTTTTGGATAAATTGAGTTCAAATATGTAATAAAATGCCATGGAATACACCTTATTGCACTTTAATGTCTGTGAAGTGAAATATGTTGATAAATCTAGTAGCTTTGGTATGTTATGCTAAAAAGTATACTGGTCTGGCAATCCTACTACGGTTTTTACTGAGCCGCAACCCTAAGAGTAAACGAAAAACTTGACTGGACCGAGCGAGAATAAAAACCAATGAAACGACATACGGGGTGAAGGGAGTAGGTTTCGGTAAAAACGGAAACAGTAACGATAGAAGGAAAGATTGCACCTCAGAGCCAGATTATAGCCGCTGCTCAAAGTCTAAATGCAACACGTACTGATCGCTTTAACAGTTGCAGTCATGGGCGTCGAAAGCAGCATGGACGTGGGATGTGCTCCCCATTGGCTATTGGAGGACCAAGTGCCCCCTTGTCTCCTGCATCCACCAAGTGCCAACTCCTCCCCCTCCCTTGTCATCATCGCCGTACCGCTCCTGTCCCTTGTAAAAATTCCGTGGCTACGACTCTGACTTACCCCATTGAAACCCGTAAGTGTGATGAAATTTTACTCAAAGTTATTGTAATTGGGCTGTTTATATATACGGGGCACTAGTCATACGCGGATCCAAGATTGCCAGTCGAGAGCCGGGGGGGGCTTTCTTCCTGGGAGGGGGTGTCATCCGGACCAGGGAGCTTCATTCGGACCAGGGGGCGCAATTTTTGGCTGGCAAAATCCATCAGGTGGGCGCCAAATCCTATCGGCGGGCGCTGCTTTCCGGATCCTGCGGAGGGGGGTGGGAAGCGACATTTCAGGTGGCGCAACCGACCTTTCAGGAGTCGCTGTGACCATTTCAGGGGACACCTCAGGGGCCATCGGGGGACAGCCGCCCGGGCTTTGTCCCCTGGATCTGCCTATGGTACCAGTGGCGGATATAGGGAGGTTATGGGGCTCACGAGCCTCCTAAATTTTGAGGGCCCTCCGAGATGTCTACTAATATCTGTATAAGCAAAGGCTGTTCGGAGGCTATGGTGGGGGACAGTGGCGGGTGCAGGAATTTTGTAGGTGGGGGCAAGGGGGCAGGAGCGTCGGAACTATGTTCAAAGTTGGGGGGCAGTGGGAATTTTCAAGTCATTTCTTTCCAGTCAATGCCATAGGGTTAATGGTTAAGAATCATGAAAGTTGGGGGGGGGGCAGCTGCCCCCTGCCCCCCGGCTCCTACGTCCCTGCAAGGAGGTTCGAGCCTCCCCGCCATTGCCTCACATCAGCATCGGCCATGCATTTGCTAGGCACTAACATTGGGGGAGGGGTGGGCTCGAGCCCTAGTCCCCTTGTATCCGCCACTGGCAGTGGGGGAGGTTTGAGTCTTCTAGTCTCCCCAAAATAAGTCCTGGATCCGCGACCGCGCGGTACCTCAAACAATTTGTGAGTCTCGCTGGGAAACCTCCGTTGGACAGACCCGTACTTCGTATTTTCATCTAAGCAACGATGACGTGAAGGATGAAATTACAAACCTATTACACTGATAATGACTCTTAAGAGCAACGGAACACCACTGCGAGAAAAGCCCCTGAAGTCCCTGCAGGTCGGTCTTAGGACTGCAGAAACTCTGTAATGGGTAGAAATATGATCAAACTTGTCAACCAAGCCATTTTTGACGTCTTTCAGTCATTTGCAAGCCTTACTGATCATGTCAAATATACCCAGTTTGCCGCTGCTTCAAGCCGCAAAACGCCTGCGGCATCGAGGCGATGACGTCACCACCGCAAAATGCCAGGCAACTTGAACGGGGGCTGGCTGTAACTACCCCGCCACCACCGCCACGTCGCCGTCTTCGTCGTAGATTCGCCGTAAACAGCCAGCCAAGTATACAAAACAAAAACATTAGCCGTGCTATTCTGCCGGCAGAACGCATAATAGTATGCCGCACTCATGCGCAGTACGGTATCTTAGAGTACAAGATGCCATACTGCGCATGCGTGTGGCATACTAGTATGCGTTCTGCACGGCAGAATAACAGGGGAGACCTCAAATCGCCCACAAACGAAACGACCACAGCTTAATTCGACCACGGCTTAAATCGCCCACAGTCAAAATCGCCCACACCAAAATCACCCACGGCTTAAATCGCCCACATATTATTTTGCCCACAGTTCAAATAGGCCACAAAATGCCCTGTTAGGGAGAGATAAATATGACCACAGTTGAAATCGCCCACACTTAAAAGCGCCCACAGCTGATGCACAACATCCACCCGAATGAACAAACCGCCCACAGATTAAACTACCCACAAATGAAATCAGCCACAGCTCTTGCGACGTCTCTTGTAACCTTTGGTATACAACTGTGCCGCTAGATGACCAAAAAGCACGAAAGTCTACGGAGTGCACTGAGGGATAGGAAGTTAACAGGGTGGCCAAGCTGAAATGAATTTTCCTTCACGCTGTAACTGAATTTTGACTGAATGTAACTGACGAACTGAATCTACCGCCGCTCAGGGGCGGATCTAGCCGGAAAGTTTAGGGGGGGGCAAGGATTCCGGCACTTATTGTGGAGACAATTCTTACCATTGAAAACAGTTTGCACTCCTGTATGGAGAGCGGCGCTAGCGACATCAACATGGATAGATATCAATATTTACAAAGAAGTATGCATAGGGTTCTTGGAGCCATACATAAAACCTTTACTCGAGGAGATAATAATTCCGGGGCATATCGACCAGAGGCGCAGCCAGGGGGTGGGCACAGGGGCACGTGCCCCCATCGGTGCCGGGGTGCCCTTTTATCGCTAGGCTGTGTACCCCTTTTGGGCCGTGCCGCTTGAAATTTAGTGCCCTACGCCGTTGAACCTTGATGCAACTAGATGGCATTTAGCTATAAAAGCTATTGTTTGACAGTTTAATGCCTTTTTTGGTCAGCTAGGGTATTCTGTCGCCTTTCCAAGCACCCAGGAAGAGTATGGGTACGTAATCCGTTTCCAGCTATTGCCTCATCGTCGCTCTTAATCGTACGGGCGGAGATAATCTGGTGCCCCTTGAGCTCATCTGGTGCCCACTGAGCTAGTTTTGGCCCCTTGAGCTGATCACGTGCCCTTTAAGCTAATCTGGTGCCCCCTCAGTCAATCTGGTGCCCACTGAGCAAATTATTGTGCCTCTTGAACCTAATTATGCTCTCTGAGCTAGTCTTATGCCTCCGAGCTTGCCTGGTGCCCTATTAACTGTTTAAGTGCCCTTCAAATTGATCTGGCCCCCTGAACTAATCTCATGCTTCCCGGAGTTGATCTACTGTCCCCCGAGCCAATATGGTACCTCTTGAGCTGATCAGGTGCCTCCTGGGCTGGTTATTGATGTCTCCTTAGATGATCTGGTGCACCCTGAGTTGACCTTGTGTTCCCTGAACTGATATATGCCCCTGCTCTAGTCTGGGGACTAAAAGCTGATCTAGGCCCCCTGACTGATCGACCTGGTGCCCCCTGAGCAGATATGTTGCCCCCTTAGCTAAAATAATGCCCCCTGAGTCGATCTGGTGCCTCCTGAGCCATCATTGAGCCTCCTAAGCCCATTTTATGCCCTCTGAGCTAGCATGGCGCCCCTTGAGCTAGTTTGGTGTCCCCTAAGCCAATCTGGTGCCTTTTTTAGCTGATCTGGGCCTCCTGAGTTGATTAAGTAATTTCTTCAGCACTCTGGCGCCCTGAACTGAGCCGGGCCCACATAGGCTCATAAGAGCCCCTGAGCTGGTATGGGGCTCCTGAGCTGATTAAGTGCCTCCTGACTTGATCTGGTACCCCGAGCTGATCTGGGTCCCGAGTTGGTTGGGGACCACTGATCTGATTCCTTGTCCCCGAAGCTGATCTGGTGCCCTGTGGGCCGATCTGGTGTCCCCTGGGCAGCTCTGGGGCTCCTAAACTGAATGTGCCCCGGCCTGGTTAGGGATCCCTGAGCTGATTTAGCACCCTGACTTGATCTTGCCCCTTGGCCTGACTTGAGGCCCCTGAACTGATCTGGGGCCCAAGAGCTGATCTGGGGCCCAAGAGCAGATCTGTGTTCTGTGGGTGCCCTGACCTGGTATGGGCCATGGGGGTATCCTGAGCTGGTCTGAGCGCTGAGCTTGTGAGAGTTCTTTAACCCTCGCTCCGGTGGGGGGTGTTTGAACACTCCCTGGGGTTTTTCCGGCAGTACGAAAAACAGCGGGGCAAAGCACCGCCCTACTTTGCACACCTTACCCTTAATTCATTCCGCAACTTTTTTTCAAATTTTTTAAGTTGGGTCATCATAGGTCGGGTCACCAGTGCAGGTCAAGTGACCTCACCTCCAAAAATGTTTAAGGTGGCATAAGTAAGAAATGGGTGAATCTATCGGGTTGAAACTTATACCACATAATGGGCCCATCGAGTGATGCAAAATGTATTCCGGGATTTTTCATATCGATGACCTAGGGTCAGGTGTGGATTGTGAACTCCATTAGAAAAGCATGGAAAAAAACAGAAAATGGGTTTTATTGGTGTAGATACAGAGCAGCTGAGAATACCTTAATATTCACCAAATCGTACTATCCTGGGCTTTCCCGGTTCATGCTGCAATTTTTGACCTGTGACTTCTGAGAGGTCATCTGGGGCCCTACTTAAGCAGTTTTTAGTCTTAGGTCAATAACTTTGCAGGAATTATGATACAGCTTTTATTTTGATACCGTTACGTTTGGATTGCCATTGCGAGTCGATTGAAATGAATATTGAATATGCTAGGTCGGAAAGTGACCTTGGCCTGACCTGAGGTCAGGCCATTTTTGTGTTTTGACCTAGCATGGTCATATTATATATCATTCGATTTGCCGTGACGGGAGGAAGCAAATGATGTCTAAAAATTATTCTAACTCGACTTCTAACTCACTCCGTCAGACGCTGGAGACCAAAAACTCTACTCAAAATGTCACCTTCATTGACCTGTCATGACCTCAATATCGGCATGAGCAAAAAAGTGGCAAACATAGTTTTTCTTGGAATTGTATGAGCTATCCACCGGCTTTCGTATTTTTTCGTTATCCCGCATAGTTCCCAGAGTTGGAGGGGGTGTTCAAACACCCCCACCAGGGCGAAAGTGGCTCGGAGGCCCATCGGGGCGGGTATTCAGTTGGGCTGAGCCCCCTCCCCTCCCGAGGTGATCTGGCGCCTTAAATTGTTCTGGGACTCCTTGTGCTGGTTCAAGGCCCTATGAGCCTATCTGGGGCCCATTGAGCTAGTCTGATGACCCCATCTCTGGGGTCACTGAGCTAGTCTAGTCCCTGGGTAAAGCATGAGCTGCTCTGGAGGCTCTGTTCTGCATCTGAGGCCCCTGAACTGGTCTATAATAGACAGAGAATACGAAGACAAGGCCAACTCCCATCACCTCGGGGGGGGGGTCACTGAGCTAGTCTATTCCGTGGATGCACTTCTGAGGGATGGGGGTGGGGGAGGCTTCAATTGCTGGGATCGCTGGACTGGGGATGACTGGTGTGGAAAAATCTGAATTCAGAAAGGCCCGTTGTTTCCTAGTGAATAAAAAGAGATAATGAACCTTGCAGTGGGTAGGTCAAAATAGATTTTGTCAGTTTTAAGTAATGACCAAAGTGTGAAAACTGGATGTACTTTGTCTCAGGGTTTTAAGTTGAGAAACTGTAAATCACCGACTTGTGAATATTTTACAGAAGTGTCTGCTAATTGCTCGATATAGCGATATATGCGATAAAACTGTTCGCGTATGACATTTGCTCATCAGTCGATAGTTGTGATGGTGAAGTTAATAACAAATCTCTCCCGTCAGGTGACTGGCCTGGAGCGACAGCGAGTACGCCCTGCAGTCCAGATGCTCAACGAGCGTGTCGGAAAGCGTCTGCTCCACCTATTTGGTCAGCGTTTCGCCAAGCAGGCTTAGTTTATCATCACCTGCGATAAGGTGTTCGACATCTGTAGCTCTCGGTGCATCCTTGACGGCAGGGCTCATCGGTCGGCGTTCGCCTTGAGTACACCATCGTTGCTCAGCCACCTCTCTGATTTAGTTAGCGCGACTAAATCGGGACTCTTGGCGCGATGAAAGCCAGAGCAGGCTGCCCTTCCAGAACGGTTTCATCATATCCTTAACTGCTCTGCGAGGTCCCCACAGCATTATTAAGAATATCTACGGCGTCAAGTACTTTCTGACGTCACGGGTGAACCAGGACGTGGTGGAGAACTTCTCACAGGTCAGGGTCTTGGGAGCAGCCAACACCCACCCAACGGCGGTCGAAGCCAAGACTCGTATGATACTCTTGTTGATGGGGCCTCACCGTCCGTGGCCGTTGGTTCTCATGCCAGACCATGGCCCGCTGGAGTCCCAGTCAGTCCTGCTTGATGAAAAAGAACCAACTCACCTGGGTGCGGCTTCCCTGCAGCTGGACCCTCTGACAGTCAGTACTGAAGAGCTTGACGTCGCTGCTGTGTTATGAGGTGGAGAGGTTGCAGCCTTACCCCGCTCCACATGTACAAAGAACAGGACTGACGGGATGAAGATGACCAGGACGCCGCCGCGGAACCAGCTGCTCCGACAGAAAGGGGCATAGACCAAACAAATTCAGGCAGGTGCTGGCTTACATGGCGGGCTTTATTGCTATGTAAAGTGTAGAGCTGTACAGCTCTCTCGAACATATCCCATCGACCGTGCTTGTAGTAGATAATAGTGGGGATCTGGAGTGGTTGCCACGTCTTAGTCGGAGTGCTCTCACAGTACCAAATGAAAAGTTGCTTAGACAATTAAGGGAGCTAAATGTTTTGTTTTGTTTTGTGTTATCCGTGAACCTAGCAGCATGGGTAGAAAATCAGGAGTTATCCTCTGTTTTGCTTTTGGTATGCTAGTTAAATTCCCGGACCTTAATCAAAAGATAGCGCGAAAGTACGCGGTGACGAGGACTCACATGCGCGTTAGGTGTGCAAACTATGTAAGAATACGTGTGGAAATGACATCAGCACTACATAATTTGTGTTTACGGCGTATTGTGATTTCGTTCAGTCTGTGTAAACCCTCCATTCTTTGTTCACACCCATCATGAATAGATATATGGGCATGGACTGCGAGACTATTTCAAAATGTATGCTGAGATGGTCCTGGTTTAAATTGTTTTTCCTGAGAAACTAGCACACTACACACAGAGAATTTTTTAGTACCCTCTGTACTACTTGAACTCTTTTTTATAACTCAGTAGCCTGGGGCTGCTAAGCTAAGTCTTAATCCGGGAGTGAAATCTGACACACCAAATAAAGTGATTCACCAAAGAACATTTTACAGTGTCAATGTATTTGTCATGTTTTTCACTCTCCAATCGATACTGCATGGACTCCATGGCTATATTAGATTAGAGTACTAACAACATGCAAGCAAGAGGTAAGATAACCGTCACCTTAGATCAGTACCCTGGTGGCTCTTTATCCAGTACCTAATTGGAAAAATGAGAGTTTCCTAACACCAGGTGGTACTACATCTAACATCCAAGTTGGTGTAAGTAACCCCTGATCAAAATTTTGGGTACTTAATCTAGTACCTATTTTGGAAAAGGAGAGTTTTCTAACACCAAGTGGTACTGCATGGAGCATTCATTCGATATGTTCAATCCCCTTCGGAATACTTCGGTGTGAAGACAAAAAAATGGCGCCAACTTTAGTGCAATAAATGTGGTAGGTTACCCTCTATTGAGTTCTTTCTTTGAACCAAGCGACTTTTTGCATCTTCCAGCGCCATTTTCCTGCAGTGAGTGGCAGACGGAAGCTCAGCCCGTGGAACATTTGGCAAAAGGTGAGAGTTGGCATCTGTTTTGTGATTGAACAGGGTTAGGTGCATTAGGTACCAGTTATCTCTTGACATCCTTTGTGTATGGCATCTTCATCATTAGACCAGCCAAATTATAAACGGTGTAATTGTGTATACAAGCACGTCCATGAAACCTAAACTGAAAACATGGTAATGCTTCAAAGATTATGGTTAGGTAATGCATTTGACTGATTTGCCTGCTTCTGGATTGAATGCAAAATCTGAAGCCCACGTAACTTCCATTAATGAGTTTTTAAAGGTCTACATGGAGAAACCATTTCTAGGTAGGTTCTCGGTAACTATAAATAATGTTGAAACTCCAACAATATTTAAAACTTCCTACGGGGCATCGATGAGGATTCTATTTCTGTAGGGGCATTCTACAATCACCCAGCATTTGTTATTTTAAGATCACATGCTTCTATTTGGCTTCCTGATTCTAAGAAGGGCGTGTTTATTTAGAAAACAGTTAATAATACAATACAATTATGTTAAACTGTCAGAGTACCCGTTTTTCTAATTCGAGCACCACCGAATAAAAAAATCCCTACCCTTGCTTGTAGCTAGACTCATAAGCGTAGGTACATACGTCCAAAACATTGGGGATGAAGTTTTATCTTAGAGATATTTATTTTCAGTCAACGCTATTTATCTAATAATTAAAAATAGTTAATATTGGGGGCATGGCCCCTTTGGGTTTCTCTACTCTTACGACTTTAGGTAAAGTAGGAAATACTGCTATGTTATCTTTGTGACTCTTGGTATTGTTTTAAATTTGGGCGCCCCCAATTATTAACCCGCGCCCCGGTGAGCCTCCGAATCACCTTCGCCCTGGTGATTATGGGGGTTTATGTTACAGGGGGGGGCAGAGCTGGTCTTGAATTTTTCGTAAGGCCCCAAGAGTTTGTCTAAGGATGCTCTAAAAAGTTATTGGTGGCCGCCAGAACTGGTCTGGGGAGCCTTTAAGAGCTTGTCCCGGAGGGGGGGGGCGGCAGAGTTTATTTCGGAGGGCCAAAGGTTGTTTTGGGAGTCCCCAGATTCGGCCTCGGAGTCCTCCAGAGTTGGTCTCGGGGGCCCCAAGGCTTGATCTCGGGGTCCAAAAGTTTTTCTCGGGCGTGGGGCAATATTTTTCCTCAAGGGGCCAAACAATTTTTTCTCAGGAGGCCCCCGAATTGGTTTCGAGAGGGGGGGCAAAGTGCTTATCTCGAGGGCACCCCAGAGATGGTTCCCGTGTCACAAGGAAAATAATAAAGGGATAACACGTGTTTTTTGTAGCTAAATAGACCTTGAAACAAAGCAAAACATAGGTAAAAACAGCCAATATAAGTCACGTAAAGTCACGTCATACGTTATATTTATTTGTATTGTCTTAAACCACACATTCTTTCTATACATGCATGATGTTGTCAGGTCACTAATACGCCGCGGTGCTAAGTTAGTCTTATTTTGCGCCACTATAAGGAACGGTTATAGTGCCACGTGTCTCTAGCAGCAAATAGCCGACTGTTTGCCTTGCGCGCAGGGCCCAGACGTCGAATAATTTGAAGGATGCTCACACAGAATCCTGAGGAAGCGAGAAGATTTAAGGACGGCTGATTGGTTCTGGACAGAATTAACTCTCTTTTAATATCCATCGACAATATGCAAGCTGCGAGGTCAGCTCAGCTCAACTGGGGTGTCTTTTTGTAATTTGCAAGATTAAAAATATCTAGAAAAGACCAGCAGAAACGAATATGAAGCTCATAGTTTTAGAACCAGCTTACTCTCAATTTCAGTGTCATGCATATGTTGTCCGTTGAAACGACAAAGCTGTTCCAGTGAGCCGTGGCTGCTTTTTTGTATTGTGCTCTATATGATTAAAGCTGTGCAGTGTTACCTTGATCGAATTATCGAATCACCTTAAATATACTTCTTCAAGTACCTCTTTGTTTCACGAAGGAGAGTAGGTATTGGATTGTATTGATTGAGTACATTTTAAGCACTACTTTCAGTGCCCTTCAGACACCTTCGCAGGGTACTAGCTTTAGTACCTAAAATGGAAGTACCCTAGGAGGCCTCATTTTTGGCACGGAACCAAACGGGGGTACTAATTGCAGAAGTACCCATTTTGGTGTAACTGCAAAAGGGTACTACGGGAAGTACAACCAGCTGTAACAAAAGAGGTGTAGTAAAAGTACTCATGTTATCTGACGAGTACCAAAAATGTCCGAAAAGCGTTCATAGTATACTGAATTAAGTATCCAGAGAATACTGATTTTTGGCACGAGCAAAGTGTTCTGTGGGGTGTAGATTTTTCTCTGTGTGTATATGATATCGAAGCCTCGTCGTTACCCCCCATGAACATAAACACACTGCACTGGTGCATAGATCTTGTTTCATGATATTTACAAAGGCGTTAAAAAGAAAGTCGCATTCTGGAAAATTCCTTGTCAGCATTTTTGAACGGAAGTGCCTCCCAGCTCTGTTGTGCTCTGGCCGGAGATAACTTCAGTAACGCCCATATTTTCGGAGTTAGAGGGGGGGCCATCGATGGCCCCCCCGGTGGGGCGAAGGTGGCGCCGGACCCCCCGGTGGGGCGCGGGTTAAGGACTTTTTAT
This sequence comes from Lepas anatifera, assembly GCA_034440635.1. NCBI lineage: Eukaryota > Metazoa > Arthropoda > Thecostraca > Lepadidae > Lepas > Lepas anatifera. The sequence goes on from JAOTON010000056.1 coordinate 1,689,669, forward strand.
AAGGCCCCCTCCTGTGTCTTCCTAACTATTCAGTCACTATTTTTTTTAGTTTTCAGTGTCAACTTTCTCGCACCAGTCTTGCAAATTCGCACCAGGCTGATAAAATTCGCACCACTCGCTCCTGTCTCCAAGGGCACTCGCACCGACAAGATCTCGTCGAAAATGCCATACTTTGCACACTGGGGCCCGGGCAGACCACAAGGGCCCGGACAGGCCACAGGGGGCCCGATCAGACCAATAGGGGCCCGGGATACCACAGGGGGCCGCATGGCAAGCATGGCAGAGGCTGGTTGCAGTTACACGAACCGCATCCATGGCAGGCCCGTCTGCATCCACAGGGTATTAACTACTGGGAGTAGGGACCCGGCTGCAGCCACCAGGGGGCGGGGCGAATGGGGTGGCCACCAGGGGGGGGCGAATGGGGCAGCCACCCCTTAAACCCAAGAGCCTCTGAGGACGAAATGCCGCCCCCAAACCCTCCCCTCCCCCAGGATGCGACGATTGGTCGCCCTTTGGGTGAAAAGTGCGCCCTTCGGGTGGCTAAGTGCCGCCCTGTCCCCTGAGGCTTTGCCTCTTCCCTCCCCCTTACCCAAATTCTAGATACATCACTGGCGGCCATAGGGGAAAAAGATTCTCCAAGTCTTGGTATTTAGCCATCAGGGGAGCCGGACAGGGGATCATCACTCATTAGGGATTTAGCCCGACAGGAGCTAATAGCAAACAATCACTTCACTTGCCATTCAACACTGCGCATCGGAGCACGATTTGGATTGACACGAAAAGCCCAAACGTAAAATCCAAATCAGAGCCTAACGAAACTTTTCCAGAGTAGACACGAGCCGATTGCATCATAACCATGCCAATTTTACTGTTCAAGGCAAACTTTGTGCAAATCATTCACCTCGGCGAATGCGACAAGAGAGCCAGGAGCATGCCTTAGCTTCCTTCGCGCTGCGCTGACAAGCCCGGGAAATTAAGAGGCTACCATTCGCCGGCGGACGCAAATTATTTAACCCAGATTTGACGACAAGATTTAATACACTTTTTAACAGACAAATTTAAGAGACTTAAATTTGTCTGTATTTAAAATTCCACTAGAACAAACAAAAACGTAAAACTTCATGCACATTTTTGACAAAATGCCTAGAAATATATCAATGAAGAAAAGTAGTGCCGGCGGAGAGATGCAAAAATAACAAACATGTCAATTTATTAAACCAGTACTTATCGGAACGGGCCCGGCTGCGCACGGTGGGGGATGGTGAACTACAGGGGGTCGTAAGCAAGGCAAGGAGACCGGCTAGAGTCAGAGGAGGCCTGGGTAGCCCAGAGGGAGCCTGAAATTATAGCACGGGTTCCCGGATACAGCGAAGTGGGAGGAGTGGAATCAGGGGCGGATTAAGGCCGATGGTGGGGGAGGGGGCAACGGGGCCCCAAATCGTGAAAAAAACATATGGTTTTTGTTTGAAGAAAATCTGTAAAAATTGGTAAAATCGGAGGATTTGGGGAGGGCATCAAATCCCCCAATTTTACCTTTACCCCCCCTGGATCCGCTAGTGCTGTAGTTCCTTGCAGACCACAGGGACACGGACAAACCATAGGAGCCCGGGCAAATTGCAAGGGGCCGGGCAGACCGCAGGGGGCTGGGTAGACCACAGGGGGCCCGAGCAGGCCACAGAGGGCCCGGGCAGACTAAAAGGAGCCCAGACCGCCCACAAGGGGCGCGGGCAGACCACAGGGGCCCGGACGGACCACACAGGACCCAGGCACACTACAAAAAGCCCATACCACCTACAAAGGCCCCGGGCAGACTAAAATGGGCCAAGGCAGAATACAAGGAGCCCGGTTGCAGTCACAGAGGAATCAAAAAGGTCCCGAGACTGCCAGAAATAGGACCCCGGATGCAGTCAAAATGGGCCTGAGAATATCGTTGGGGGCCCGTTTGCGAACACAGCGATTATGGGTGGCCCTAAAGGGGACCGCACCCAAGCAAGCATGCCAGGGAGCCCGACCGCAGCCACAGCAAGCCCAGATAGACCACGGGGCCCCGCACTCATGGCAAGGGCCCGTCCGTGGCATTAGAGGACCCGCGCCTCCTGGACCACAGGGAGCCCGGTTGCAGTCACAGGTCCCGGTTGCAGTCACAGGGGGCCCGGGTGGATCACAGGCGCCCGGTTGCGGTGACAGGGGCTCGGGCGGATCACAGAGGGCTCGGATGCAGTCACAGGAGCCCGGGTGGATTCCAGGGGCCAGTTACAGTCACAGGTGGCCCGGTTGGACCACAGGGAATCCGTTTGCAGTCACAGGGGCCCGGGTGGATCTCAGGGGGCCCGGTTGCAGTCAAAGAGGGCCCGTGTGGATCACATGGGGCCCAGGATGGATCACAGGGGGCCCCAGGTGGATTACAGGGGGCCTGATTGCAGTCACAGGGGGCCCGGGTGGATCATAGTGGGCCCGGGTGGATCACAAAGGGCCCGGTTGCAGTCATAGGGGGCCCGGTTGCAGTCACATAGTGCATGGTTGCAGTCACAGGGGCCCCTAGTGGATCACAGATGGCCCGGTTGCAGTCCCAGGGGGCCCGGGTGTATCACAGAGGGCCCGGTTGCAGTCACAGTGGGCCGGGTGGATTACAGGGGACCCGGTTGCAGTCACAGGGGACCCGGGTGGATCACAGATGGCCCGGGTGGATCTTAACTGGCCTGGTTGTAATCACAGGGGGTCTGGTTGCAGTCACAGAGGGCCCGGGTGGATCACAGGGGGCCCGGTCGCAGTCACAGGGGGCCTGAGTGAATCATAGGGGGCCCGGTTGCAGTCACAGGGGCCCCGGGTGGATCACAGATGGCCCAGTTGCAGTCACAGGGGGCCCGAATGGATGACACATGGGCCCCGGGTGGATCACAGGGGGCCCCAGGTGGATTACAGGGGGGCCCGGGTGGATCAAAGTGGGCCCGGTTGCAGTCACAGAGTGCCTGGTTGCAGTCACAGGGGCCCCGGGTGGATCACAGATGGCCCGGTTGCAGTCACAGGGGACCCGGGTGTATCACAGGGGGCCCGGTTGCAGTCACAGGGGGCCCGGTTGAATCATAGGGGGCCGGGTTTTAATTACAGGGGGGCCCGGGTGGATCACATGGGGCCCGGTTTCAGTCACAGGGGGACTGAGTGGATCATAGGGGGCCCGGTTGCAGTCACAGGGGCCCCGGGTGGATCACAGATAGCCCAGTTGCAGTCACAGGGGGCCCGGGTGGATGACAGGGGGCCCGGTTTCAGTCACAGGGGGCCCGGGTGAATCATAGATGGCCCGGTTGCAGTCACATGGGGCCCGGATGGAGTCAAAGGGGCCCGGGTGAATCATAGGGGGCCCGATTGTAATTACAGGGGGCCCGGGTTGATCACAGATGGCCCGATCCCAGTCACAGGGGGGCCCGGGTGGATGATAGGGGGCCCGGTTGTAATCACAGGGAGCCCGGGTGGATTACAGGGGGCTCGGTTGCAGTCACAGATGGGCCGGGTGGATCACAGAGGCACCGGTTGCAGTCACAGGGGCCCAGGTTGGATCACAGATGTCCCGGTTGCAGTCACAGGGGGCCCGGTTGGAGTCACAGGGGCCCCAGGTGGATTACAGGGGGCCGGTTGCAGTCACAGGGGCCCCGGTTGCAGTCACAGAGTGCCTGGTTGCAGACACAGGGGCCCCGGGTGAATCACAGATGGCCCAGTTGCAGTCACAGGGGGCCCGGGTGTATAACAGGGGGCCCGGGTGTATAACAGGGGGGCCCGGGTGGATCATAGGGGGCCCGGTTGTAATTACAGGGGGCCCGGGTGGATCACATGGGGCCCGGTTGTAGTCACAGGGGCCGAGTGGATTACAGGGGGCCCGGTTTCAGTCACAGTGGGCCCGGGTGGATCATAGATGGCACGCTTGCAGTCACAGGGGGCCCGGTTGGAGTCACATGGGCCCGGGTGGATCATATGGGGCCCGGTTATAATTACAGGGGGCCCGGATGGATCACAGAGGGTCCGGTTGCAGTCGCAGGGGACCGGGTGGATCGCAGAGGGCCCGTTTGCAGTAACAGGGGCCCCGATGGATCACAGTTGGCTCTGTCCTAGTCACAGGGGGCCCGGGTGTATCACAGGGGCCCGGGTGGATGATAGGGGCCCGGTTGTAATCACAGGGGGCCCGGGTGTATCACAGGGGTCCGGGTGGATGATAGGGGCCCGTTTGTAATCACAGGGGGCTCGGGTGTATCACAGGGGTCCGGGTGGATGATAGGGGCCCGGTTGTAATCACAGGGAGCCCGGGTGGATTACAGGGGGCCCGGTTGCAGTCACAGGTAGGCCGGGTGGATCACAGATGGCCCGGTTGTAGTCACAGGGAGCTCAGGTGGATGACAGGGGGCCCGGTTGCAGTCACAGGGGCCCGGGTGGATCACAGGGGGCCCGGCTGGATCACAGGGGCCCGGTTGCAGTCACAGGGGTGCGGATGGATCAAAGAGGGGCCCGGTTGCAGTCACAGGGAGCCGGATAGATTACAGGGGGCCCGGCTGCAGTCACAGGGGGCCCGGGTGGATTACAGGGGGCCCGGGTGGATTACAGGGGGCCCGGTTGCAGTCCACAGGGGGCCCGGGTGGAACACAGAGGACCCGGTTGGATGACAGGAGGCTCGAGACTGCCGGAATTAGGGACCCGGCTGCAGTCAAAGTGGGCCTGAAAAAAATATCGTTAGGGACCCGGTTGCGGACACCGAGGTTAAAGGTGGCCCACAGGGCACCCGCAAGCATGCCAGGGAGCCTGGCCTCAGCCAAAGCTAGCCCAAGTAGAACACTCAGGCCCGGAATCGTGGCAGGGGCCCGGCTCTGTCCGCAGGGGCCCGCAACTTGGGATTGGGGGGGCTCGTCGGGTCATTGGGGGGGGCTTCTCCGAGCATTGGGGGCTCGAGCCCCCCCAAATATATGGAAACTTGCGCCCCTGCAATTCAGCCACTTTGGGGACCATGGCAGGGGCGGATGCAGAATTTTCTCAAAAAGAGGCTCGGTTTTCAATTGTAGGGGCCCCCGCTCGTGATTTTCATTTTTCATAAATTGGGCGTTAAAAGTGAATAAATCATCAGGGTGGTGTGTATTTAAACGTACTTATTAAATAAAGTTAGATACTTTTGGGGGACTCCGGGCCAGATATTGGAACCCCCGAGACCAGTATCCGTGGCGTTTGGGCTCCTTGAATTTACCTAAGAAACGCCCACTGAAAATAAAGGGAGCCCCCTGCTTCATAGGCGGATCCAGAATTGCCAATCAGGGGAGGGGGCGCCATCCGTTCCGGGGGGCACCATTTTTGAACGGTAAAGTCTATCAGGTGGGCGGAAAGTTCTATCGGTAGGCGCCGATTTTCGCATCCTGGTGGGGATAGGAAGCGACATTTTAGGGGCACCATCGACCCCTCAGGGGGGCACCGTGACCATTTCAGGGGGCGCCGAGGGTCGATCGGGGGGCACGTTTTCCCCTTGTCCCCCTGGATCCGCCTATGCCCTGCGGAGGGCCTTTTGTCGTGCTCAAGGCCAGGCTAACGGTACGCGGTCGCCCCCATCACCTACCATCCCCTTAGATCCGCCGCTGGAACATGACGTATTTACTCCTGGATCCGCCTCTGCACTAGGCAAAAGCATCCCTTAGAGCTAAAAGCATGAAGGGCGCAAAGTTGCATGAATTTCAAGCGAATACATTGTGTTTTGCACATTCGGACTTTATGAAAAGTTTGGCCGCTTCTAGGATTCGAACCCACGCCTGAAAATGAAACCAAAACATGGGACCGGTTTTCACCGTCTAGCTCCCTGGTTAATGTCACGGCTGGCGGTTTTGACCACGGAAATGAAAAGAAAAATGTCCTGGCGTCCATTTGAATTGCTTTTCGTGAACCTGCGCGTGGTTTAAGATACCCTCCCGAGGCTCTAGATTGCAAGCTTTTAACATGTGTTCCCTATGGACTAGTCGAAAATGCCAGCCGTTTAGTAGGAAAAACTTTGAGCCCCCCGGAATAACGGTACAGCCCCCTGCAATTGAATCTGTATTCACTAGGCTCGGAAGTTTTTCTTATAGTGTTAGCGAACTATTGCTTGCAGAGTCATAATTTTACATTCAGTTTGTGTGTTTTGCTCCCAGCTATCGATTACGCAGCCACTAAGTCTCATATTTCAGAAACTAATGACAAAAAACTAGATTCTCACTATAGGTACAGCCATATCAACAATGTCTTCTGCGAATTATTTTCAAAATAGGAACTGCTAAGGAAATATCATGTCCGGCTGAAGGCCCACTTTATTATCTTGGGTTACTCTAGGTGTAAGGTTTTGTTTTTGGTGGGCATCCTGGTCCAGTGTGCAAAGTATGGCATTTTCAACGAGATCTCGGTGCAAGTGCCCTTGGAGACAGGACCGAGTGGTGCGAATTTTATCAACCTGGTGAGAATGTTTTCAACCTGGTACAAATTTGTGAGACTGGTGCAATGAAGGTGACACTTAAATTAAACAATTAATAGTTTAATGGTTATTAAGACACAGGAGGGGGCCATATAAAAAGTCCTTAACTAATCGACTAATGATAGAGGTAGCATTGCATCGTGTTGGCAGGAATGGGTGCATTTTTCTCCCTGGTATGTGGCAGATTGGTGTGAATTTTTTGAGGCTGGTGGTGTGAGAATTTTAGATGGCTGGTGCGACTCGTCTGGCCTGCTGCCATACTTTGCAGACTGGATCCTGGTGAGGTATCCCATCCATTGCTGGTCTTTAGTGCATTAGTTTGTTGTCCTTCATTTAGGGGTGTGTATTTTAAAAAACTATTGGGGTGCTCAAATTTGAAAGACTACCTATAACCCAGTGTGCAAACAATTGTATTTTCCATGAGGCCTCATGGGTGTGAGTGGCCTTGGGAGACAGGACCAAGTTGTGTGAATTTTATCAACCTGGTGCGAATTTGCGAGACTGGTGCGAGGAAGGTGACACTTAAGCTAAACAAATAATGGCTGAATGGTTATTAAGACAAAGGAGGGGGCCTTATAAAAAGTCCTTAACTAAGTAATGGTAGAGGTAGCATCACATTGTTTGGGTAGGAATGGGTGAATTTTTCGGTAATCATCGGGTAGACGTCTCCGCTCTCCGGCCTTTTCCCCAAAATATCCCAAGATCCAGAAATATCTGGAAATAACCCAAGTTTTGTTCCAAACAACCCAATATTGCAATAAGTCCCCATTCCGGGAGCAATGATATGCCCAGGAGGATGCTGGGAAGGGGATGTATTGTGCAGAGGCGTGTTCAGACTGCTATGGTGGGAAGTATTGTACAGAGGCGTGCTCAGACTGCCAGAAAGGGGGGCGAAGTTAGCAAAGGCGTGCCAAGATGACTGCTGGCAAGGAAACGTGTTGAACATAGGCATGTTCAGAGCTATGGTGGGGAGGTATTGTACAGAGGCGTGCTCAGATTGCTATGGTGGGAAGGTATTGTACAGAGGCATGCTCAGATTGCCAGAAAGGGGGAAGTTAGTAAAGGCTTGCAAAGAAGACTGCCCGGCAAGGGGACGTGTTGAACATAGGCGTGTTCAGACTGCTATGGTGGGGAGGTATTGTACAGAGGCGTGCTCAGACTGCTATGGTGGGGAAGTATTGTACAGATGCGTGCTGAGACTGCCAGAAAGGGGGTGAAGTTAGCAAAGGCGTGCCAAGAAGATTGCTGGCAAGGGGACGTGTTGAACATAGGCGTGATCGGACTGCTATGGTGGGGAGGCATTGTACAAGGCGTGCTCAGACTGCCAGAAAGGGGAGGGGTTGAAGCTAGCAAGGCGTGCCAAGAAGGCTGCTGGCAAGGGGACGTGTTGAACACAGGCGTGTTCAGACTGCTATGGTGGGGAAGTATTGTACAGAGGCGTGCTCAGACAGACCCTTTTCTGGCCGCCTGAGCACGCCTCTGTGCAATACCTCCCCACCATAGCAGTCTAAACACGCTTATGTTCAACACGTCCTCTTGCCAGCAGTCTCCTTGGCACGCCTTGCTAACTCCACCCCCTTTCTAGCAGTCTGAGCACGCCTCTGTAAAATACCTCCCCACCATAGCAGTCTGAACACGCCTCTGTTCAACACGTCCCCTTGCCGGGCAGTCTTCTTGGCACTCCTTTGCGAACTTCACCCCCCTTTCTGGCAGTCTGAGCACGCCTCTGTACAATACTTCTCCACCATAGCAGTCTAAACACGCTTATGTTCAATACATCCCCTTGCCAGCAGTCTTCTTGTCACGCCTTTGCTAACTTCACCCCCCTTTCTGGCAGTCTGAGCACGCCTCTGTACAATACTTCCATATCATAGCAGTCTGAGCATGCCTCTGTACAGTACCTTCCCACCATAGCAGTCTGAGCATGCCTATGTTCAACACGTCCCCTTGCCAGCAGTCATCTTGGCACGCCTTTGTTAACTTCACCCTCCCCTTTCTGGCAGTCTGAGCACGCCTCTGTAAAATAACTCCCACCATAGCAGTCTGAACACGCCTATGTTCAACACGTCCCCTTGCCAGCAGTCTTCTTGGCACACCTTTGCTAACTCCACCCCCTTTCTAGCAGTCTGAGCACGCCTCTGTACAATGCCTCCCCACCATAGCAGTCTGAACACGCCTCTGTTCAACACGTCCCCTTGCCGGGCAGTCTTCTTGGCACTCCTTTACTAACTTCACCCCCCCTTCTGGCAGTCTCAGCACGCCTCTGTGCAATACTTCCCCACCATAGCAGTCTGAACACACCTATGTTCAGCACGTCCCCTTGCCAGCAGTCATCTTGGCACGCCTTTGCTAACTCACCCCCCTCTTTCTGGCAGTCTGAACACACCTCTGTACAATACTTCCCCACCATAGCAGTCTGAACACGCCTATGTTCAACACGTCCCCTTGCCAGCAGTCTTTTTGGCACGCCTTTGCTAACTTCACCCCCCCTTTTCTGGCAGTCCGAGCACGCCTCTGTACAATACTTCCCCACCATAGCAGTCTGAACACGCCTATGTTCCCCGTGCCGTCTTTTTGCTTTGCTTTTCGACTTTTTTGAAGAATTTATTTCACAAAACACAGCTGTAAACTTGCAAAACAATTAAACAATTCTCCTTCATACCTTGCCGCTCGTGTCACGGTAGTAACCCCACGTCGCTTCAACGTACCATCGTCTCTACACCAAACCCACCCCACCCCACCTCCCCGATCCCTACCCTTCCACAGTGTGCATTGTGCAATCATGTTGATTCCATACACTTCACAGATGACCACGACAATTTCCTTAAAGGGAATGTGGCACCTTGGTCGGGTCCTGGAATTTAGTGTAATTAGACGTACTTTTAGCCGAAAATAATGAAACCACTTATGATTTCTCTGAAAAATGTACAATAAGCTCAATATTTCCATTTCCAAATTACTATTTGCGCAACCACCGGGGGCAGGAGGGCAGTGAATAGTGAATATTTCCCCTGATAAAATCCACTAACTCGAGAGCCAACTACTTGTATTTTGGTGCTACATTGGTTCCAGTTAGTGTTGCTGGTAAAGTGTTTCAAAGTATCCCTAAAACTGAAATATTTTAGGATGAAGAGCTTTTAAATAATCTGGTTGGCTGAATCCGGAACATTGCCTGGGAGACCTTGTACCCAAAGCCTACGCACACGTAACCAACGTCAGTGCCCATCCTGTGCTCCCCAAGCTTTGGTAATCATTCGAATTCGGAAAAATTTGTGTCAGTTTTTTCTACGCTTCTTCCCTGAGGTGTCATAAGTTTTGTTATAGTCATTGAGTTCGGTAATACCAACCTAAAACATGGAAATCTCACTCCAGTGCAGGCGTGGTATGTTACATGAAGCAGTGTAACCTTGCGGGGTTGAAACAAATTTTGACGTACGAAAATCTATTGGCCCTTTTTCTTAGCACACGCCTCGCTGGGGAGGCGAAATTCGCCCCCTCCTGGTTTTCCCCAGATATCTAAAAAACGAAGAGACGCAGAACAACGAAACTTACAGTACCTTATCCCTGATCAATTTTACACATCTAACCAAATTTTTTAGTTAAGGTCATGTCAGGCCAAGGAGCTATTTAGGGTCAAGTGACCCGACCTCAAAACCTAAAATTACGAGTTTGAAGCAGCGCCCAGGGAACATTAGCAAACCGATCAGTTTGAAACTTCCACAATATGATAAGGTTATTAGGATCTACAAGTCTGCTATCTCAGAATTTTGATATTGATGACCTAAGGTGGGGTCAATTTTTCGGTCACCCCATTAAAAGTCTATGGTGAAAAATAGAATGGGTTCGTTCTCAGTAGAAACTGGATAGATAAAGCTGAAAATCCTCAAACCGCCTATTCTTACCACGATCTTGACCATAAAGTTGAGTTTTTGAGCATCTGATCTCTCAAAGGTCATATCAGGTCACGGGAGCAGAGAGTGATTGTTTTGCCAATAACTTCTCACTGAATTGAGATAAAGCTTCCATTTTGCTTGCATTGTGCTCATATTGTCACGGCGAGTCGATTGACATGAAACATGACCATACCAGGGCCCTGATCGGCATCTAAGAATATTCTTAGGCTTAGACGCGTCATAATCGATGTCATGAACAGTGACGTCATCGGTGTAACGCCAGTCTTAGCACCAGGTGGCAGGCAAGTCGATTTGTTGGTTCATATTCTTAGCACTAGAGGACAGCTGGCACGCCCTTGTAGTGTTTGCGCATTCTTCTACCTTTAGACGGTGAGTAAAAGGTACATACATCGTTATCCACGACTGAGAACCACTCGCACCAGATTGCTGCACCGCAAAACGCAACTTGCTCTAATCATCCCATGTGCGCCAGATATGCCGATATTTCAGTCTGCGCGCCGTCACTATTTTCTGTCTTAGCTGACAAGTAAGACAGTCTTACTGCTGACGTCATACTTTCGTGATGTCATGTACGAGCTAACACCAGTCTTACCGCTAGGTGGCTAGCTGGGTGGCGTGAGACGTACTGCGCATGCTCTGTCTTAGCTAAGACAGTCTTAGCTAAGAATCTTAGTTGCCGATCAGGGCCCAGGTCATTCTGTGACCCTGACCTAGCTCGAGGTCAGGTCATTTTGAATATTTAACCTAGCATGGTCATATTATACATCATTCGATTTGCCGCGATGAAAGAAATCCAATGATGCATAAATATTTGCTCTAGCTCCCCTGAGGGCAGATATAGAGAGGGAAACGTACCCTGCTTTGTTGTAAGCCTATGGGACCTTCTTTGATCTATGCTAACCTCAATATTGACCTGACATAAAAATTATTCTTATAAAATCTCTTCGTCTTGTCAAGATCTTTCGAACACCGCCCGTAATTTTCCTTTAACTTTCGTGGGGAACGAGATACGGAGGGGGAACGCCCCCAGCGGGGCGCGTCATGCAAGGGACCCCAGCGGTCCGCGTGTTAGGGAAATTTATCTGCTTCGCTAATGCATCAAAATCGGTCCTAGCGAATTCAAATGAAAAGGGAAAGTGTGGCTCTCCAATGAGCTTCCTTTGAATTGAAGTGGAAGACATCCCTCCATCAGAATAATGATTTAGGTAAATTAGGGTATATTTGCATATAAGCTGGTGACCATTGATTGTTGGCAGCCCCTATTAATGAACCTTTGGCCTTAGAATTGTTCCATACTTGGCAAGCAGTACCCTTCTAGCTCGAAATACCTGGAGACTTTTTCCCGTTTTCAAGGGCTGATGTGGCCTTTGATGAAAGCTATAATAAACACATAATCAGGCAAGCAAGGGCAAGGTAGGAAGGTTGACCCGAGTTAGCAGGGGAAGGGAGTAGGATTGACCCCCCACACCGCAGTGGGTGCAAAAAGAGGCCAGGTGTTGTCTGGTTAACATACTTGGCCATTTCCTATAACTATTCTTTGCACTTGACTGGATTAAATCTAGTCAAATTTAATTGGAACCGTCTTAACCCTCGCCCCAGTGAGTGAGTGTTTAAACACTCCTCAGGTTTTTCCCGCGGCACCAAAAAGGACGAAAACTGCAAAATATATTATGAAACTATTCATATGAATGACCTAGTCAGGAATGGACCATGACCTTCCAATTGGAAATGCTTGGAAAAACGGTAATTGGGTGAACATGGCTAAAATTTTGTAGATACAGCATAGCATGCCTTCATATTCTCCAAATCGTAATGTTCTAGGCCCTTCGCATGTTCATGCTGCAGCTTTGGACCTGTGACTTCTTAGAGGTCAACAGGGACTACTTAAGTAGGCTAATGTTCGTCTTAGGTCATTAATTTCGCAAGAAATGATGGCAAACCGTTTATTTCAATGCCATTACGTTTAGATTAGTATTGCAGGCAGATTGATATATATATATATATATATATATATATATATATATATATATATATATTATATATATATATATTTGAATAGTTAGGAAGCAAGTTATTTTCTAAACATATATTGTTAAAAGTCACAGCAGCTTTTGCGTTAATGAGCTTTCTTGAGAGTTTTTCGATGTTTCTTGTTTATTTCCTTGCCTCTGGATGAAGATTATTAAGGACCGATCCGAAAGACATAAGTAAGGTAAAAATAAGGTATTTCATGGTTCCATTTCGTTTATATTTATATAGGGCGACGTTTCAAAAGTTACACACTTTTATCCTCAGGCATTTAAATGTAGTCTATGGTTTGGTGAAAAGGTGAAGAATGAATCATATTATGATCTCTTCCAAGTTTGAAAATGATTCCTTCAAAATGTTAACATGTTTTCCACACGGCACTTTCAGTTGTAGCAGATCGCAAATATTAGTTTTGAATAAGGTTCAAACTAACAACTAACACAATAGGTATTTACACGAATCATGAACTAACACATATCACGAATCACACTCTCAATCTGCTACCTTCATATAATGTGAGTATACCTCGTGCGTGTGTCTGAAGGTTTATTGATGGTTGTTTTTGTCTAATCAGAATGGAATCAGAATGTTGTTTTTCACTATCACTTATCGACACCATAACCAAACACACGCTAGCTAAATACATGAAAGAAAGACCGAGCACACCCACAGCAGAAACCACAGATAATAATGGCACACCAGAAATGAATGATAATAACAACCAGACAGCAGAGACCACAGAAAATAATGGCACTAAACATAACCTGTTCTATAAAAACACCATGTCACCAGGATACAAGGCTGACGAAAAGGCACTCAAAACAATCATCCACAGAAACTGCAAACCCAGACACCTCAATGACACCATATCGCTTAACATCTACTACAAATCACCAAAAACATCATCTCTCATCATGAGAAACAACCCAACACAAGACCAGACACCAATCAAACAGACCAATGTCATCTACTACTATAAATGCAACATAGGAGACTGTGCGCTCCAGCCAAGTAGTGGATACATTGGGAAAACAACCACCACACTCAGCAGACGACTAACAATGCATTTACAATCAGGGGGGCCACTAACGCACACCGATAAATTTCACGACGAACCACTCACACGAAGAACACTAGTAAACAACACGACCATCCTCGCAAAAGAACATAACCCACGCAGACTTGAAGTTTTAGAAACCATTCTGATTAGACAAAAACAACCATCAATAAACCTTCAGACACACGCACGAGGTATACTCACATTATATGAAGGTAGCAGATTAAGAGTGTGATTCGTGATATGTGTTAGTTCATGATTCGTGTAAATACCTATTGTGTTAGTTGTTAGTTTGAACCTTATTCAAAACTAATATTTGCGATCTGCTACAACTGAAAGTGCCGTGTGGAAAACATGTTAACATTTTGAAGGAATCATTTTCAAACGTGGAAGAGATCATAATATGATTCATTCTTCACCTTTTCACCAAACAATAGACTACATTTAAATGCCTGAGGATAAAAGTGTGTAACTTTTGAAACGTCGCCCTATATAAATATAAACGAAATGGAACCATGAAATACCTTATTTTTACCTTACTTATGTCTTTCGGATCGGTCCTTAATAATCTTCATCCAGAGGCAAGGAAACAAACAAGAAACATCGAAAAACTCTCAAGAAAGCTCATCAACGCAAAAGCTGCTGTGACTTTTAACAATATATATATATATATATATATTGACTATTTTAGGTCAGATGGTGATATTGACCTGACCTTAGGTCACCTCATTTTTAGGTTGTGATCCAGTATAGTCATATACATCATCCGGTTTTCCGTAAGAAGTGGAAACGAATGGTGCCTAAAAGCGATTCTAGCTCAATTCGAACGCAAGAGCCCAAAAACTCTTCCCTAGTCTGTCACCTTCTTTGGCCTGTCATGACCTCAATATTGGATTGGGAAAAAGTGACTAAAAGTTTCTTCATCCATTCTTAAGAGCTTTTCACCAGTTTTCCCGTTTTTTTGCCATCCCAAATAGGAGCCAAGATCGAGGGGGCTGTTTGATCACCAAGGGTGGCTCAGGGGCCTACCGGGGTTTGTGTTAAACAGGAAAAGCCTGGTCACTGGGTAGCCTGCAAACCCTATGAACTTTAATCAACCCCAATACATATTTTAGTAATGAAGCTGTGAGTCTTATGAGTCTGGACCACTGTTTGTAGCGATACCTCAGACATACCCAGTCTCGGAACTCTCGTGCCCAGGCGCCTCGGTTACTGAACGGACCGCCTGGGGCAAGGCACCTGCGAGACAGTACTGAAGCTCTCGGTTTAAAACTCTGTGCCCCCTGCGCGCCACACATTACTTACTACGTGTCACCCTGCACCTGTCGTTGTAAACACGTAGTAATCACATGACCCAGGTATGCGTGCCAGTCGAGCGAAGGGTCGGGGATTATCAGAGGCGTTGCCAAGTCAGCGGAAGACAACCCTGTCAGAATGCAGAAAAATCAGTCTCCCAGGTTTCGGATTAAGAAATAACTGTAACCACGGAAAACCTGTAGAAGAAATACTTATGGTAACCCGTTTGTAAAGCTAGAAGCACCATAGGTTCTGAGATATCCATCCTAAACCGATTGAGCCTAGTCATAATAATTTCAAATGCGGCGCACTGTGCCCCTTGTGTTTCAGGATTAGTTAGGCTTACTAAAAAGCAGTTATCTTTATAAGTAACTGTATTCAGCTAATGACATCATTATTAACTGCCCAGTGGTTTGAAACACATACATTCAATAGTACACGTTTAAACGTAAAAAGAAAATAATCAAACGTGTAATTCCGAACAAAAATAAAGTAAGGGACCTCAGCCTTAGCTAATGACGTTCGGGTGTAGGAGGATCACATGATAATAATGTGTGGAAAACTGAAAATGCTTACTCCAAGAAACATCATTTGATCGGTTGGCATCAGTATTAGGTTTAAGAAAGCTAACAAACTATGCACAGCTAAACCGGGTTCTCCGTAAAAGAAGTTAATATTCTGCCTACTACATTACCGCTCCCCACGCTGCTGCCACCCCACTAGTCCGGACAGACGACCCGTTTGGGGGTCACGTGAATCTCCTGCCGGTACTTCCTACTAATCGAGGTTCCTCACAGAGACTGAATCTGGCGCTGAACGCTGGAGCGGACCAGAAAATAATTTCAAGAAAAATACTAAAAAAAAAAAAAAATCAACAATCTGCTGTACCCACTGTCACGCCCCTATCATAGGTAAGATGGTGCTGCAAAGTGTCAACAGGCCGATCATTTTTCAGAGGCTGACTCATCAGTCATTGGTTTGTTCTGCATCCACTTGCACCTCATGGGCGAATTCAGGGAAGGCAAGAGAGGGCACTTGCTCCTTTTCCAAGATCGAGCCTCAACGCCCCTGAAATGGTCACGGCTTACCCTTAAAATTTCGATGGCGCCATCCTAGACTTTCGTTTGCCACCCTCTTACTCATCCCCTCAGAATGAAAATGAGCACCCCCCCACGATAGGTTTGGTTCCCCCTCCCTCCTGGCTCGGATAGCGACCCGCTTTCGATTAAGTGCCCCCCCTATAGGAAATCCTGGAATTGCCTATGCTGCACCCTCGAAAACTATGTTATCCCCCTTCTGCCAACTTTCTGGCAATGATGTGACCCTGCCTCCTGGCAGTAATGCCACGCTTATGCACACGGTTCTGCGTCCAATTGCATTAGGCGTTCAGCTCTCAAAAGTGGGGAGGGATACTTGGTGGCCCACCACAGCGGAACTGAGAAATTACCATTATGGTGCTTCGCCTCTTTGTCGGGAAGGCTCAAATACAGGAATTTCCACTGCTAAAAGTGAAAGCACTGGGTCGCCCCACCCTCCCCGGCTGACCCCAGCCTCATCGGTCCGACCCGCTAACTGCTGGGGAGGTCGACCAGCCGAACAGGCCACGCCCTCAGACCTGTGGTTCCCAAACTTCCTATTCCCGGCTGGTTGGACAACCCTGGAACGGAACGATATTTTCGCAACAGACTGTACATATGTATGGGTTATTATTGTCCTGCTTTGTGGGTGTGCTGTTGAAATGCATGTGAATGGCTTAAGCTAATAACACCTCCATAGCACCACAGGAAAACATCCGTAAACAGGGAGGGGGTGGAGTGGGATGGAGTGCAACAACTTTCTTGGTCAGAAAATGCTGATGATCGGGATAAGTACAACTTCCCACTCACATCGCAGGTCACTCACCAGTTCGCTTTTTGCAAAAATAAGGTTACGTTCAGACACACCAGAATAGGTTATTAGCCCTCCCCCTACCCTGCCAGCTCTCGGATAACTTACTGCTGAAACACGGCCTGGAAGCTGAACAATCAAAACTGACGAAACACCAATCACCCCCGGTAGTACGGTGCACTACAGCAGTCCTTTCTCATGGCTTTGCCTAGGTGTTGGCGGAAGACTTGTGTCTGACTTTTTGGGCAGCAGCATGGCTTGTATGTTGGGCAGGCTCCTTCCTTGGCGATGGTGACTTACAACGATAGCTTATTAAGCTCCTTGTTATTGCGGATGGCATGCTGAACCGGCAGCGGGATGAATCACAGCCGTGTGTATACGGATGGCTTTACCGACCAACTCGGCGCCTCAGTTGCCAGGAGCTCCAGCACTGTGTTGTGGGAGACGTGGCCGGCGGCCCCGACGGCCACGTCCTCGCGGCCCCGACGTGCTAGACGTGATTGTCCTCGCGCACCATGCGACAAGCACGGGTCCACTAGGGACTGTAGGCCCACCAGCGACGAGCACGACCTGCTCTTTTTCGGTACAGGATATCACTTCAGAGCACCAGAAAGAGTGACCATTAAAATCCTAATATTTTCTTTCAGGCATTGGCTGTTAAATTTAATGACACTTTTTGCTTTCAACAGTTTCTTGTTTATGTTTTCGATGGTCCAGATGGTCTTTTTCGTTTTCATTTGGAGGTTACAAATCAGATCTCCTATTGACATTAGCACATGTATATTGACACTTGGCGTTACAGATGATTTACATTAACCCATTTTCAAAATAATTAGAATACACACAGCTCACGTTTTGGGAACAGTTCATGCATACATAGGATTAATAAATAGGTATCAAGTCGAGCCGTTCGGAATGCATCGTATTAATCCGATCCGATATATATATATATATATATATATATATATATATATTATATATATTTGTGTATTTTGGCCATATATTTTCTCTCAAACACTGTCGATTGAACTTCAGCGAAGAATTCGTTTTAGCTAGTTTTTTGTTTTCGTTTTCGCAGGTTCGTATCAGTTTTTTCACTCTGTTGTCGTTGATGGAAGATAATATAAGTCCTAAATCGGTAGGCATTACACAGTTATATTATTCACGGCATTTACAGGTACAGTCGACGTTTCAAAGGCTTTCAGCGATCATTATCGAGACATTAATGACAACCACATAATAATATTACATACAAAAACACATATTATATAAAAGTCGTGGCAGGGTCGAGCGGATTTCAAAAGATGATCGGTTGTATGAAGAATGAAGCTCACAATATGTATGAATATATGATAACGTGACTAAAGCTTTAAACTTCCTCGTTTTGAGCATACACAAAAACATGAGGCCTAAAGTCTTTCACAATTTATATATATATATATATATATATATATATATATATATATATATATATATATATATATATATATATATATATATGCAACATTCGTTAAATATGACCGCAAAGCGAGCTTTTGTTGTCTTTTTTGCAAGGTTTCGATGGTTCTTATAAGTTTTCTCTCGCCACGTCTGAGATCTTTTAAAACATCTCCAAATACTTCTTTGTGTAGCAACGTTTCGCTATTCCGGATAGCATCCTCGGGCATTATATACAAATCACATTTCACAACTATACCATGAACACGACACTTTAAATCGTAACACTTCGCGTCGGGTCGGTTTCTCGGTAAAACAGAACTAGAGATGTTTTGTCTTAGTTAAACAATTTTAAGCTTAAAAATGCAGGGGAATGCTTGCTTTACAAGGGCACTCCGGGTCAGCTGAATGAATTCAATTCAGGATATTCACGTCAATCACCACAGCACTGAAAATTACAAATTCAAACACATCTCGCTTAGTAACATCACCTAACATTTCTTCATATACGTAACCGCAACGGAGCGCTGTCGTATAACGACAGATGGGAAACAAGCTTCATCTGAATGTTGATTTTAGGGTTAATGTCTCGGATGAAAGCAGCTTCCAATGCTTGGAGCTTACGACGGCCGCGTGCCCGGGCCACTATGGACGTATGTTGCATGACCTCATCCCTAGTGAGCGCGAGGTCATGGGACGTCCTCATGTGCTGTAGAAGGGCGCCTTGCTGGAGGTGACATGTCATTCTTCTTGAAAGTGTCGTGGTCGTGTATCCGATGTAGCAGCAGTCTGCTCGGCGCGCACAGTCGCCATGTCTACAATCAAACTTGTATACTACATCGGTCGTTTTTAGATCAGAGGGTTCAAGGGAAAGGTTGTTTCTCATAACAAGGCTTGATGTTTTGCGGTTCTTGTAGTAGATTGTCAGTTTTATTGAGTCCTCCGCTTGTTTTGGGACAATGTTTTTCTTGATGATCGATCTCAGTACCTTTTCGTCCTTTTTATACTCAGTAGAGTTGGCATTTTGGTAAAACAGATGGTGCACGGTTCCGGATGGTGACTCTTTCGCTGCTGTTGTCGCGCAGGTTTTGTCCATTTCTTTTGAGATGATGTCCTCGATGTCGTTCAGGTCTTAATCGTTGTTTGTCAAGATGCTTTTGACTCTAGTCAACTCCTGGTGCACCAGCTCCAGGAGTTGACTAGAGTATATACACCAATATATATATATATATATATATATATATATATATATATATATATATATATATATATATATATATATTGGTGTATTTGAGCAATATATTTTCTTTGAGGCAGGTATCGTCGTACAGCACTGAGTTTTGGGCTTTTGAGAGTTTCCTGTTAAGTTTTTGAATATGGTTAAATGTCTTTTTAGTTGAATCTGGTATTTTATCTAATAAGTCTCCGATATTCATTAAAATTCCATTTTTACCGACGTGTTTCAATTGTATGTTGCACAATCATTATCAAGGTTAAAATGTTGTGCCGGATGCCGCAGTTGCTAATCTTTAAGTTCATTTAAAAATAGCTATTTAGTACATTTTTACGTGGCATTCTATTTAAGAATACTTTTAGTTTCGTGTAGTAGTATGCCACGTAAAAATGTACTAAATAGCTATTTTTAGATGAGCTTAAAGATTAGCAACTGCGGCATCCAGCACAACTTTTTAACCTTGATAATGATTGTGTAAAATACAATTGAAACGCGTTGGTAAAAATGGAATTTAAATGGATATCAGAGACTTATTAGATAAAATACCAGATTCAACTAAAAATACATTTAATGATATTCAAAACTTAACAGGAAACTCTCAAAAGCCCAAAACTCAGTGCTGTACAACAATGCCTGCCTCAAAGAATGTTATATATATATATATATATATATATATATATATATATATATATATTTCATCCAATTCCTGATTGTTCTTGCATGCCTTATATTTGACCTGTAACAAGATCTGATGTCGCCTTACTCGTGAAATAAGTATAGATTATTTTAAAGCACGAGGGATTCCGTACCAACTCAGCTTGATATTGGTTTTCTTGGGTTTTGCGTTGATGCACCCCGGGAAACTTTGAATGCTAACATCGAACTTGATTCCAGTGATACCCTCATCTGAATAACGAAAAAAATTCCCTTGTAAGAAAGTGAAAAAGATGATTCATTTGGATTTCCAGACCGGTTGGATCAGCAAGAACATTGCCAGAAATCGCTGGATTCAGGAATCGCATAAGATGGGGCGCAGCAAGTGTGAGCCGAATCACTGGGTTAGCTACAGGATTGTCTTTGGGACACTTGCAAGCATTCTGCAACTTATTCCTGGTGCTGATGCCATGCATAATGACTTTACCTTTATCGATTTTTTCGCTTTGTTGATTGGAACGATGGTGGCTTTTGTTGCATTTTGTGCATGTTTGGGAGCGTATGCTCGTAGGCAGAGTTGAACAGACCTGTGAGTATGCGTTAATGCTACTGATGTTGGCATTAGTGATTGGAGGTGTCTATCAGCAGATCGGGAAAGCCAGAATATCTGGGCATCATCTCATTAACGCTAGCGAGGTCACCTCCCGCTGGTGCGTTCTTTCACCTGTGTATAATAATCAGGCTGTTTTTGCTAGTGAATCTAACTTAAGTAAGCTATTTTATAGCTTTGTGCGATTTATTTGATATCCGAGGTAGGAAGCCTTTCTGCGGCTGTTGGGGCTGTGAAATATTCGCGTTCTTCATTCCTTATCCGTTAACACCTAAGTGACCTCTGGACAACTGCACTTGTCAGGTAACGCTGACGTGGTTCATGGGCATTGGATGGATTGAATTCGCTTACGTGGAGGATTTCATTTGCTGTTCTCTTTTTCAATCATTATTTTGTACATTCCCTCAGCCCAATATTGTCAATGTATCTCACTATACAAGAAATGTACGTATTATTTTCTGTGGCCAGTGAGTGATTTTCGCAAGATGAGTGATGCACAGTTAGAGTAATACAACATAAAATTCTGTATGATATGTATGTATAATAGCCGTGTTGAGCTCTTGCCAAAGCTGAAATAACTTGGTCTTGGGAACCTTGCGAACAACAAATGGGCCATTTGTGTACCTGAGTAAGCTGGTATAGTATCGGAAGCTTTGGCGTACTTTAGTGATGAATATCCGCCGTCTTCGTAGTTTCTGATGCCGCCTGTAATCGTGGGGTGCGCCTGTCAGTATGGTTGTTGTCTTGGATGGGGGGTTGGCTTCGACCCTGCAAGCCTCGGGCCACGAGGTGGATGGACATCCTCTGTGGTCGGCGAAACTTCTGCACGACAACCCCGGCGCTATCGTCGAAGCTCATGCCAAGTTTATTGAAGCAGGAGCGGACGTTCTCATCACAGCTAGCTATCAGGTATTTTATAAGCTTCTCAAGTACCTAGGTTGTTCTCATCACCGCCAGTTCTCAGGTATGATAAGTTTATCAAGTACCTGGAATGTTCTCATTACTGCCAGCTATCAAGTATGGTAAGTTTCTCAAGTACCTGGGTTGTTCTCATCACAGCAAGTTATCAAGTATGGTAGGTCTCTCAAGTACCTGGGATGTTCTCATAACAGCCAGTTATCAGGTATGATGAGTTTCTCAAGTACCTGGGATGTTCTCATAACAGCCAGTTATCAGGTATGATGAGTTTCTCAAGTACCTGCCTGTGTTTTTTTAGATGCTGGGTGCTTATTTCCAGCGAATGTTTGAACATTGTGTGACATTTATCGAAGCTAACGTGTAGCGCGCCATTCTCAATTTTCACCCTAAGATGTGCTCGATCAAATCTAAACAAAATTTTTACTGAAAAGAAGCCTTTCTGGCAAGTTGCATGAAATGTGTATTGTGCAGAGGTGGGTGCGGCTACCAAATTTTTGAAACCGCTACTTCCCTTACCTCGGCAAGCCGAAACCCCACGGCGGCAAGCGATATTGTTTTGAAAATCACGAAACCGCTTCCCGCGCCTCCTAAAATATTTATGTCCATCGGTCTTCTTTGACAATTTTTCAGGACAACTGCTGATTAACTGGCTATTGAATAAAAAATATCAGGTTTGCTATAAAACACGCAAGTAAAATTACGCAACAAAAACCATTCATTCAATCTCATTGGATTCTTCTGACGGAGAAAACATTTCTCTCAATCGCTATCTCTAATTTTTTTTTTAAAACGCCACCTTTGCTTCCATAGTATTTAGAGAGTCCGCAAGAAGCGGATTAGCGGACCGCATGGCTCTGGTAGCGTGCATGTATGTTACCCAGTGCATTTAACAAGGGCCGGCCTCTCAGTAGACATGTGTATTTGTCTGATCACCAGTAATTCAGGTTGTGTAAACAAACGCCTCATTTTCAATCACTCTAAATTGCACTTCTGTCGTCTGTGATTTTAGGGGGCTGTAATTGTCTGGTGATTGTCATTTTACGTCTAGTAGAATTCACTGTGGTACTGGCATTACTGAAATTTTTATACTTTACTCCTTAAGTCTACCCCATTCCATATGTCTCGATATTTTTGGGTTCTGAGGATTGTCTAACACTACTTCACTCGCCTTATCTTGCTCCCCCAGCATGGTCTGTCAAGCTAAATGGAAACTGAGCATGACGGTTATGCCACAGACGAGTTTGGAGAACCTGCGGAACGGGCTCGGTCTGTCTGGTGACGAAGCCACGGCGCTGATGGCTTCCAGTGTGGAGCTGGCACGGCGGGCCGTGGCCTCCTCGGGCAGATCGGGTGAGGTCATGTTCCCACACCTGCTGGGATGATGGAGATTGGTGGATTTTAGTGGATTTGGGGAGGTTTTCCTCGCACCTAAGAGCAGAGTAGAAGTAGTGATCCTTTGGATAGCTCTGAAATGATTTGCGTCTTCAAGAATATACTGTTCAGTTCTGGTATGTTAAGGTTAAGTTGTGTTATATCAAATATTTGTGTGACCTTTTTAGTTGTGCCGTGAACGATAAAGTGAGCTGCCAGGGTTTAACAAAACGCTGGTTTAGCAGTCATGTAGATAAGTTGAGGGGGAGGCGTCAGTTTATTGTGTCCTCTGCTGTCACCCTGCATGTTCTAATTTTTGCAGTGTTCCACGCCGGCAGTGTCGTCGGGATTTTGGGACGGTGCATCATGTTTGTATATGTGCCGTTTTCAGATGTGCAGGTAGCAGGCTCCATCGGGCCGTACGGAGCATGCCTGGCCGACGGGTCCGAGTACCACGGCAGGTACCTGGACAGCGTCGACAGCGAAACACTGAAGGTGATACTGCTGTCACACTTCCTGTCCTTTTGTCTCGATAATGGCAAACCGTCATTTTCAGTCATGTGTGACTATGCCGTACCTGGGTGGGCCATCCCTGTCTGTGTCGTGTCTGGGTGAGCGGTGCGTGACTATGCAGTGGGTGAGCTGTGTGTGACTGTGCAGTGGGTGAGCCATGTGTGACTGTGCAGTGGATGAGCCGTGTGTGACTGCAGTGGGTGAGCCATGTGTGACTGTGCAGTGGGTGAGCTGTGGGTGACTATGCAGTGGATGAGCCATGTGTGACTGTGCAGTGGATGAGCTGTGTGTGACTGTGCAGTGGGTGAGCTGTGTGTGACTGTGTAGTGGGTGAGCTGTGTGTGACTGTGCAGTGGATGAGCCGCATGTGACTGTGCAGTGGGTGAGCTGTGTGTGACTGTGCAGTGGGTGAGCTGTGTGTGACTGCAGAGGGTAAGCTGTGTGTGACTGTGCAGAGGGTGAGCTGTGTGTGACTGTGCAGTGGGTGAGCTGTGTGTGACTGCAATGGGTGAGCCATGTGTGACTGTGCAGTGGGTGAGCTGTGGGTGACTATGCAGTGGATGAGCCGTGTGTGACTATGCAGTGGGTGAGCTGTGTGTGACTGTGTAGTGGGTGAGCTGTGTGTGACTGTGCAGTGGATGAGCCGCATGTGACTGTGCAGTGGGTGAGCTGTGTGTGACTGTGCAGTGGGTGAGCTGTGTGTGACTGTGCAGAGGGTGAGCTGTGTGTGACTGTGCAGAGGGTGAGCTGTGTGTGACTGTGCAGTGGGTGAACCGTGTGTGACTGTGCAGTGGGTGAGCCATGTGTGACTGTGCAGTGGGGAGCTGTGTGTGACTGTGCAGTGGGTGAGCTGTGTGTGACTGTGCAGTGGGGGAGCTGTGTGTGACTGTGCAGTGGGTGAACCGTGTGTGACTGTGCAGTGGGTGAGCCATGTGTGACTGTGCAGTGGGGGAGCTGTGTGTGACTGTGCAATGGGTGAACCGTGTGTGACTGCAGTGGGTGAGCTGTGTGCGACTGTACCTGGATCAGTGGTGTGTGACTATGCAGTGGGTGAGCTGTGTGCGACTGTACCTGGATCAGTGGTGTGTGACTATGCAGTGGGTGAGCTGTGTGTGACTGTGCAGTGGGTGAGCTGTGTGCGACTGTACCTGGATCAGTGGTGTGTGACTATGCAGTGGGTGAGCTGTGTGTGACTGTGCAGTGGGTGAGCTGTGCGTGACTGTGCAGTGGGTGAGCTGTGTGTGACTGTGCAGTGGGTGAGCTGTGTGTGACTGTGCAGAGGGTGAGCTGTGTGTGACTGTGCAGTGGAGGAGCTGTGTGTGACTGTGTAGTGGGTGAGCTGTGTGTGACTGTGCAGAGGGTGAGCTGTGTGTGACTGTGCAGTGGAGGAACCGTGTGTGACTGTGCAGTGGGTGAGCTATGTGTGACTGTGCAGTGGATGAGCCATGTGTGACTGTGCAGTGGGGGAGCTGTGGGTGACTATGCAATGAGTGAGCTGTGTGTGACTGTGCAGTGGATGAGCCGTGTGTGACTGCAGTGGGTGAGCTGTGTGTGACTGTAGTGGGTGAGCTGTGTGTGACTGTGCAGAGGGTGAGCTGTGTGTGACTGTGCAGTGGAGGAGCTGTGTGTGACTGTGCAGTGGGTGAGCTGTGTGCGACTGTACCTGGATCAGCGGTGTGTGACTGTGCAGTGGGTGAGCTGTGTGTGACTGTACAGTGGGTGAGCTGTGTGTGACTGTGCAGTGGGGGAGCTGTGTGTGACTGTGCAGTGGGTGAGCAGTGCAGTGGGTGAACCGTGTGATTGTGCAGTGGGTGAGCTGTGTGTGACTGTGCAGAGGGTGAGCCGTGTGTGACTACCTGGATCAGCGGTGTGTGACTGCAGTGGGTGAGCTGTGTGTGACTGCAGTGGGTGAGCTGTGTGTGACTGCAGAGGGTGAGCCGTGTGTGACTACCTGGATCAGCGGTGTGTGACTGCAGAGGGTGAGCCGTTCATGACTGCAGTGGGTGAGCTGTGTGTGACTGTGCAGTGGGTGAGCAGTGCAGGGGTGAACCGTGTGTGACTGTGCAGTGGGTGAGCTGTGTGTGACTGTGCAGAGGGTGAGCTGTGTGTGACTGTACAGTGGGTGAGCTGTGTGTGACTGTGCAGTGGGTGAGCAGTGCAGTGGGTGAACCGTGTGTGACTGTGCAGTGGGTGAGCTGTGTGTGACTGTGCAGTGGGTGAGCAGTGAGGTGGGTGAACCGTGTGTGACTGTGCAGTGGGTGAGCTGTGTGTGACTGTACAGTTGGTGAGCTGTGTGTGACTGTGCAGTGGGTGAGCAGTGCAGTGGGTGAACCGTGTGTGACTGTGCAGTGGGTGAGCAGTGAGGTGGGTGAACCGTGTGTGACTGTGCAGTGGGTGAGCTGTGTGTGACTGTGCAGAGGGTGAGCTGTGTGTGACTGTGCAGTGGGTGAGCAGTGCAGTGGGTGAACCATGTGTGACTGTGCAGTGGGTGAGCTGTGTGTGACTGTGCAGAGGGTGAGCCGTGTGTGACTACCTGGATCAGCGGTGTGTGACTGAGCCCTGACCGACAGGAGTGGCACCGACCGCGGGTTGCAGCGCTGGCGGCCGGCGGTGCTGACCTGCTGGCCGTGGAGACGCTGCCCGGCCCCCGGGAGGCTGTGGCCGTGCTCCAGCTGCTGAGAGAGTACCCCGGCCTGCGAGCCTGGGTCTCCTTTACATGCAAGGTGATGTTCTAGTCAGAGTAATGGGCAGCGCCACAGAGA
This sequence comes from Lepas anatifera, assembly GCA_034440635.1. Classification (NCBI taxonomy): domain Eukaryota; kingdom Metazoa; phylum Arthropoda; class Thecostraca; family Lepadidae; genus Lepas; species Lepas anatifera. The sequence continues at coordinate 1,715,816 of JAOTON010000056.1, forward strand.
GGCCTAACCAATATGGTTCTAAGTAACACATTGAACTTGTCAATGGCCGTCCATGTACCACCACGACCGCCGCCGTGGTAACGCCTGCACCAGCACAGAGACAACCTCAGACTCTCCCTACCAGGTCCATGCTGTAACCTCTCTTTCAGGATGGGTTACCCCTCTCCCTCTCTCCTCTGCCCAAAATTGTACAGGCTGGTATAGGAAATTATATAGAGAAGAGGGTGGAGAGGGGGATATGCTCCCTCAGCGGTGCGCGGTTTAAATAACGATGCCTCCAATGCTTAACGGGATCTGAGTGTATTTATGTTCACGTTTTGATCACATTATTATTCAAGGGTCGGAAAACACAAAAAATGATGATGACGATGATGCGTTCGACTTCCAGGTCCCTCACCCGGGTTCAAATCTCCGGGCGGGTATTCTGCGTGCGTATTTTCGATCCCCACAGTACCCTCCCAACAGGGTGAGAGCTGGTGATGCCATTCGACATCGGCACTAGTAGTCGGTGCGTCATACAATACTGCTACTGGGATCTGCAGTTTGATATCTCTCACCTTGAGGTGTGTGTTGTGACCTGAGCCGTACCTCTCCCAGGACGGGGTGTGCACCTGTGGCTCTCCCTGTGATGTGTGTATTGTGACCCGCTCTCGCCCCACGACGGGTGCGCACCGGCGACTCTCCCTGTAATGTGTGTATTGTGACCCGCTCTCGCCCTAGGACGGGGCGCGTATCTGTGGCTCTCCCTGTGAGGTGTGTGTTGTGACCTGAGCCGTGCCTCTCGCAGGATGGGGCGCGTACCTGTCGCTCTCTACTTGAGGTGTGTGTTGTGACCTGAGCCGTGCCTCTCGCAGGATGGGGCGCGTACCTGTCGCTCTCTACTTGAGGTGTGTGTTGTGACCTGAGCCGTGCCTCTTGCAGGATGGGGTGCACACCTGCGACCACTCGCAGTTCAGTGAGGCGGCAGCAGCGGTGTGTGCGGCCCGGCCGGAGCCGCCGCTGGCAGTCGGGGTCAACTGTTGCGACCCGGGAGACGCGGCCCAGCTGCTGCGCTCGGTGGATTGGCGCCGGGTTAACGTGCCGCTGGTGGTGTATCCCAACAGTGGCGAGGCCTGGACCGGAGCCGGGTCAGTACCTATCGCCCGCCGGGCCGTCCACAGATGGAACGCTGCGTGGTTGGGTGGGCTTCTGTTGTAGTTGAACGTTCAAATGAAGCGACAGGAATTCAGCACTTAGGCAGTTGATTCAGTTCCTGTTGCCGTTATTCGCTTTGGACCCTTAGATCTTAGTGCAGCGCTGTCCCGCCTATCGCCGTGTGTACGGTGAGGTGTACCGCTGTCCCGCCTGTCGCCGTGTGTTCGGTGAGGTGGACCGCTGTCCCGCCTGTCGCCGTGTGTACGGTGAGGTGGACCGCTGTCCCGCCTGTCGCCGTGTGTACGGTGAGGCGGACCGCTGTCCCGCCTGTCGCCATGTGTACGGTGAGGTGGACCGCTGTCCCTCCTGTCGCCGTGTGTACGGTGAGGCGGACCGCTGTCCCGCCTGTCGCCGTATGTACGGTGAGGTGGACCGCTGTCCCTCCTGTCGCCATGTGTACGGTGAGGCGGACCGCTGTCCCGGCTGTCGCCGTATGTACGGTGAGGTGGACCGCTGTCCCTCCTGTCGCCGTGTGTACGGTGAGGCGGACCGCTGTCCCGCCTGTCGCCGTGTGTACGGTGAGGCGGACCGCTGTCCCTCCTGTCGCCGTGTGTACGGTGAGGCGGACCGCTGTCCCGCCTGTCGCTGTGTGTACGGTGAGGTGGACCGCTGTCCCTCCTGTCGCCGTGTGTTCGGTGAGGTGGACCGCTGTCCCGCCTGTCGCCGTGTGTACGGTGAGGTGGACCGCTGTCCCTCCTGTCGCCGTGTGTACGGTGAGGTGGACCGCTGTCCCTCCTGTCGCCGTGTGTACGGTGAGGTGGACCGCTGTCCCTCCTGTCGCCGTGTGTACGGTGAGGCGGACCGCTGTCCCGCCTGTCGCCGTGTGTACGGTGAGGTGGACCGCTGTCCCGCCTGTCGCCGTGTGTTCGGTGAGGTGGACCGCTGTCCCGCCTGTCGCCGTGTGTACGGTGAGGCGGACCGCTGTCCCGCCTGTCGCCGTGTGTACGGTGAGGTGGACCGCTGTCCCTCCTGTCGCCGTGTGTTCGGTGAGGCGGACCGCTGTCCCGTCTGTCGCCGTGTGTTCGGTGAGGTGGACCGCTGTCCCGCCTGTCGCCGTGTGTACGGTGAGGCGGACCGCTGTCCCGCCTGTCGCCGTGTGTACGGTGAGGTGGACCGCTGTCCCTCCTGTCGCCGTGTGTTCGGTGAGGCGGACCGCTGTCCCGTCTGTCGCCGTGTGTACGGTGAGGTGCAGCGCTGTCCCGTCTGTCGCAGGTGGTCGGGCGACAGCACCAGCCGCCGGCTGGCCTCCTTCGCTTCCCTCTACGCAGATGCCGGAGCTAGCTACATTGGCGGCTGCTGCAGGATCGGTCCTGATCAGATAGCCGAGCTCCGCCGGCTGGTCAACACCTGGTGACGTCACAGCCCACTGCTGACGTCACACGGCCATCAGGGGTGACGTACCCACGTAGTTGAACGCAGCTAGTGGCTTCGCTATGGCGCTTTACCGGCTGAAGATCGCCTTCAGTGTCGTCTTTGCGAGTGCTGCAAGAGGACGCTTGCTACAGCAGACACTTTAAGACCGAGGATTCCGACATCTGGGTAATGCTTTGTGTAAAACTTTCGGCTAGTTATGCTTAAGTTCGTGGGCGAGTAGGGATGCACTTGTGAACGATAAGGAAGGTAGCGAAGGGTGGCATAGCGGGACCAGGGGGTGGTCTGAGGAGTGCCAAAACACCTGCAACTGTCACACTGGCTGCATCACTGTCTCCTTAGGCGGCTAAGAGCTATCCCATAATTTGCCTAAAGCTCTGCTCAGAGCGTTACCCAGTTCTGGGGGTCTCTGGTCCAAGAGTGGAGCGTTGTCACAAGATCGGAGGGCTCTATGTGTCACGTCGTCTCCCGTCAGTACAGCTCCGGATGTACGGTGTTCTGACTGAGTGGCTGAGAGAAAATCTGCTATGGTATTTTGTGGCAGATACTGACGGACGGCCTTAATAAATGCAAATCACTTCCAGGGTGCCAGACATGACGAATTGCTTTTGATGTCATTATGTGTTTTACGCTGAGAGACATCACACTTCTAATTGGGCAGCTGATGGCTTGGTGCTTTACTAGCGCTCGTGCGTGGTCCGTCCAAGTTGTGGGAACTCAGGTCTGATACCAAGTCTGTGGCGGCTGGGTGACGGTAGGATGCCGCCCGCCCCGCTCCTCCAGCTTTGGTGTGTGTGTTGGTTAGTGTGTCTTCTATATCGGCCAGAGCCTGTGTTTGGGTGGCTGCTGGCTGATATCGGGGACGGGCTAACGAGAGGCTGGTCCAAGTGTGCTTCCAGCGGTTTTACTGTAATGTTCTAGAGGCTACTGTGTCTGCTGTCTCTCTCTCTCTCTCTCTCTCTCTCTCTCTCTCTCTCTCTCTCTTTCTCTCTCTCTTTCTCTCTCTCTTTCTCTCTCTCTCTCTCTCTCTCTCTCTCTCTCTCTCTCTCTCTCTCTCTCTCTCTCTCTCTCTCTCTCTCTCTCTCTCTCTCTCTCTCTCTCTCTCTCTCTCTCTCTCTCTCTCTCTCTCTCTCTCTCTCTCTCTCTCTCTCTCTCTCTCTCTCTCTCTCTCTCTCTCTCTCTCTCTCTCTCTCTCTCTCTCTCTCTCTCTCTCTCTCTCTCTCTCTCTCTCTCTCTCTCTCTCTCTCTCTCTCTCTCTCTCTCTCTCTCTCTCTCTCTCTCTCTCTCTCTCTCTCTCTCTCTCTCTCTCTCTCTCTCTCTCTCTCTCTCTCTCTCTCTCTCTCTCTCTCTCTCTCTCTCTCTCTCTCTCTCTCTCTCTCTCTCTCTCTCTCTCTCTCTCTCTCTCTCTCTCTCTCTCTCTCTCTCTCTCTCTCTCTCTCTCTCTCTCTCTCTCTCTCTCTCTCTCTCTCTCTCTCTCTCTCTCTCTCTCTCTCTCTCTCTCTCTCTCTCTCTCTCTCTCTCTCTCTCTCTCTCTCTCTCTCTCTCTCTCTCTCTCTCTCTCTCTCTCTCTCTCTCTCTCTCTCTCTCTCTCTCTCTCTCTCTCTCTCTCTCTCTCTCTCTCTCTCTCTCTCTCTCTCTCTCTCTCTCTCTCTCTCTCTCTCTCTCTCTCTCTCTCTCTCTCTCTCTCTCTCTCTCTCTCTCTCTCTCTCTCTCTCTCTCTCTCTCTCTCTCTCTCTCTCTCTCTCTCTCTCTCTCTCTCTCTCTCATCTGCTGCAGTGAATATCAATCGCAAAGGTCATTCACAGTTGTACGTTTATTATAATTAGACACGAGGACACTTTGCTTTGTTTGATTTTTGTCCTCACAGCCTGAGTAGTGCTAGCTCACAGTAAAAGGATAGGTCAGTATACATTGCGCTCCATATTTGCGAGCAGGCTTTGCTTGTCTTCCAACTGCGAACAATTTCGGGTGATTTTTTCACATTGGCAGCATCTCGACCTTAAACAAGATTAGGAAAGGAACCTTTCTGTAACGTGATCCAGGACCCCTGTGACAAAAAAGGTTCACAAGCTGTCCGCTGTAGTTATCGTGCGTATGAAATACATGATAGTAAAGCAGTACGCAATAATCTGCCCGGAGGTTGAAAAAATACCAACGGAATTTCAAACCATGTGTGTGTCGCCAAAATTGTTGACGCTTTTCACCAACGGCGGATTGCGTGCCAGAAACTGTAGCGTATTTCCGAACGTCAACTTCCCACGCTGAGAGGAGCACAATCTTGCCTATCTTTACTATTTTTATTATCAACACCGTTGGCGAGTTGAAATATTTCACTGGTCAACAGTCAAAATGGATCCAGCATGGGAGTACCTGTTCCTACCTATTTCGGTACCGCTGATTTCGAATCTGATAACCGTTTTGCTTCATCGGACCCAGTTTTCTGCCCAGGGCATACCCTGTGTATAGCCCTTTTACCATTTCCACGCGTAGTCATTGGCCAAGCTGGTCAACAGCCAAAATGGATCCGGCACGTGAACACCCGTTTCTGCCTTTTTTGATACCGCTGATTTCAAATATAGTAACCGTTTTTTGCCATCGGACCTGGTTTCTTCTCCAGAGCATACCTGTTGTATAGCCCCTACACTTCCCACACACTGTCATCAGCCTAGGCTTTTGTGGAAAAATATAGATCAGGGATGTCGAGAATCCGGATTATCTGCACCCAGACAATGCAGCTTATCAATGTACATGTGAATTTATTGCAACGAAAGACTACCTCGCAGTCAAGTGCATAAACATTGTACATTGAACAAGGTTTGCGCTCGGTCGCACAAGCTCGCCGGTACTGTAGACCGAGTGGTGACGTCGCAACATTATATGATGAGGATTTTATGTCAGTCACCTCCCTTGAAGGTCGAGTCTAAATAAAAAGTCACAGGTCCAGTTCATACCACCATTTCAAGGTCATTGACCCTAGTGCCATTGGTCGGATGATGCCGCATAATATGACGTATATCATGCTATGACGTCATACGCTAGGTCACTCAATCTTGAGCTCAAAGTCGCAGGCTCAAGACAAAGGTCATAAGTCAAGGTCAAACCTTATTTTCCGCCCAACGGTTGCCATAGTGCTAGTTGCAGTACACGTTATAGGTAAAATGTAATATTTTGACGTCAAAGGTCAATGGCCTTGAACGACCTTGGCCTAAAAGTTTCAGAGAACATTGCCTCAGACCTTTCCTCTGTTACTTCAGGCCACTTTCTCTCCATATCCGGTTTCTCATCACATAATCACGGCATCTCCCAATGGCTACCCTGCACATACAGAATTTGACCTATATGGCCTCGTTGTACCTTGAATATATTGACCTAGGTCTATGAAAATCGGGTTTAAGGTAGACTACCCTAGCCTCCACAAACACCTAAACGTTCATTTTCCTAGACCTCTTGGGTTTTGCACTGTCAATGTCACTGATGCCAAGAAGGCTTGCACAAAGACGACACACAGACATATTGGATCTCAAAATTCTGATCTGATAAGACATTTCTGCTGCCAGATTCGTGTTCAGCGCCACAAATTACCCCAGAAACAGACTATTTTATATTGGATCCACGAAAAAAGTTAAATTTTGTTGACCAGTGTTTTCGGTCTCTGAAGCTGTTTTTTCATCTGGGTAAGTGTTCATAGGATCCCAATGAAAATGTTCAATGCTTCATTGCTTGATCGCACTGCTCTGAAAAATAGCGTTTGGACTTGCAACGCACCGGATTTGGAATGCAGCTGGATTTTTCTGATTATCCGGCACTTGAAATCCTGTCTGACGCTGGGTTTGAGAGTAAATTCGGGCCGATTGGTCAAATTTGCATTTTGAAAATATGTGCATAGGATTATGGACATAACATTTATGCGAGGGCCTGTTTGCGCTTTCGTAACAGATGTATGTAACAGGAAATCAAGGCCAGTATAGGTCATGAAAATGACAACTCGCAAGTAAAACAATCGTTTGCATTCTACTGACGTCACAGGTCATGGGCGCAAAACAGGAGTAGTCATCTCAAGGAACAAAGAAAGGATTACCCACATGCACCATAAACGCGCGAGGTTCGTCACAGAATAGGTAGGTTCACTCCACGACATTTCAACCTTACATCTTCATACGTCTAATTTTCGTAAAACTTTGGCCAGTCATTGCGTTTTCAGGCGCTCTTACATAAAGCTATAGGTTACACCATAGGTGTGGGAACAGGGGAGGGGGGGCTGAAGGGAGGAAAGCCATGGATCCCCCTCCCTCCCCCAACATGCAGGACTCTTAACAATTAAACATATGGCTTTGACTGGAAATAGTTGACTAGAAACAGTCAGTTGGGTTAAAAATTCACCTTCGCCGGCAATGTTCCAGGCAATGTTGTACGCATTTGACTTGCGCTATCCAGCAATTTAAGTTTGGTAATTCTGGCGTCCGGCATCACGCACAATCCCTTTCCTCTGTACTCGCTCAGAAAACTATTGACCAGGCCGGATATCAAAATCAAATGCGGAATATCCGGCTTCGGCCGGATTTCAATGCTCCGAATCCTGTGCATTCCTAGTTTCGACCCACGTACGCCATAAGTGTCATCGTAAAACTACGCTGTGTCATTTAACTATATACCTAAGTACGTATACAATATTTACAATTGCTGCTCTGCACTGGCTGAGTGAGTCAATCTGCCATGGCACGAGCACAGGAACGTCAGAAAAAGCGACGCTCCCAAACGAACTGATCTTGTGTCTTATCACAATGTCTCCCCTGCCTTATCACTTTCCTATTCATTTGTGCCAATTGTGTCCGAAGTTGTGTCTTAAGTATCGATATTGACACTGGTGGATATTGAGCTCGAGTTTGGGGGAAGGGAGCGGGGGCAAGTCGTCCCAGATTTTGGTTGCGAAGAATGAGCCCCAATCCGATTCCATCTTAAACCTGCTGCTGAGGGAAACTTTCCCCTCTAGCACCAAAACCATCGGATTTGGGCTGATTGTTGTCACCGTATTGGCTGATTTGAGTATTCCGTTTTTGTTTTCAAATTGATCGGAAGTCTATATATTTTTAAGTGCGGGGGGGCAGGCCTCTATTACGATGCGCACGGTTTTAGCCCTCTGGAAGTTGGTTAGCTGCAGGCTATGATGTTATTCGTCCTCAGTTGCATTGTTGCAGGCTTCCCGGGAAGGGGGATGACAACGTGGCATAACCGGTAGAACGCACTTAATTTCCTCAGGGAATCGGCAGGCTTTCGATTTTTTAAACAAATGACCTTAAAGATAGGAAGAACAAAGGGAAATTAACTTCCTGCAGAGCTGCTGCCCGCGTTTGAATTTCTCGGTAGGTGCTGCAGAAAGCAGGTCGGAACAAACTTTCTTCAAGGCAATGGCCATAAGTGTGGCCACCGAAAAAAACAGTGAGGAGGAAATTCCCACAGGCGGGCGCCGCTACTAATTTTCTTTTAAGCTGCTGCATCTACTTTTCCAATGGCCAGCTGAAACTGTTACCGCTTATAGTGCTACTCTTTCAAAATCGCAAAGCTGCTACCTGCTACTCTGCTATCGCTTCTTTTTTAATTAAAGTGCTACCGAAAAAGTTTTCGTTATTTTTAAAAAAATTTGAAGGAAACCTTCTGGTTCTTTACACGAGAAATTAACTTTTATTGTAAAATACGCAAACAGATCATATTGTAAAATACGCAAGTAGATCACACAACAAAAACTTTACCTCAGTCTCCTTGTTTTTATGGAGAAAAAAAAACTTTCTCTTAATCGCCATCTCTTCTGACTATCGAGAGAAGTGTGTCTCGCAATTTATATATATATATATATATATATATATATATATATATATATATATTAAAATGTACTGAAAAATAAAAGACCACAGCTCGTTTTTTGGTTTGGGAAAGTGGAAAAATATATTGGCCTCCTAGTTTTGGCGTTTTCGCGGAGGTCATGGCCCTGACGCCCCCCCTGCTTGGATCCGCCAGTGTAAATATTCCAGCTCAGGTAACTAGCAGGTCTACAAGCCACGCCGTTATAAACCAGCGTGGCTACAGCCGTGGTCACGCCTCGCCCTACTTCCGCCGCCTTGTAAATGAGTGAGCCTCTGGAATGTGAGGTGATTACAACTTCAAGCTGCTGCCATTTGTCTCGTATGCACGGGAGGTGCGTCCGCCCGCTCAGGAACGACCTTTATACATGGCCAGTAACTAGCTAATTCGAGTTGGTAAGACTTACTGTACGTGTCCCGGGGTATTGACTATGTCGAGCCCGCGAGAAACTACTAATCACGGTGCATATCATCCTGACACCTGGCAAATACACCCCGGTTCTGTTGCTCCCCATAGGGATTCGGAGAGGACTGTCTATAGAAGCCATGGTCATTTCGAGGTATATGCTGTCCTCAGAAACTTGCTAACAATATACAATTGACCGCCGCCCTTGGGAGATGAGTCCTCGTTAGCGGGGAAGCTGTAGCTGTCACCGTCTCATCTGTCTCCTCCTTTGTCACCCTGTGTTTTCTGCTCCGAATCACCACGCGCCTCCGATTTTCTGGGTTCAGTCCAGGAAGTTGTGCTGCACCACCACCTGCTTGGCGGACTCGGTTCAGTCCAGGAAGGTGTGCTGCACCATCACCTGCTTGGCGGACTCGCGGGGCCGCTTGAAGTCGGTTCGGTAGCAGCACTCCACCAGCAGAGACGACAGCCCAACGAACAGACCTGGAAGAAACGCGGTTTGGACGCTGCTACACTGATGACCGTAGGGGATTCTGACTGTGACAAGCCATAACCGGAACTAGAGCTAAAAGTCTAGTTGGAGTTGACCTGCAGTTTTCGCCCGCGCTGGCTTATGGCATTAAAGCTAATATATTAAAACAAAATCATGCAGTTTATTAGATGCTATGCTCAAGAAGATTCGTACAGAAGATTGGCTGAAGACATAGACGGTACAGAAGGAGAATTTTTAGGCGATTGGGATCCTGAGAAAGACGTTAACATTCATTTTCCAGTAGGTTTTATCAGAAGCCGATGACGAATTGAGCTGTTGGTATATTTTTTGGGTAAAATCTACAGATTTTTATGAACAGGTTTTTAAAGGGAATGTGGCACCTTTATAACGTGATTTTAACTGAGATAGCCAAGTCGTAAAGCAAGTCGGAAAGCCCGGTACTTTACACATTATTTGTCTTGGAACTCGATATTTCCGTAGAAAAACTAAAACCTACCTGAAATGTACCTCTCATGTACCTCTCGCCAGGCGGCCATTGTTGTGAGCTGCCGGTGTGACGACATATGCTGACGTCACGATGAGTATCAGCCAATCGAAGCCCTTGGAGCGTTTCGAGTATGGCAGTGGTTGCCAGATCATATCATCCACAGGCAGATATCTATTTCTTTTCCTAGATGAGTATTTTAAAAATCAAAATATTGAGCGTATTGTAAATTTTTCAGAAAAATCATGAGTGGTTTCATTATTTTCGGCTAAAAGTACGCCTAATTACACTAAATTCCAGGATTCGACCAAGGTGCCACATTCCCTTTAGGACATCAGACAATAAATGAACACCAGGCAGTGCACATAATCGACAGACTGCACATCAACGTCAACCAGTAAATGAACGTCAACCAGTAAATGAACATCAGACGGTAAAGGAATGTCCGAGAGCAAATGAGCATCAGGCAGTGAAGAACTTCAGATAGGAAATAGACGTCAGACAACAAAGGGACGTCAGACAGAAATGCTTCAGACATCAAATGGACCTCAGACAGTAAATGAACGCCAGACAGCAAATGAACATCAGACGGTAAAGGAATGTCCGAGAGCAAATGAGCATCAGGCAGTGAAGAACTTCAGATAGGAAATAGACGTCAGACAACAAAGGGACGTCAGACAGAAATGCTTCAGACATCAAATGGACCTCAGACAGTAAATGAACGCCAGACAGCAAAGGAACATCAGACAGCAAAGGAACATCAGACAGTAAAGAACGTCACACAGTAAATGCACGCCAGACAGCAAATTGTCTGACGTTAATTGTAGTTTGAGAGCACCTACACGATGTGCATGTGGCGTGGCCGAAGAATATGTATCAACCGAACATTTAGCATCATCTTTTTAGTTTTGGTTTTGTTTTATTGTCACCGGTGCTTCCCTTCTCCAACCATCCTTACCTCACCCCGGGCTGAGAGCATCTGCGCCGGTGTGTCTGCGCTGCCTCGCCCTGGGTGTTCCTTACCCATCCCCATTCTCAACCATCCTTATCCTAGACCTTCTCCTTCCATAGCATTCTGATTATCATCTTCATAGCGACGGCATTGGAAGAGCCACTGCAATTAAGTGGAAATGTTCGATAAATACAAATACAAATACAAAATAGCGGCAGAGAGAAAGTGAAAGTCAGACAGTAATTGAATGCTTGATTAGTAATCTCGGCTGTTTTGCTTTTTCGAAAAAAACAATGGTTAGAATGTGGAGAAATAAAATATACCAACTGTATTAAATCTGCAAAAGCAGAAATTGTCCTAGAGCAGGACTATTTTCTTCATCACATCAGCAGTAGCAAAGCTATTCCGTCCACGCGAAGTGAGAGTCCTCAGCAGCCAACATTTCATTATTGACCGATTCGATATCCCATCCCGACGGCGTGACCTTCCATTTTCACAGATAAATCTGGGATTTTGTTTTCGTTTTGTCTCATTTGACGCCGTCACCGCCCCCAGAAATAAATATGACGGCGCCAACGCGTCGTTCCGGTTGCTGACCAAATCGAGCCTTCCTTACTGTATAATATACAGTAAGGAAGGCATATACACAGGCATATACACTATACAGTGTATATGCCTGTTCGGCAATGTCTCCCTGCTGTGAACGGTGGAAATAATGTTGTATCATTTATCATTTTTCTGAGTTTCTGGTATATATTGCATTTTTCTTACTTTCCTATGATCGTCTAAGACATGTTTAAAGCTTGGCCTTTTGACGTTCTTTTTATTTTTGGCCTATTTTGACCTCATTCTTTTTGGCCTTTTGACAGAAAATAGGGACCGCTGTTCGGAATGATTAAAGCCAAGATGAGTTCCGTTTCTTGTATAAGTATCTAAGTTTTCTTTTCCTTTTTCAACATTTAAGTGATGGGCTCAGACTTTCTCTTAAACATGCAGGTTTCATAATATGCGTAATTTGGCCGTGGCACTGCTTTTCCCACTCGTGACGCGTGTGACGTGCGTTATGGATTTTTCGTGAGTGATAATCTGCTGGGTAGTGCCACCGGTGTCTCCTCCATGATCCGGTGGTGGTCAAAGCAGCACTGCTGCGGCATGATCTTAACCATCCACGCCTCCCGCAAACGATTTTCACTAAAACGAAACAAGTGATCAACCTGTTTTTAAAATCGAAATTGGAATTAATGATTTTGTTCTGCACGATGCACATAATCAATGATGGGGTTCGAGTCTCACGCCGTCACGGCACTGAATATAACCTGACGCTGGCGGAACGCCATATTGAATAATGACGTGACGTGGCAGACCTGGGCACAGAACAGATGCTCACCTAAGAGCAGAAGGTAGAAGGAGCCCTGCATGTCGTCGAGGTCCACCTTCTTCTGCTGTCCCGTGCCGCCGTAGGCCGTGGAAGAACAGCGGTCCAGGGCCGGCCAAAAGTCTGCCTTCCACTTTTGTACGAACCCTGCCTTCAACATCTTCGAGATCCTGCCAACCCGCGCACATGGCTCTCAGGGAAGGGCTCAAGCAAGGGAGTAATCCGTGGATGATGGTCCTGCAAGCTGAGGGGGCAAGAAATATTGAGCCCGGGGAAGTTAAAACGGAAGATTCAAACTAAGGAACCACAGTTGTTACGGGAATCACTAGCATCTGATGTATCCCAGGAATATATATAATGGTATATTTGTAAGAAGTTCACAATTGTTACCAGCAAACTATCCAATTGTCTCAGACGTACCTTAGGGGGAGGGTGGGGAGCTATTTTAACGCTGACACATTTAATTGTAGACATTAAGTAGATATTACTTTAATGTTAAATACAGACCCCAGGACCACTACCCAGCCAATTCCGTTCTCCCGTAGCCTCCACTCACTCTTTATTGAAGAGCTTGAGGTACGGACTTTGTGGTGGCATCACCATGCCGACGTACTCCTCGAACAGGTTCTCTGTGCCGAGTGAGTAGTAGCAGCGATCTGTCCGCAGGAACTCCTCCCGCATCAGGAACAGCAGGTTGGTCTTCCACTCGATGTACACGTGGTTCTCGTACTTCACCATGGCCAAGATGTCGTCGTCCTTCTGGTCCTTGTGGATGATGGCGCCCTCGAATATCTTCCGGAACTTGGGCTCAGGAGTGTGCTGTGTTCAAATGCCAGTTATTGAGATTACATGGGATGACACAGGATCAAACTGAACCGAGGTGTCGGAAAGGGTCTACAGTCACAACTGACCACTACTGGGGTGAGTGGTGAAGCGATGCTTACTGCATGGGTTTAATGTGGTGATCTGGTGATATATACAGGGTGATTTTCTCAAAACATAGTCTTGCAGTTGTCTCTCCCATGGTAAATCAAAATTCCATCACAGAAACAAAGTTCTTGCATAATTCTGCACAGGAATCAAAGAACAAATATCCGAACCACAACAGATGCCCATGAAACTGATGATGCCCCTGATACTGTCCGCTACTGCATGTCACGTCACCTTCACCAGCCTCCAGCCTCACTTCAAGGTCTCACCTTGAAGTAGCTCTCGATGGCCGTGCCACCCTGGATGCCCCAGGTGACATCACCCTGGAAGGACAACAGGTCCTGCAGCGTGTTGATGGGATTGTTGATGCGCGGGAAGGTCAGCACGGCCACTAGGTTTCCGGAGTAGGTGGTCACCACCACCAGTACGAACAGCCACCAGATGCCGACCACAAACCGACCTGAGTCGGCGCGCGGCAGCCGCGGCCCTCCTGCCGACAGCGTCGGTGAGGCTTCTGGTCCTCGCTCTTGTTGTCCTGAAGAGGCTCAAGAGAACGCGAGGCGTGTCCGTGACCGGGTAATACCCCGCCCGACCACGCGATGGCTACATTGAACAGGGGCGGACGCAGACCCGAGTTTTTTTTTTGGGGAGGGGGCAAACCCATGTCTGCCTGCCTCTCCTCCTGGGGGGAGAGGGGGGGTGGGAGCGAATATTTTTTGCTCTACAGACCTAGTGTAAACACTTCTTTCAGTGCTCGACAGACCTAGTATTAGCTACCTCTCCAAGCGCATGATCGCTCTCGGGGGGAGGGAGGAGGGGGGGGGGTGGGAGCGAATATTTTTTGCTCTAAAGACCTATTTTAAACACTTTCAGTGCTCGACAGACCTAGTAGAAGCTACCTCCAAGTACATGATCGCGCTCGGGGGGGAAGGGGGTGGGAGCGAAGATTTTTTGCTCTACAGACCTAGTGTAAACACCTTTTTCAAAAATTTCTCCGCCATTTGGGGGTCAATAGATATTTTGCCCCCCCTTCAGCGCTTTGGGAGGGTGCCATGGCCGGAATGGCCCCCGCTTCCGCCAATGAATAATTATGCTTGTAAAATATCCAAAACATGCTCATCAAGAATCTGAGCATGTGTTTCTTATACATTTTAGAGTATACGGCGAAACAACCATGAAATATATATTTATTGAAGCGAGCGTTTTTAAGTCATTTCTTGTGCTCTTGCTTAACTTTCCTCATCGGCTGTTCTTCATTGTTTTACTTAAGTTTGGTGGGAAAAGCAGTCGACAAAAGTGACAGGGCAAAACGTTTCTGGAACATCAGGCGAACAGAGGATATGACTTGTGTGAAGGTCAAAACATATTCTGGACGATGTAATTTGAATTATCTTGCCCAAAGGCTTAAAAGAGCTTGGTGGATGCATGGGATTTTCCACGTGCATCCGGGGTCAGTATAAGATAAATAAAGAACCATTGTTTCATGTTGGGAGTGATGCCGTCCTGGATTTTTATTTGTTCTCGATGAGTGTTACAAAGGGTATTCTTAGTCTTACATTTCTGGTAACACTATTTCATCTTAATACAAGATATAATAGGCCCTCGGACTGTCACGTTATGGCGTGGTATCAACCAGCAGAAACGCAACAGAAGAGGCGCTGCTTAGCAATGTTAGACAGCAAGTAACACGTCGATGCATATAAATCTTTTCAAACATTTGTTCAAATTTGTAAATTTTTGTGTGCAAAATTTGTACAAAATGTTTGCAAACATTTGTTCAAATTTATAAATATTTGCCTGCAAAATTTGTATATAATTTTTGCAAGCATTTGGACTCGTTTGTAAACAACTGGCGACGCAGATAAAAGGTATCCATGATGCTGCGCCTTTTTTATTAAAAGTACCTACTCTCAGCAATGTTTGAACGAATTGTCTGGTGAAAAATATGCACCTGATTCAGCTATTGTGAAGAACGTTTATTTTGTTTTATCTTGTGGACTGTATCACTTGTTAACCCGCCCCACGGTGGGCCTCCGAGCCACCTTCGCCCTGCTGGGGGTTGTTTGGACACACCCCTCGAACTCGGCCCCTTTGCGGGATAGCGAAAAACGCTAAAGCTGGTGAATAGCTCATAAAAATTCATGAAGAAACTATATGAGTCATTTTTTTAGCTCAGGCCAATATTGAGGTCATGACAGGTCAAAGAAAGTGGGATTTTGAGTCGAGTTCTGGGCTCTAGCGTCTGACAGAGTTGAGTTAGAATCATTTTTAGGCACCATTCGCTTTCTCTCGTCACGGCGAATCAAATGATGTATAATATGACCATACTAGGTCAAAACAAAAATACCTGACCTCCAGGCCATTTTTTAACATGTTAACTGGGGGGGCATTTGCCCCCCAGTCGGCCGAAATGCCCCCCCCGTGCCCGGAAATTGCCCCCCAGTGAAACGGCTTCTGATAGACAAGAGATGCCTTAACCCGCGCCCCACCGGGGGTCCGGCGCCACCTTCGCCCCACTGGGGGGGTCATCGATGGCCCCCCTCTAACTCCGAAAATATGGGCGTTAGCGCAAATCTGCAAAGTGCAATAGAAAGCTCGCGTGAATTCAGTAAGAAATTACTTCACATGTTTTAGTGCTCAGGTCAATGGTTTGACCTCCAGAGGTCAAATTATGTCAAGATCGGCTATTTTCACTCAAATATGCAATGATTAAGCAAACTGGGCATAACTCTTATGTCATTAGAGCTATTGAGGCCTGGTAAAGTACATTTGATAGCAAATTGCCAGTACTTTTTCCGCTATGTGGAACGTAAAGACCTTCCGCCAGTGGTTTGACCGCCAGAGGTCACCTCGTGACCTAATATGACCTGAGGTCACGAAAGGTCAAAAAGTGACCTTGCCGTATATCAAATGAAAGCCAGTGACAAGACAAACACGATGGTGCTTGTTTCACCGCTCTAGCTCAATTAGGTCAAAAGTTATTGTCAAAATACTGTTTTTGACCTCTGGTGACCTCGGATGACCTTGGAAAAGTCAAAGGGCAAATATGACCCCTGGGATCCGTGAAAGGGTGTCCAAAAACGTTGTTCTCAGCAGTCTGAGTATTTGGAATCATTTTTGTGGCTTTTATATCATGAAATAGCTTTTCCCCATGCTTTTCCAATGGGAGAGGTCGCCTCGTGACCTGACCTCAGGGCACGAAATCGAAAAATCCCGGATATACACCTTGTAGACCCTGGAGGGGTCATGAAGTGTAGGAAGTTTCAAATTGATCGACTTAGAAATGTAGCTCTTACAGAGCTCTAAAGGTGAAGTGAGGTGACCTTGGTTGACCTCGTCTGGTGACCTGACCTTGGGTGACCCGGGGTAAAAAATTTCAGGGATGATGGGAAAATGATGCAGTGAGAGGTAGAGCCCTCAACCGCGGTGCTGCGCCTCGTCGTTTTTCTGCTATCCCGGAAAAACCTTAGGGGGCCATCGATGGCCCCCCGGTGGGGCGAGGGTTAAAATTGAACAAACGCAAACTCGCCTAACGAAAACAAGAAGACACCGCCTAATAATAATGATTTTGTTCTATTGCTCGTCCCAAATTGACAGTCCAAAATTGTGTCAACATATTTCTACCAGTAGCTATCTACTCCATCGTGCAAAAACGAAACAAAGTGCGTAGTTACGGAAAATCCTGGCAAAGCAGCCCCAACTAATCCTAACGCTAGAGATAGCGTACAACCAATCGAACATCATGTTCCATTTCCGTCCAGAAGCCCACGTCCCAGCCAGAACCGTGGGATTGCACGATGCTCTCATGGGCGCCATATGACCTATGCTGTCGGCGCGCCCCTAAACTCCAACCATGATGATGACGATGCTCTCATTTCATAAGTGGCCAGTGGTGAGCTGTCTGCGCTCGTTCGTGGATTAGGCGGGACACGGTGTAGGCAAAGCGCATCAGACTGGTTGCTGGTGTGGCGGTGTGAAGTGCTCAGCCTACTTATTTATTATTGTGGTGGGATCATACGTAAACTCTACACTGAAAAAACAACACCTCGAGCGTAGAATTTCAATCTGTCTAGTCCTAAAAGTACCCAATTTTTAAAGGGAATGTGGCACCTTCACAACGTTATTTTCACTGAGATAGCCAAGTTGTAAAGCAAGTCAGAAAGCCCGGTACTCCATATTTCATTTGTCTTGGAACTCGATATTTCCGTAGAAAAAGCTAAAACCTAGCTGACACCAGCCCCCATCAGCCCGTCGCCGGGCGGACATTGTTGTGAACTGCTGGTGTGACGACATATGCTGACGTCACGATGAGCATCAGCCAATCGAAGCCCTTGAAGTGTTTCAAGTATGGTAGTGGTTGCCAGATCGTGACATCATCCACAGGCTGATATTTATTTCTTTTCCTAGAGGAGTATTTTTAAAAACAAAATATTGAGCTTATTGTAAATTTTTCAGAGAAATTGAGTGGTTTCATTACTTTTGGATAAAAGTACGCCTAATTTCACTAAATTCCAGAATTCGACCAAGGTGCCACATTTCCTTTAAGCATTTGTCTAGAATTCTTAGTAAATCTATTCTGACAACTGGCTTAATTTCAGAATTGGAAGTGTTACATTACAAGCGTGTGGTAATTTAATATCTGCTATTTTAGTACGGGACAGTTCCATTCGTGCTGAAAATGCAAAGGGATAAATTTATAAGTACATGCATTCTGCAGAGTATTTCTATGGAACTCGCAAACTGCCTCAAGAATAGTCTTACTCTCCTGTGGTGAAACAATTCTGCCAATAGATTAAAACGAGGCATTTGCTAATTTAACTACGCTAAAGTAATGTTTTCATTCCTCTGATTTTCATTTGAGTCTGTTTCTATGATATAAGAAGGTATTTTTTCTACTACAACTAACACGTGGGTGGAACCGTGCCATTTTGTTTTCGCTACAGTTCTGAGCTTGAACCACCACGTTGCAGTTCTGCATTCCACAGAGTGTTGATCACGACGCGTGGAGGTATATCTAGTCGTGGAGAAGACACGAAGATTAGATCATTCTAGCTAAGTGCAACAAATAGCAAAGAGCTTTTGAATTGCCTCAATGGGCCTGATATGAATCGTTAATATACCTATCTTTGTCCGGCATCCAGGGCGTCGTCAAGGATTTTCTACAAGAGCCCGGATCCACAGTGGTGAGGTAGTGATAACCTATATTTTCACTTGAATTAAGCATATCCAATAGTATTCCAGCACAGATATCGAATGTGTCCTTCTCAGTTAAGGGATTTCAACCCCCCCCGACCCCCGTAGCGATGCTTTTGTTAGCCACTCTCGGGATATAGATGGGTCATTCCAGGACAAATCGTCCAGGTAGGAAAAAGTCCAACATGACCCACTCCTCAGATTTCCACCTAACTTTTACTCAAGGCCCTCTATACAAAAGAACAATTGGGCCTATTTTCAGGTCGAAAGGTCAAAGAGGTCACCAGATAGAGGTCATGAAGGTTTCAAAGTTAACAAAAACATTGAATCAGAAATAATTTCATCTCTTAAAAGTGGCTGATCCAAATTAATTTGTATGGATATCGCTGGATAGAAGATACCTACATCGGTTCATATAATAAAAAATAAACTTCCTTCAGGTCAAGTTTTGACCTCGTGACCTTGTGATCTCCTCTTTAAATTAAAAATTTAAAAGAAATATTATAATTTTTCACTGGGTGCTCCTCAGGGTATAAGCTAACCAATGGTGGGTGTTCATTGTTTAAATCAGATTTAGTAACAAGTCACAGAGGCCATCAGCTAGGTAAAGTTATCGTTTTGGCCTTGAACGGTTCTCCGGCCACCTCAGAAAAATAGGTGGGGGCTGGCCTCCGAGACCCCTCCAGTGCGCGTGTTATGAAAGTTGTGCAGTGCCTCAAAGAGGTGATCCGCGGTGATGAGTGGAAATGATGCAGTGGTAAGCGGATATGAAAGAAGAAAAGTTGCGAAGTGTAAAACGAGGAGGTCTTAGACAAAAAACATAAACCTAGTGATGTTTGTGCAAAGAGGAACTAAATTATTGTAGTGATTGAAGGCTGATTCAAATATTGTTCCAGATTAGAGTGCAAATTAAAGGTACCTATTTCGATTATTAGAAGTAATTATGAAAACAAATAATTAAAACACTCCGTTGCAGTGCATGTTTTAGAGTGTATATTAATCAGCCTAATCAGAGTAAACTGACCTCAAACGCTCGATGAGAATAAACTGGGTCGTTTTTTAATTGGTGTTTCTTTTCAGCAGCAATGTAATATTGAACGCGGGCTCATTTTGCACCTTGCAAAGATTTTTCTACGCCAGGAATTTCACATTTTAATCTATTTTTACTCCCTCACTTCCAGTTTACACTGTTCCGGTTTAGCGGACAATCTTTTTACTCCAGTGGTATAATAATTTTCCCTCAAAACACATGCATTTTTGCATAACATCGGTGTAAAATGGGTTGTGCAATAATGCTGGAAAGAGGAGTTGATTTTGGCACCGTAAAAATAATCCTAAAATGGCGTACTTTTTGGTAGTTTATATTTTCATCACCCACGGGAAGGGATTTTATTATTCCTGTTTCATGGCATTTTACGCTTCTCAATCTAAAAATATCGCGTTTGAGATATTCACGGAAAGAAGAGTGGATTTTGGCACCGTAGAAAAATCTAATTTCTGGCGTACTTTTTCAGTGTATAGTGAGATTACTGCACTCATTCTTTTCTGTAACGTTGATAAGTTGCTACTTGGCCTTTCTCATCGATTCATTGATGTTGAAAATTGGGATAAATCATATATTCGGCCAAACCCCTTCGTCAGAATCATCAAACTGGCTCCCGATAAACATTTCCAACTGGGAAAGAGTTAGAGACGCCATATGACCCTGACAGATGGTGCGTCGATAAGCCCCAAAAATTATTGACTAGTTTTTGCACGACATTCCCAAGAGGATTTTGACAGCAACATCCACACATCATAGTAGGTATGTATGCACGTAAAAGCTTGTCTCAATTTAGACTAAACCACTTGCGTTCGATATTTTAGGAATTTATTTACCTTGCCACACTCATTAAGAAAAATAAGAAAATAGTTTATCGGTCAAATATCTCAATTTTTTCTTTTTGTCGTGTTTGGCCACGCGATTTCTCCTGTTGGTACTTTCTTGGAATCTGGCCTTTTTGGCCCCTTTTCTAGTAGCTGGCATCTAGGCTATTTTTGGTTTGTCTCTTGTATAAATATGACTTCTTTTGGCCTTCTGTGCTCTTGAAAAGATGTTCTGACACCGAAAAAAAAGAAAAAGAACAGCAGAAAAACTAGTATGGTGGTGAGAGGGAGGGACAGAACTTTGTAAAAAATACGATCCAAAAAATGACGGCCACCAAACACCGGACGCGAGGCATGTGATACTATAGGCGCCCTTTGGGTGAAAAATTGGCGGCAAAGTGCATCCTCTGAGGCTCCACCCTCCCCCAATTATCAAAATCCTAGATCCACCACTGTTCGAGAGCAAAAATTCACAGTTGGAAAAACATGAAAAATGTTAAATGTTAGCGGGGCGTGGTGTGACCAAGGCCTTTAAATGTAAAGGTAGAACGCTCCGCTCTCAAAAATGGTAACCTCTTTTTTAGAGATTTTTACGTTTGAGACGTCAGCGATTGCTCTCGAGGTGGAGCCGCCCATTCATTCCATGTTAATCAGCTACGGATCATGGACTGTTTGTACGGTTTCAAGATGCATCTGGCGAGGGGTAGACCCAGAATTAATTACCTCACGTCCACAAAAAAGCAGTATTATTGCCTTAACACGCAACCTATCTGCTGAACCCCGTCATCTACAATACAGAGCGACAATGCGTTGCTAGGCATCTCTAGGCGATTGCTGACGTCATCGTCATGGTGAATGCCAGATTTGAGGTTGCCATTTTTGGCATATGCTAAAAAACCGGAGCGCAACCCCTGGGTGTGACCAAGATAATTGATGATACTAAAACATTTTCTGGTTCTGTAGATTAAATCATTTGATGGCCACGCGGATTGGAAGGGCACTCCTGGCTTCCTATTAAATGGGTAGTGTACTAAAAAAAGATACTGCGTCAAGTCAATATCAAACCGTCAACAATTAGTTTTAAACGGTGATACAGGTAGCTTTTCTGGTCGTTTTAGCCTCAAATCTGGGTTTTGTGGTATTTATTTGGCCATTTTGTGAAAAATGACCCTTTTTGGACGTTTTTATAACTCCGTTTGGCCTTTCTCCGCCGAAAAAACTGGCAGCCCTGGGCAGCATCTATAATCTTTAGAAGATGGAAGAACACAAAAATTGGGAAACATTTTTTTAACACTGACGCCTCTAAGTTTTATTCCCCCCCGACCCCCGCCTCCAAATGGGGTCTTGATCCCCTAAAGACACTATAATTGCCAGCACAAGAAATGCCCCCCACTGATTTTTCCTTAAAAAATGCCCTGCTGACCTCATGTCAGATCAAGGTCATTTTTTAACCTAGCTTAGTCAATAGGCATATCAATCGACTCACAAAAGCAATCCAAATGGAATAATACCACAATAAAACCTGCATCATCATTTCATATCATTTCAAGTTATTGACCTAAGTCTGAAAACTACTTAAATAACCCTAGATGACCTCTCAGAGGTCACAGGTGAAAAATTGCAAGATGGACCTGGCAAGGAGCCCAAGATACTAAGATTCGGAGAATATGAAAGTATTCTCAGCTGTATCTACACAAATACAGCCAAATTTGTTTTTTCATCCATTTCAAATGGAGAGGTCATGGTCCGTACTTGACGTTAAGTCATTGATATGAAAAATCCCGGAATATGTGTTGTAGCACTCGGTGGGCTCATTGCGTGGTAGAAGTTTCAATCCGATAGATTCACCCATTTCTTACTTTGCCACCTTCATTTTTTTAGGTGAGATCACTTGACCTGCACTGGCGACCTGACCTGAGATGACCCAACCTTAGAATTTTGGGTATAGCTGCGGAATGGATCAAGGGTAAGGTGTGACAAGTACGTATTATATTAATACGTACGTACGTATTAATAAGGTGTGCCAAGTACGTGCCGCCGGAAAAAAACCCGACGGGGTGTTCAAACACCCCACTGGGGCGAGGATTAACACGCGCAGTGGAGAGAGGTCTGGCGTCAACACACAATGGAGGGGGTCCTAAAGTGCCCTCCCTGAGATCTCGGAATCCAAGAGGGTTATAAAAATACCCGTAAGGGTGGGATGTGCAGGTGATGGTGATGTACTTTATGGAAAAATTGCATTGACCCAGGTCAGTGTCTTCATGGTCAAATGGGCTCGTAAAGGTCAAATATGGGCCGTGCTGGAAAACTATGGGGAAATGCCGTGTTTATGCGGAAAAAACGGGAATACACCAAGAGTGGACAAATTTAATTAAGGGACAGTCCCGCAGAATTTTCTCTGAAATTTTAAGGTCAACGACCTATGACGTAGCAATATTACATATTCCCAATGACGTATAATAAAACTGGCACTATAGCAGCTCTTAGGCGTAAACTGAGGGCTTGACCATGGACAAGACCTTTGATCTTGACCTGTGACCTTGACCTTCAAAAGTCTTAATTATGAAGTCAGCATAATATATGTCACACTGAATGTCATCTAACCGCAACACTGTAGTCAGTGACCTTGAATCGTGACCCTTGACCTTCATGTGGGTTGATCTTGACATATACCCTGATTATATGACGTTATGACGTCACAACTCGGTCTACAGTGCAGGCGAACTAGTGCGACCGCGCGATTGCGACGGTCTCAAAATATAGGACTGTCTTTGAAAGCCTATAAGTAAAAAATATCGACCTATTTTCAAAAATTCTTCACCAATCTAAGAATTCATTAACTCTCTCAAATGTGACTTAAGTGGCGTTTTCCAGTGGCGAACGGTTCTCTGACCACTAGGCCATGTCGTGATCACCACTTTTTCACAGGATCTTTGATTACCGAGTGTTTTCTAATGTATTGATGGTGGCTGATTACGATTTTCTGGTCGAAAATGTCGAATTCGAAAAATATTTGCCCACGCAAGCCCTTTGAAATTTTTCCGATTGGCCAAAATTTCGGTGTTTTCATATCCCACGGACAATAAAATGCAACTAATATATGGAAAGGGCTCCAGAGCTTTAAAACAATTGAATCTGAACAATTTGAAACCTTTTTTGACTCCTTGAAATGTATATTTACCCGAAAAAGTACCTTGGAAAGACAGGGATGTTTGAGCTTGAAAAGATGATAATAGATGGCGCGCATGACGCAGCCGTCAATCAGTGTCCCGCTACGTCGCTTATGACAAGAAGCTATTATCCAAAGGAACTGGATATAATATTTGAGCCTATTATGGATTCGATGAATGAACATTTACCTTCAGAAGATGATCTAGATTTCTCTCGCTTGCAGTTTTAAATATTATTAGTAATGGTTGCTTTCTGTTGTGGAAACGATTTGATGTGTTATGTTCGCGGGATGACTACGTCATTTTTCTTTCCCTTCTTTAACTCTGATCAAGTTGTTTTGGTATGTTGAAGCGTTTTGAAGCGTTCCCTTCACCCACGTATGTCTTACGATCAACAGCTGCCAACTTTCATCTGGTAGCCCGACCTGTCCCCGGGTCGAGGCACCCGCCATTGCGGTCAGTCGCCACCCAAACTGTGTTGCCGAACGTGCTCGCGTGGTTACAATATTACCGTTACTATTATCCGAGCGTTTAATTTCTGAGGTCGTGCAAAACGAGAGAGAGATTTTGGAGTACCGTAAATCGAATCAGCTTTCAATCTTTAGCATCATCTACCACCATCTCTTCACCTTCGAGTTCAACACCATCACACTTTCAAAGCAGGTACAATTAAGATCAGCCAGCCATATATAGATTAGGTATCTAAGTATGTAGTCACTGCGGATCAATTTCAAGTATCAAAATGTATGCAAGAGCCAGTCGATTATATTTAGATTAGTCTTGCTATCACTAGCAAGGAGAATACCGCATTTCGGGAAAAATGAAGCTACACCACACCTAGCGCCGCCGTCAAGCCCTGTATGCTGCCGCTTAACCAGCTCTCGACTGGGGCTGACGTTGTTGGTCACATTATGATGCTGCAGCTTGAAGAGATGGAGGCCAGAGAAGTGGACGAATTTCACGTTTCAATAGCTTGAAAATTCGAACCGACCGCTGATGAAGTTACCGAGACTTACAGAAGAGCATCTGTGACAGCAAGAAACAAGTACAAAGTTCGCTGTGAAATAAGGAAGCATTGTAACCTGAAGGAAGAGATCAGAAGGCGCCTACAAAACATGAAGATATTGTAAGTATGGACAAAGCATGACAACATTGTTTGACATATAAAGCAGAGCTTTACCATCAAAGGAATCGGCAAACAGAACATTTCTGGAACACCAGCGAGAAGCACAGAAGTTGTATCTTTGTGGCTTGGATGCAGTCGTGACGGACCATTAGAGACGGCAGCAGCTGCGGCAAGCCACTGCTGCTGCCGCCAATAAGGTCTGATCGGGAGGCCGGCTCGTCCACATTCGAGCACAATAATATGACAATCACCCGGACAAGTCTACAAACCACTTCCGTGTAGCATTTAAAAATAAGTTTTCCTTCCGAGATTGACTTATGCCTGCCAGAGCCTGTTCGCGTGCGGCGTCTGTCAGCAGCTGGTGTGATGCTACAAATAGGAAGCCTGCTGCTGCATATACCACCATCGGTCACTGTCAATGGTGCCGTTGCGTTCTGACACAGCTTCAGCTCCGTCAGAACGCAACATCCGGAGAACTCCTGGTAGCCACAACAACAACAGCAGTGGCTTGCCGCAGCTGCTGCCGTCTCCAATGGTCCGTCACGACTGCATCCAAGCCGCCAAGATACAACCTCTGCGCTTCTCGCTGGTCTTCCAGAAATGTTCTGTTTGCCGATGCCTTTGATGGTAAAACTCTGCTTTATATGTCAAACAATGTTGTCATGCTTTGTCCATGCTTACAATATCTTCATGTTTTGTAGGCGCCTTCTGATCGCTTCCTTCAGGTTTAAATGCTTCCTTATTTCACAGCGAACTTTGTACTTGTTTCTTGCTTCCACAGATGCTCTTCTGAAGTATCGGTAACTTCATCAGCGGTCGGTTCGAATTTTCAAGCTATTGAAACGTGAAATTCGTCCTCTTCCCTGGCCTCCATCTCTTAAAGCTGCAGCATCATAATGTGACCAACAACGTCAGCCCCAGTCGAGAGCTGGTTAAGCGGCAGCATACATGGCTTGACGGCGGCGGTAGGTGTGGTGTAGCTTCATTTTTCCCGAAATGCGGTATTCTCCTTGCTAGTGATAGCAAGACTAATCAAAATATAATCGACTGGCTCTTACATACATTTTGATACTTGAAATTGATATGCAGTGACTACATACTTAAGACACCTAATCTATATATGGCTGGCTGATCTTAATTGTACCTGCTTTGAAAGCAACCATTACCAATAATATTTAAAACTGCAAGCGAGAGAAATCTAGATCATCTTGTGAAGGTAAATGTTCATTCATAGAATCCATAATAGAATCAAATCCTATATCCAGCTCCTTTGGCTAACCTCGGCCTGCGGCCTCGGCAGGTGCCGCTCCTGCGCAGAAGCCGGTGACAATGTACGTTAGGCAAGCAGTTCGATTGACAGGCGAGTGTTTTCAGCAGTATGATACATATACTAACGCGATGTTGGGACTTGAGGTCTAATGTTCTCATTCTGACTACATTCAATCCCATGTGTAAGTCCATGTTTTCCTAAACTAACATGTCTCTGCACACTGCGCCACGTTTGTCGTCTGTTCATGTCATCACATAAATAATCACACGTATAAAGTTTGGTTTGTTAAGTAAAGACTGGCTATGCCTCGAAGAAAGGAGATACAATATAAAATATTATGGGTTTGCCGACCATATTTCACCTATACCTGGAGATCTTCACACAATTCAGCCTATTTGTTGCCGAGTTAGCTTCGGTTATCCTAAGTCCTTGTCCGCATGCGCAGTAAAGTCTGCAGTGAATGAGAGCGAAGATACCGTTATAATTGACTGAAGCATGTTGGTATGTCGTTTGTTTGTCTCCTGGTCTAAACTATCCCTTATAGCCTAATATTCCTTAGAATTCATACTGCGCATGCGCAGCACAATGCAATGTCATAATTCCGTGAATTGGGATTAGTAGATAGTATTCTGCTATTACTCCAAAATTTTTAGCCCAATCGGTCAATTGGCTCCCGAGATAGTCTCTGACCATAAGTTCTAATGCGCATGCGCACTTACCTTTGTAGTAAGCAAGGATGTCAAAACTTTCATACTAAATTTAAGCATGTTGGCTCTCCTCTGTCCATGTCCTCTTCTGAAATATCCTCACCTTTAAGGCTTATCTTTAAGATTTCTACTGCGCATGCGCAGGGCAGTGCAGCTTCACTATGACAATATTTGTGGTTTTCACTCCGTGTCATTTTCTTGTTAACAAAATTTCAAAAAAATCGACCCGTAGGTTGCCGGGATAGCCTCTGTTACCATTAGTTCCACTGCGAATGCGCAGTGACCTTTCATTGATCTGAAGACCGGACTCAAAATCTGCATGACCGATTTCCTCTTATTGATATTGTTCGACAATATGGAATAGAGTGCAACGAGATTTATATATTATTTATATGTCTAAATACGATAGCGGATACAAGGGGCGAGGCTAGTGGGCTTAAGTCCCCCCCCCATGTGAAAATGCATACAGCTATAGCATAAGCAAAGGATGTTTGGAAGCAATGGCAGAGAGGCTGGGGCTAAAAGGTGAATTCAGGGCAGCGGGGGGGGATAGGGGGCACGTGCACCCCCCCCTTGGTTGATCCTCAGCACCCCCTCAAATGGCCACGGCGCCCCTCAAACATTCGATGGCACCCCTGAAATGTCACTTCCCACCCGTTCCCCCTAAGATGCAAAAATTGGCGCCCATCGGAAGGATTTTACGTGTCAAAAGTGGCGCTCTATGCTCCGGATTACACCCCTTCCCCTGCGGACGGTGCCTCCTCTATCGGTAATCCTTGATTCACCTATGCTCAAGCTCCTTAGCCCCACCACCGAACTGATATCCTGGATCCGCTAATGCTCGAACTCCTGAGGCCCATCCCCGTACTGATGTCCTGGATCCGCCTATGCTCGAGCTCCTCAGCCCCACCCCCTTACTGATGTCCTGGATCCGCCTATGCTCGAACTCCGTAGCCCCACCTTCGTACTGTCCTGGATCCACCTATGCTCGAGCTCCCTAGCCCCACCCCGTACTGATGTCCTGGATCTGCCTATGCTCGAGCTCCTTAGGCACATCCCCGTACTGATGTCCTGGGTCCGCCTATGCTCGAGCTCCTTAGCCCCACCCCTGTACTGATGTCCTGGATCCGCCTATGCTCGAGCTCCTTAGCCCAAACTCCGTGCTGATGTCCTGGATTCGCCTATGCTCGATCTCCTTAGCCCCACCCCCGTACTGATGTCTTGGGTCCGCCTATGCTCGAGCTCCTTAACCCCACCCCCGAACTGATGTCCTGGATCCGCCTATACTGGAGCTCCTTAGCCCCACCCCCTACTGATGTCCTGGATCCGCCTATGCTCGAGCTCCTTAGCCCCACCCCCCGTGTTGATGTCCTGGATCCACCTATGCTCGAGGTCCCGAGTTCCAACCCGCTCCTGATGTCCTGGATCCGCCTATGCTCGAGCTCACTAGCCCCACCCCGGTACTGATGTCTTGGATCCGCCTATGCTCGAGCTCCTTAGCCCCACCCCCATACTAATGGCCTGGATCCGCCACTGCTTATTAAGTTTATTTAAGCAGGGAGTGCAAGGAGTCACGTGTCATGGTATCACCACAAAGAGGTTTATTCGGCTGGGAAAGAAATGGTGTGGAACGGTGGATCCTTTGACCAGTTTTACCTATGGTTAGAGGATGCATTAACTAGTGGGTAGATAGATAGATGATAAACTTTTATTGGACGGAAACAATATGACAGGTATAAAAAATAGATTGACGCAAAAGCCCGAAGGCTTAAGTGGTGGGGCCTCTCTTATCTCTCTCATAAAACACATCACTTTTACCGGACCTATCACACACATACACAGTAAGATTTGGTCACACATAAAGAAACAAAACACAACAAACTAAACAAGCAAACCAGTTCCTGACCACCATTTTGTTTTTTATTCGTCGCAAGTCGCCACAGCGCGCAGGACCCCACCGCACGGCCGTCACCCGGCCGTCCGACTGATATGAATATCTAATAGACAACGCGCCCGCCGCACGAGTAGAGGAGCCGAAACGGGACAGACTACCCTGCCACCACCGGGCATTCGCGCTGGTCTATAGCATGCGTAGATAGATATGGCATCTGTCTCGCATAGCAGCTACAAGTGCGCCGCCCGCAGCGACGCTACGGCCGAACGGCGGGGTGAGGTTTCGAGCGGGAAACATACTAGCATTGTGTTTTACATTTAATTAAAGGAACACTGTGGTTGCAATATGCAACCTGTTGCAATGGCAAGATATGTCTTTGAACTAGCTTTTTGCCGAATTTCATCCACTTCCATCTATATTAACCATTCGAAATCCTGGTGTGAAGCAGAAATGAACCGATGAAATTACCACTTTGAAATGTATTTTACGACTTATAGCTCGGACGCCGTAAGCGATAAGTGGGGGGGTATAAGTAAGAAACATGGTCCTTTTTGGCCCATTCCGTGAAGGTCTGCATTTCCCAAAATATCATTCAAATCCTTATATCTTCCGATCTAATCAATAAAAATTAGTTCGCATTTCAGATAATAAGAGAGAATAGCCTCCTTTATGATATATTTAGAGATGAAAACTTTCAGACTGAAACTTTTTATTTTAGAGGCAAAAATAAAATATAAGTTTTTAAAATTTTTATTTTCAGCCCCTGGTTTCCAGACCATGCCAGACCAGCGCTAAGAACAGACAACAACAACAGACAACGACGACGAGACCGGAAAAACTGTCAGAATAGAAGCCGTTTCTTACTTCGTTCGTCACCGGCTTCTGACAACGACGACGACGAGACCGGAAAAACTGTCAGAATAGAAGCCGTTTCTTACTTCGTTCGTCACCGGCTTCTGACAGACAGCGACGAGACCGGAAAAACTGTCTGAATAGAAGCCGTTTCTTACTTTGTTCGTCACCGGCTTCTGACGACGAGACCGGAAAAACTGTCAGAATAGAAGCCGTTTCTTACTTCGTTCGTCACCGGCTTCTGACAACGACGACGAGACCGGAAAAACTGTCAGAATAGAAGCCGTTTCTTACTTCGTTCGTCACCGGCTTCTGATAGCTTCTTGACATAAGCGACGTAGCGGGACAGTGGTTGACGGCTGCGTCATGCGCGCCATCTATTATCATCTTTTTAAGCTCAAACATCCCCGTCTTTCCACGGTACTTTATCAGGCAAGTATATATTTTAAGGAGTCAAACAAGGTTTGAAATTGTTCACATTCAATGGTTTAAAAGTTCTGTGGCCCTTTCCATACATAAGTTGCATTTTATTGTCCGTGAGATATGAAAACATCGAAATTTTGGCAAACCGGAGGAATTTCAAACGGCTTGCGCGGGCAAATATTTTTCGAATTCGACATTTTCGACCAGAAAATCGTGATCAGCGACCATTAATACATTAGAAAACACCCGGAAATCAAAGATCCTGTGAAAAAGTGGTGATCACGACATGGCCTACTGACCACTTCGGAAAAAATAGGTGGGGGCACCTTAGGAACCCTCCACTGCGCGTGTAAGGTATGGAGGATGCAATAATTTATATTGTAGGTATGTACAGATATTGCTAATCGTCCCTTGTGCCTGAGTTTTTCGTTTTTTTGGTAAAATATTAGGTTGTAGGTCAGATAGGGGAAAGTGGGGGGTCATGGACACCGTGGGTAAGACGGACACCCCCTGTTTGGGACGAACTGACAGTGCCACGACCGGGAAAAGCGTGTAATACGCTTCCTTTTAGTGCGCGTCGGTCGCAGAGCAACGTTGGGTCCGTTAAGCTCTCTAGGATTTATACAATTTTCATAATAGTAAAAACTGCAACTCATGTGTTTTTTCACAATTGAATTCGTAAGGTCATTGCATGAACGTTTCTATAGATAGGGAGAGTGCCCATATTGCGCCACCTTAAGCAAGATGGCTCATTACTTGGAAACGATTAATGACGGAGGGTTGGTATTTATACACTATTTTCCTGAAACATTTTACTAGCTTTTTTGGGACCAACAATGTCCTAAATTTATCATTCACGCCAGCAATTTTCGATTTAGCGCGATCCTGCAAAGGGCGCATTTTCAAAACTTGTTCGACAAATGCGCCCAGTGTATGGCGCAATTAGATTCAAATGCGCCCACCTAATTTGCATGCATTTTCAATTGGATTGAAAAAATAAGGTCTGCGAGTTTGAAAATTACTTACATATCGCCTGTTAAAGCCCTTAAAGTAGTCATTTCCGTACAATTTGTTCGATGCATTAACCTTGTTCATGTTTTATCATTCTCACTGTCACTGGCGGATCCAGGGGGAATCGGGCAATTGCTCCCCCCCACCCCCAAACCCTCCGTTGCCCCCCTTTGCCTCCCAAATTTCTTAAAAACAATGTTTTTCACGATTTTGGGTTCCGTTGCCCCCACACCTTCAGGCTGGATTCGACCCTGCTCACTGGTGCTAAAAAATTCCTAATCAGTCTTCCACAATATCCCTGCGACTTTACCTTTCTTACATACTTCGTCACAGAATGTTTAAAAACGTAAGGAACGTTACAACGAATGTTCCGTTACACAGTTGTCCCGAACAGAAAAATGCCGGTGAGCCCTGCTCTGAATCCCTCCGCGATCTGAAGATCACCAATCTCTGTCACAAACCCACCAAGGGGCTGGAACTTTTATGCATCAAATTAATTACGAAGCATGGGATGCTGGAAAAATAGGGACAACAGTTTTACTCAGGGAAGAAAGTTGTTAAACTTTTCATGCCACATCGTCCATAAGCGGATCCAGGATTGCCGATCGGGGGAGGCACCTTCCCGGGGGGCACCATCCGGACCGGGGGGAGCCATCCGGACCAGGGGTGCGCCACTTATGACCGGCAAAAGCTATCAGGTGGGCGCCAAATCCTATCGGTGGGCGCCGACTTTCGCATCCTGGGGGGGGTGGGAAGCGACATTTCAGGGGGCGCCATCGACCTTTCAGGGGGCGCCATCGACCTTTCAGGGGGCGCCGAGGGTCGATCGGGGGCACGTGCCCCCCCTTGCCACCTGGATCCGCCTATGACATCGTCATATTTGGGGGTTCAGTGCATGCCGACAACGGAGGTCATTTGGCGCCCATTTTCATGCCACAGGAGGGAGTCCACATGGAATACTGTAATTACATACGCGGATCCAGGATTGCCGATCGGGGGGGCGCCATCCGGACCAGGGGCGCCACTTTTGACCGGCAAAATCTATTAGGTGGGCGCCAAATCCCATCGGTGGACGCCGATTTTCACATCCTGGGGGAAGCGACATTTCAGGGGGTGCCATCGACCTTTCAGGGGGCGCCGAGGATCGATCTGGGAAGGGGGGGCACGTGCACCCCTTGCCCCCTGGATCCGCCTGTGTGTAATTACGAGGAGAAATCTTATTTCTCAGCTGGTGATGAGGATTTTTCACGGAGATTCATCGAATGCAGCAACATTACTTCTTCAGATATGCATGTGATGTTAAAATGCGCCCACCTTATTGTAATTGCGCCCACGGGCGCAATTTACCAATGGCGCATTTGAAAATATGCGGCTTTTACACCCGAAATGGTCTCAAGCGCGACACTTAAGGTAAATCCGTCGTGTAAAACCTTCAAATAAGAGTTAAATAAACATAGTGGCTGGGAATGCCGTTCCTACCATCCTAGACCAAACCTAATTCTTATTTTTAGGCTTTTAGGAATGCTATTTTGGATAAGAAATCAGTATTTTGAGGGAGATACGATTTCTCGCGGAGCACATCCTTACCATGTGTGTGATGACACCGGAAAGAACGTTTTGGTAGAGATGAGCACACTTCTTAAGCAACAGCTGGTACTTAAACCTAATAGCCTGCTCAGTACAGGGGGAGGGCGGATTTATCTCAGGGGCGCAATTGCCTAATCCTCCCCTACTTTATTGGTATTACGTAATATGGCTCTTCAAGATGTTACATTTTGTTCACCGCAGTCGCTGACTGTGTAATCGCAATGGCGTCCGATTCATATCCAAGTTTGTTTAGGAAGAGCAAAGTAGGGTAAGACGGACACCACGCGTGGGGCAAGATGGCCATGGTGCCCGTGTTTTTTATTAGAGCTACTCCCAACAGGCACACTTGCCCATTTACAGGGAGTATTGGCGTGGGTGGTTAAGGATCCTCTCCACCGGGTCAGATCGGACACGGAAGGCGGTTTCCCGCCGTGGGAATTGAACCCACGTTAATCCATGCTATCCGATTCGAAAGCTGGCAACGAAGCCACTAGGCCACCCGGCCCAATATCCCACACAATGTGTTATCCCACACAAGAGTATATTTAATTTTATATAATATCAGCTTAAATAAATAAAGGCTGATAGTCTGGGGGGACAGGGGCGGACGCAGACCCGAGTTTTGGGGGGGGGCAAACCCATGTCTGCCTCTCCTCCTGGGGGGGAGTGAGTGAGATTGTTTGCTCTACAGACCTAGTGTAAACACCTTTTTCAAAAATTTCTCCGGCGTTTGGGGGCCAAAGATAGTTTGCCCCCCTCCAGCGCTTTGGGGGGAGGGGCACGACCGAAATGCCCCCCGGCGTCCGCCAATGGGGGGAGGGGACACAGGGCCCGAAATGCTGGAGAACATGTTATTAAATTTGGGGGTCATCCAGGGGTAGCTGTACCCCTCGACCCTCAGCGCCCCCCTGCAGTGGTCACGGTGCCCCCTGAGAGATTGATGGGCCCCCTAAAGTGTTGCTTCCAACCCCTCCCCTCAGGAGCGGGGGAGGGGCGCTCTTAGCTCTGCGAGAGGATCTGGCGCGCAACTGATATGTTTTGCGTTCCAAAAGTGGCACCCCTAGCAGGCGCGCACCCAGAATTATTTGGGGGTGGCGGTGGGTGACAAGAAGGGACACCAGGCCGGTGGAGGGGGCGGCATTCTGCCTCCTGGGGCGCACTTGTTCACCCAAAGGGCAGTTAATTTTCGCATCTTGGGGGAGGGGGTGGGGGGGGGTGAGAGCGGTGAATTGTTTGCTCCACAGACCTAGTGAATTTTTCAGGGGGCGGTGTGTTGGGTGCAGGGGCAGCAAAGTCAGTGTAGGGGGGCGAAATGTTGGGTGCAGGGCTCTGCAGGGGCGGCAGTCAGTGCAGCACTGCCTCTAAAAGTCAGGTGAATGCTCATCCTTCCCCTCGATGGGCAGCTTCGGCACTCCCACATGGATGGGGGCGGCACTTTGGAGCCAAAGTGTTTGGGGGAGCCCGCTGCCCCCCCTGGGTGTGCACCCGCCCCTGACCCGGATGGTGCCCCCCGGCAAGGTGCCCCGCCCCTGATCGGCGATCCTGGATCAACCTATGCACAGTTACACGACAGCCCTTGGTACTTTACCGTCATTAAAAATTCAGAAAAGGCATGACCTCATTTGACCCTTTGACGGAAAAGGTAAGAAAATGCCCCCTTGCCCGCGGCGGACGACAGTCGCCTAGTGGGTGGATGCAGATGGAAATCTTCAAGGCCTGCTTCGATTACTTTGTTCACCTTGTCCATCTTTCCCCATGGGGTGACCATGTTACCCCATTAGGTGGGGCGAAATGGACTTTTGCTACTTTTTTCTAAACTTCGCGCAAATTTTAATATGATAATTGCAGACACATAGCTGCTTGCACAGAGGTAGATAAATGTATGAAGTATCTCTACAGCCAAAAGAGGAACGAAACAAGCTCATTAAGTCATCGAAAACTCACACCATCGTTACGGTGTCCGTGACCCCCCACTTTCCCCTACATAATGCTGTATAACGCTGGGGCACACGCATTTTTAAAAATATTTTTCTCCTGTTTAAGCACTTCCTGAGCACTTTTCCGAACCTTTTGGTTGGGGTTGCCCAGTTTATCATTGGGGGTACCGGGACATCCCCAAAGAGATAGAAATCCACACCCCTACATCTTACCAGTAAACTATGAATGCGTCCTATGAAAAACACCTACTCATGAGTTGAGCTTTCATAAAAAAGTATTCCAAAGCCCTGTTTCTTTGCAACGCACTGCCCTGTGGTTATGGTGTGCTGTTGAGCACACTTTGGGTCTCGCAGGCTGCAGCTGCGGGAACTCAGGCAGAGACTCAGGCATAACTCAGGCATAATTGCAGAGCTTCATGCCTGAGAATGTCTATTTTATCCTGATATCCCATAAACTTCCCAAAATTATATTACATAATTTATTAGTATAGCTCATGCATTCCCTGGAAAAATATTATCGAAGGTCTTAACGATCCCTGCATCCAACCGTGAAGTATTTTCGGTCGTTGTAACATCTAGCTTCCCCTAAAACCAGGGGCGTCGCGAAGGATTTCTTTCCATGGGGGCCATGATTGAAGGGGCCTCCTATCCCTGGTCGTAGGGGGGCCTTCATTTTTTCGGTCATTTAGAGGTTTTCTTTATAAGGAGCCTCCTCTATAAGTAAATGTGCATCCACGTCGGTCATTTAGTGGAACTCCTTTATAAGCAAGGGGCCTTCTGGATAAGCCTTTTGGGGAATTGCTTTATAAGTAAAGGGGCCAAACATGTGGGCCATTTAGGGGGCCTCCTTTTTTGTTAAAGGGGTCTCCTAGATAGGCACTTATGGGGCCTCCTGCATAAGCCAATTAGGAGGCCCCCTTTATGAGAAGGGAGGCTAAGCTCTTGATACTCAAGGGCTATCCCCAGCGGCGGATCCAGGTGGGGGGAAAGGCATTTGCCCACCCCAAACGGAAAATATCGGGTTAAAACTATGTTTAGCCGCCCTACCTAAAGCTGTCTACCTTCTTTTTGCCACGATTCCTTTTTAGTTTATAAGCAAGGTTTTGTTGCTTCAGCTTTCAACTTCAACCAGAACCAGTCAGCTTCACTGTAAACATTGGGTCTTGGATAGCAAAACAAGCATCTTGTGACCACACGTTTGATTCAACGATTGCTTCTATTGGGTTTACCCGAGTTTACCCGGGTTTACGTCGGCAGCTGTATAGCCGTGAATATCTACATAGTCTTTATAAACTCAACTGATCAAAGTGTTAAAATCCGAACACGCAGTTCCGGTGATTATCATTTTCAGATGTGCATCCCTCGTCCTCTTCCTCCGTGTTTACATCCTATCTATTCCCCAGTCGTCTCTCTCTCGCTCTCGCTCTCGCCCTCGCCCTCGCCCTCGCCCTCTCTCTCTCCACATGGATGGGGCGGCACTTTGTAGCCAAAGTGTTTGGGGGAGCCCGCTGCCCTCTCTCTTTCTCTCTCTCTCTCTCTCTCTCTCGCTCTCGCTCTCGCTCTCTCTCTCTCTCTCTCTCTCTCTCTCTCTCTCTCTCTCTCTCTCTCTCTCTCTCTCTCTCTCTCTCTCTCTCTCTCTCTCTCTCCTCTCTCTCTCTCTCTCTCTCTCTCTCTCTCTCTCTCTCTCTCTCTCTCTCTCTCTCTCTCTCTCTCTCTCTCTCTCTCTCTCTCTCTCTCTCTCTCTCTCTCTCTCTCTCTCTCTCTCTCTCTCTCTCTCTCTCTCTCTCTCTCTCTCTCTCTGTCTCTGTCTCTGTCTCTGTCTCTGTCTCTGTCTCTGTCTCTGTCTCTGTCTCTGTCTCTGTCTCTGTCTCTGTCTCTGTCTCTGTCTCTGTCTCTGTCTCTGTCTCTGTCTCTGTCTCTGTCTCTGTCTCTGTTCTCTGTCTCTGTCTCTGTCTCTGTCTCTGTCTCTGTCTCTGTCTCTCTCTCTCTCTCTCTCTCTCTCTCTCTCTCTCTCTCTCTCTCTCTATCAACGCACCATGCCATCGAATATGAGTATTATTTCAAAGTCCTAAGCGGCCGGCTCTAACTCCCACTTTCATTCTACCGCCGCGCAGCGTCACCCAGGCTTTCCCTTGGCAACAGTCTTCTTATGTCACCGGCTCAAAGGCTGCCGGAGGTCAAAGTTGAACTCGCCGCGCTTGCGCGCAACCAATTGGTGTCAGATGCCCCCAGGCAGCAGCCGGCGTCAAGAGGAACGGCGGAGCCGTACCTCTGATTGGTCGGATGTTTAATTGCAGCTTTGAATTTCCCGCGCATTCCCGTGTATCGAATGTATGTGGGAGAAGCGGCAGCTTTGTGGAGCGGAGGTGAATCGTGTTTACACGAATCTGTGCTTTGTGGCGTGATTTAGATTTCCGATATTTGCGCGAATAATTGAAGTGATCAAGTAGCATTCCGCCAAAGAAAACCGGTCCCCGTATGAGCTTTGCAGCTTAAACTTCTGGCCGTGGGAAGGGGCGGACGCAGACCCGATTTGGGGGAGGGGGAGGCAAATCCATATCAGCCTCTGTTTCTGGGAGGGTCTCACCCCCCGATTTGGGGGGGTGAGACCGGGGATTTCATAGCTCGACAGATCTAGTATAAACAACTCCCCAAGTACATTGACGGATCCAGCGGAAACTTTTAGAGGGAGTCAAACCAGCAATTTCGGGGGCTAGATTGAGAAAAATCGCGAAAACATAGTTTGTAAAAAACGGCTAAAATTGGGTCCTTTTGGGGCCAAAATATACTATTATAGGCTTTGGAGGGGCACGGCCCTCTCTTGGCCCTCTTGGGTCCGATAGTGCCCAAGTCCTTAATCAATCTCCGGGGAGGGGATATATGGAAGCGTCGGTTTGATTGCCTCTCCGAACTATTGTAAACGGTACGATTACGCAATTTGTTTTCGTGTGTCCGACTCCAAATGTCAACACAAAGCGCACTAACCAGCATACAGGCAAGAAACCAAGACACTCGATATGCAATACGTTGAAATGACCCAAGTCCGATAAAAAATGACTGACAGGTCGTGATTATCTGATCGCTTTTCTAAAGCTAGCTAATAACGTGGCGTTTTCGGCGGCAGGTGGCAATTCATTCACATTTACCCCTCGGTAAACGAACGGCTGCTGCGATGCGGTAACACGAAGGGCCGGTAGCTGGAGCTCACCTCTGGGCGAGGCGCGCGTTTCTCGGGCGGGAACCTCGCGGCGGCTGGCACAAATTTTTAATCTTCTCGGGAAACCTATCAGGGTTTTAAACTTAAGACACAGGGTTTTAAACATTTTAACGACGTCTCTCTCAGTTACTACCGGCTCGATCTTGGTTCATCCTAGGAAGTTCAAGATGGAGTGATATGATCGCGCGGTTTTTTTAGCCAGAGATGACTCAGGGCAGCGAAGTTTAAAATAAAACCATTTGGATTCTGTATAGTGACGATAGGCTGCTACACCCCAAACAGATAGGGGAGAGTGGGGGGGAACTGGAACGAAAATGGGGTAACTGAGCCGCCCCGGCAGCTCATTTGGTAGAGCGTTGGGCCCGGGCCTGCTGCTCAGAAACATGCAGCGGCAGTGCATGTCCAGGCGTGGGATCGCTTCCCCTGAGACGCTCCGGCGCTCAATAGCTGACCCAACGTAGGTCGGCTGGAAACTGACTGGTAAGAGGGTGACCTGAGCGGGGCGGCCGTCCGTGTGCTTTGTGGGACGTTAAACTTTGGCTTCTAAATTAATCCTCCATGGAGGGAGTTGCTCGTTCGGGTGGTAGGGTGGGGGTCTCCGTGACAATTTCCTTGATGACTTTAGTGAGACTCCGGCTCCAGCTGCCGTACTAGGAACAACTTGAACAAAATTTATAAAAAAATTGAAGGTTGATTTGAAAAATTTGCAGAAAATCAGTGTCTGATACTATAATATCAAAAACGGTACTTTTAGATAGAGCAGACAATTTTCCTTCATTATGAGATGTCACAGCTTCAATACTCTAAAGGTATTTGAACAACGTAACGAAATATAAAAAACCTGGGGTGGAGAGTTGGGACAGGCCGAGGACAACTGGGACACTCCTTTGAGAGAGGTAAGACCTACGGGGGAGAATTAGGACATGGATCGATGCGTGACGTACGGGCATTCCGCGTCAAATCCATCAAAAATGGCATTTTCGCACCCGAACCCCTCAGAATTCGATGAAAATTGGTGCACCTGTAGGATGATATGAAAGAACGTCACACATAAAATTTTAGTCCGGAGCAGCGCTGGAGGTCAGATCTAGACGTCGTCAAAGGTCACGCGTTTTCGCCAACTTGTCTTCATTCAAACATAGATAATTATTGTGTTAACGAAGTCTTGATGGCCAAATTGTTACCAATGCCAGTCAAATGCTTCACAATTCTGAGACTGGACCCAAATTGGGTGTGACCCATATTTGACCTTTGACCTGACTAGGTCAAATTTCATAAATGCATTTTTACTAATTTTTCCTGTTCCAAATTACATGAAATCTTACCATGTGACTTACTCAACCATTGACTACATGTGAGGTAAGCTAAACTAACCTGACAGGCACCGTTTGAGAGAATATACATTTGTGTTGTATTATCTCTGGAAAACCTATTTGAATAGCGTGTCGGTATTTTCTTTGACTTTTTGGCTATTTTCCAATGGACTTCTCCAAGTTCTGCTGACATATGGTGTTTGGGTGTGGGTTGGGAAACAGCCTTTTGGCGTGACGAGCAACCTTTCAAAATTGTGAAGCGTGGGGAGAGATGAGCTTTAGCATGGGGTAAGATTAACAATGGCTCGTCTAACCCCCCCTCCCCCACCACCCTACCTCTCTTGTTTGGTAACATAAACCGAGGACCCAAGAGGTGGGTGCCACCGGCGGTTCCAGGACTTCCTTTTGGGGGGAGCTGCCGGGCTGAAATTCTGATAAGACGGGGTGGAGTGTAACATGACATCATTTGGAGATTAACCTGTCAAGGGGGGAGATTGGAATGTAAAAGTATTAGCATACAACGTATTGCGCAAAACATCCAACGTATGCGCAAAGGATCACGCTTCTTGCTAAAAAACCCAATTTGGTTAAATTAAAAACGTAGGGTTTCCAGCTCAAAAGCGAAATCTGACTCGTCTTACATCACTTTTATGTGCCCTAGTATCGCCCCTGATTAGTTACTCTAAATTCCTAGATCGGAGATAGCGTCCGGAGCCGCAATACCGACTGCTCCCACCTTGCTGGAGAATAGCGCCGTAGGTATACCAGGAGCAGTACTTGAGACTGAAGAACTCCTTGTTGGTGATGAGGTTGTGGAAGCGGTAGTAGTAGCTGTTGCGGTTGATGATCCAGAGCACAGGGCCGGCTAGCAGCACAGCGGAGAAGATGCACCACCAGGTCTGACGGCACGCGTCTGGAGGTTAACCGCAGGTCCTCTGAAGTCTGCTCCTGGCGAGGTGCTGTAGTCCTCCGTTATCAACGGCAGACATGCACACATGTTCAGAACTGCATCGCCCGAACCCGTCCCAAGCACTGATCTGTAACGTATCGTGCACAGGTTTTTTTGGACATCCCCCTCCTAACCCGAGAACTTCCGGAGGGATTTCTCTCATCTGAAGTGCAATCGCTGGACCCATCCCAGAGAAATAAACAAATCATAAAAAATTAGTGACGTCATAATCGAGGCAAATGTGAAGAAATGATCATATATCTGGCTTCTGACGTCCAAATAAACGCTCAATCACCATTCTATGTGAAGATATCGGACTTAAGCCAATTTACCCCTTCATTTCCAATGGAGAGGTCATGGCCCTGACCTGACCCCAGGTCATCAGTATAGAAAATTCAGGTACCACAAGTTGTTGCACCTTATGTGATGAGAATCTCAGATCGGTAGGTAAAGTTTTCCCTTACTGCTGCTCCCCGAACATTTTGTTTAG
The DNA here is from genome assembly GCA_034440635.1 of Lepas anatifera. Taxonomy (NCBI): domain Eukaryota; kingdom Metazoa; phylum Arthropoda; class Thecostraca; family Lepadidae; genus Lepas; species Lepas anatifera. The sequence continues at coordinate 1,755,881 of JAOTON010000056.1, forward strand.
GTTAGGGCACTGGACCTGGACTGGTGACCTGACCTGATATGACCTGAACCAAAAATCTCGACAGAAGCTGCTCAAAAGTCCGAGTTACATAAGCCATGCTGCGTGCCACCTTTTTGCTGTGTGAAAAACCTGTGGGTTGGACAACCCCCGTACTGGTGCGTGTTAAAAGCTGAGACATCTTTGGAACATATTTAACCAAGTGACATGTCACAAGTGCAAGAACCCAAGCGCGACGGTTACAGCAGAATCCACACATCCACATCTGTCTCAGCGCCGCTCACATCGGCGGCGAAGGGCTCCAGGAAGAGCAGCGCCCGGGTGATGCGGTCCGGCCGCCGTGTCAGCAGGTTGTACGGCTGCCGGTCTATGAACACGGTGTAGTTGATGGCGCTCTGCCGCTCCGCCGTCACGGTGAAGGCGCCGGCCGCCAGCAGGGCGCGTCCCGCCAGCACCTCGCCGATCATGCCGCTCCACTTCCCCGAGGAATCCTGCACCCCCAGAGGCCGTCCTCCGGCGCGCGCACCACGTACCTACGGCAAGGTCGCCGGTCAGGCCGTGGTGTTTCCGTACATGGGCGTGGAAACCGGGGGTAGGGGAGGGGACACATCCTCTGCAACTCGCAAATCAAGGGGGATTTCCCCGAAAGTTCGGGATTCGACCTATGTTTTCGTACACTGTATACCCGTTACCTGCGTAAACCAACACAGCACGCATTTGCCTACGTGTAAATGTGTATTGAAGTGAATCGTCGTTAGAATTTTCAACGACAGCCTATAAGATTAAAATTCGCCTCCCCACTCCCCCCGTTATCACCAATCCGGAGTGCGCCCCCCCTCAGTAGAAACTCCGTGCCGACGACCCTGTCTGCGTACCATCGCTGACAATCTTTTTGTGTTTGGGTGGGGGGGGGGAGTGCTTAGCACACACAGACCGCTGATGTGAAATGGGGTCGCCAAATCTCACCCTGTTAAGTGTTCGCTGGTGTGGGATTCGAACCACGGGCCTTCAGTTGAAAAAAAAAACAATTCTTCTTTTCTTTCCATTTGACCCCTTGATCTATCGCATAAGAAAATGATCGTACGTGTGGTAAGCGATCGCATTTTATAATAGCCTGGGAGAAAAATTTCCACTGCAACTCACGAGAAGTTAAGTTTGTTGGCCAGCTGATTGAGGACTTCGAAGATGACCCCGGTGTACTGGTAGATGTACCCTCGGCTGTCCCTCTTGTAGATCTGCCACGGAGGGTACTGCCCACAGACACATGCTCATCGATTTCTCGACATGTACAATATTGTGTTGACATGCGGACGGAACATGCTGAATCAATATCAATCTTCATTATGCTTATTAATGGATATGCACATGAGGAAAACGACCAGCTCCCCGTTCTATCCGTTCCATTAAGCTGTATAGCAACCACCTATAGAAATAGGCTTCTCCTGTGGACCACATCTCCAGCGGGTCTTCTCTCTCTCTCTCTCTCTCTCTCTCTCTCTCTCTCTCTCTCTCTCTCTCTCGCGACGGTGCGGTAGCTTCACGTGCCTCCAGCGACAGGACGGAGATGGTGCGGCCCCGGAAGCCGCCGGTGACGTGCGGGAACAGGTGGTCCTGGACGGAGAGGCCCGTGCCGGGCTGCCAGGTACCCACTTCGGTCAGCCGCACCCTGCCGTAGTCGCCTATCTCGGCTGCCTGCAGCTGCCACCTCCGGCAGACAGCACACGGCCAAGCCTCCGACAGGCGCTCCTGGGGTGTACACAGAGACACTGGCAAGAAGGGGACACCGGCGCAATACTCGGGAGAGCTTCTGCCTTTAAGTGATGTCATTGACGCGACATGTTTGTACGTGATCTTGCGAGATAGATCTGGAATTCAAGGCTTGTGATGGAGTTTGTGTATATATCAATGCAGTTTACGACTCCATGTGGTATGCATGTTGACTTTAGCTACAGTTTTCCGTGGGCACATAAACAAATCGAAGTGAACAAACACCACAGTGATGGCCAAAACCGACTACAACCGACGCCTGACGAAAGTCGGAGAAATAACTGGCCGAAACCTCGCGTTTAAACTAACTGGCCGAAACCTCGTGTTTAAACTAACATGCACGACCAGGACGACAGTCCGGACGATATTAACATCATCAACTCCACCTCCTTCACCACCCCTGTGGTAGGCCACTTGCCCGCATGCCGGCGAGGAAGCTGTCGGCTCGCTCCAGCCGCGACGGCTGCAGCTCCTCCCACTCGTCGGTGTCGACGTTGGCGCGGAACTGCCACTCCAGCGCGTGCTGAGCGTCGACGGCACGCAGCAGGGCCGAGGCGGCCGCCTCCACCAGACACGTCACGTTCGACTGCCGAGAAACGGGATGCAGGACATTGGGAGGATTTGGTGGAGGCGGGGTTGAAGCTCAGGCATAGTCAGGGCTTAAGCGGTCGTCGGGGCCTCTTTAGAATCTCGGAAGCCCGTGTAATTTTTCCGTGTGGTACTAAAGGTTGAACTATTTGTGTACATTGTTCAGTATATTCAACATATTCTATGAATTGAACTTAACTGTGGTTAACTGTGGTGTATGACTTTTGAACGAAACAAGATACAGAAATAATTGTGATATCATAGTGAGCGACGTGACATGAGGTTTTGATTGATATACAGCATGACCTTGGAAAGTTCATATTGAACCAGGTCGCCCTGTGGCTGAACAGGTCATCCGCGTGTGTACCATTCCAATGGTCTCCGATTTGTAAGGGATTTCGGAAGTCGTCTTAGACTTGAGTCATTTAGGCGTCCATGACGCCACAGCTCAACAGATATGGTCCAAACTTGGTACAATGGTGAAGGACGTTATTGGATTCCCCGCACTGTTCTGAATTTTCGTATCACTATTGGTGCCCGAGACCGTAGAGGAAAGGGGGTCAAATGACTCCCCAGGCGGTCGTGAATGCCCGAAGATGCGTAGGTGATGGCATTTTAACCATGATTTAATGGGCCCCTAAGACTAACATTTGCGGGGGTAGTTCCTATACCATAAACCGATCCAGGATTGCCGATCGGGGGTGGGGGGATAGCTTGCCAGGGGAGGGGGGCGATCCGGACCAGGGGGCGCCACTTTTGACCGGCAAAACCTATCAGGTGGGCGCAAAATCCTATCGGTGGGCGCCGATATTCGCATCCTGGGTGGAAGGTGGGAAGCGACAGTTCAAGGGGGCGCCATTGACATTTCAGAGGGTGCCGTGACCATTTCAGAGGGCGCCGAGGGTCGATGGGGGCACGTGCCCCCCTTTGCCCCCTGGATACATCTATGTCCTTAACTGCCCAGATATATGTGTAATCAATGATCCTGGCCCCAGTGGGGTTGGAACTCGAGGGCCCCTTGATTTCCAAGACTAGAAGCCAGCACACCGAGCTCTCTTGATTGCGATGCGGGGCCTGGGAACAACACAACGGGGCTCGTTGACCACGATTCGATGCCCCATGGCCATAATTCAGAACTCCGAAAATAATTGTTTAGGATCCTTGGATCATTATTTGTTGTCCCTTCACCATGATCAGGGGACCCTTGATCATTATGCCACTCCCCCTGATACCAGCACTCGGGGTCCCTTGACTGCGAATCGGGGGCCAGAGACCAACACTCGGGAGCCCGTCATCAATGGGGGTGTTAGGGCGCGCCAGCATGTAATGTCAGGACGACCATACATCAACTCCGGGCCCTACATACAATCAATCGGGAGAAAAGTCATGAACCCAACCTTCGGGCTCCCTCTGTAGCCAACACTGGGAGATCTCGGCACCAAACCTTGGGGCCCTGTAAGATCAACACTCAGGGCTAGCGAATTCAGTGCTCGGTGGCCCTTGGAGCTACACTTGGGGGCTCCTGAAGTCAACACTCGCGGGCCTTCTAAGATCAACGCTCACGGGATCCTGATACCTACACCCGGTGAGTACATGAGACAAACACTCTAGGGGCCCCTGGACTAACACTCGGGGGCCCTGGGATTGATTCGGAGGAGCGGCAACAAAATCAACACATAGGAAGAGGTCAAAACACCCAAAGAGCTTCAAGACCTACACGGGACACGGGGTCCCTGAGACCAATCCAGGGGGAGGGAATTCCGGCTGTGACCATCCCACCACTTCATCAGGCGACACTCCGTATACGTACGTCGCAGCTATCCTTGGCAGAGGCATTGAAGAGGAAGGAGAGGTTCTCGCCGTCGCCGACGTCCGGCAGAAACTGCATCATGTTGGTGTCCTGGCGGGAGGTGTCGCCGAACACTGCCAACCACTGGGTCTCCGGCACCATCAGCCTCAGGGCACGCGCCTGCGCAAACACCGACGGGCATGGACCCAAACCACCAGTCGCCACAGGGAGAGTCTACTTAGAGGTCTCTCCTTATCTCCTTCATATGACCAATGGACCCCTTGCCAATTGCTGGACCAAAGTGTGAGCCTCTCAGATACACGGGGAAATTGACGTCACTGGAATTTTTCCAGTTTCCAATAGTTATTTAGGCCTTGCGCACCATCACGGAGTAGCGTCACCACCGACCATATTGGGCCAATGGTGGGACAAAGAGGGCAGAATCGTCATACAGAGGGTTGCGAAAGCCACGTACACGTGCTGGGACCCCAGGTAAATATGGTGCAGCTATCAGCGGGGTCTCGAACCAATTCTGAACCGCTCGGGTAAAGCAGATCCAGATAGATCAGAAGGTCGGCCTTGGGACCCCATGAAAAGATTCTCGACCGTGCCTTGCCTGGTGCTGAAACTAAACGGAGAAGCAGATGATGTTTCGGGTTCTGTAGGGTTCTGTAGGGTTCTGGTTATTGCTGGCTTTTGCTGAGTTGGAGTTAGCCCCACTTCAAACACACCCCTAGCTTTAAAAACTAATTCCCAAATTATCGTACAGTGTAAGGTCACAGAGAGTTGGAGCGGAGGCGGTGGGGGCACCTGGTTGAGCAGGTCGCGGGCGGTGGGTCTGTCGGTGAAGAGCAGAAACTGACGTGTCTCGTGGTGGTGCTGCTGCTCCATCAGCTCCAGAACCCGCCGCCCCACCGCGTGCGCGTGCTCCCTGCGGCATGTAACACAACCAACTGGGCACTTCTAACGCAGCAGCAGCGTTTCATCGAGACCGACAAGACTGTATGTATGTATGTATGTATTGACAAAAGCAGACCATTTCACACATGTTTGAGCCATTCAAAGATCCTTATCATCACAAACATCGCAAATCAGTGCTACTAAATCTCGTCAATACACATTACAATAAAAGCAAGGGCATAAATGCAGGTAAAGCAGGTAAAAATATAAAAACTAAAATGTTTAAAAGTAATCATGGTACCGTGCACTTAAGAAAGACTACTCCCCATGCAACTTTGCCTTATAGCTTTTTTTAAACATTCTGTAGCTCATTTCGTGAGGAGATCCGAGGGTCTTGCATGATGTGTTGAAGAGCTGAGATCCACGGTAAATTAAATTTCTTTTGCAATGGTTGTTTCGTGGTCTTGACAATGCCAAATGTCCTGACTATCTTGTTTCGCGTTCCAATTGGTCCCTATTAAAGCGCAAGCAAGAGGTAAGTGACATTGACACACCGGAAGTGATCAACCTATGCATCAGATATAAATCAAAATTGTCAAAGTACTCCCGGGCGTCAAGCCACTTCAAATCCTTAATAACATCCGAAATATGATCAAATTTTCTTCTGCCGGATATAACTCGTGCAGAAAAATTGAAAACTTTCTGAACTCTATCTTTGGATCCGGAATTTGTGCTGCCCTAAACCTGAATACAGTAACGGATATGAGAGAACACAAATGAATCAATAATGCGTGGGAGCACCTCCACAGGTAGAAGGTGTCTGATTGCCGGGATAGCAGAACTGGGAATCTCTTTGTATCGGTTTCGTCATGTGTGCATGATCAAGTGTAAGCCGGCTCTTTGTGCACACAGAAACAGTGGCCAAGGAGATATAGATTTTGTACGCACGCCTGTCAGAACTGGAGGCTGGTGTCACGTGTATTGCGGGGTAGCACCACTCACGAGTTGTTGGCCCGCATGTGCGGGACGGCGTAGACGGTGAGGGCCGTGTCCCCGTGCTGGCCCGGCCGCAACACGTTAATGAGAGACCGCAGCTGGGTCTGGTCTGCCAAACAAACGGGTGTATGTACTTGCATCGGACGCCTAGAGGTGCAGTAAATATCCAGCACTATCCAGTTGGAATGTGGCTTAACAACGAAACTAATCGATATTTATGCAATTATTTTCTTTTGTCAGCTTGTTTATTCTACCACGTTTTCCTATGCCCGCTTCCCATGAATTGAGAGGCCGGTATGGGCATAGACTTAGCAACATGATGGTGGGGGGAGGGAGTTAGGGGGCCTGTCCTCTAGTTTAGAATTTTAGCCATTATCTACCTAACCTCATGGTTTTACATGAAAATAAGTGGTCTGCAAAGATATTGCTCACCCATTCCCATGGGAATGGCTGGGGAATGTCTTCAGGGGCGTAGCCAGGATTTCGCTCGGGGGGGGCGGCGCCCCGAAAAGGGCCCCTGCGACCGCCAAAAGGGCCCTGATGGGTAAAAAGGTCCTGCTTGTTACAGAATAGAGCGCTGAAGAGGGCTTAAGAGGGCCCTGTCTGGTATGAAATTTCAAATTTGGCCACAGGGGCTGTCCCTGCCGCCCCCTTGGCTACGCCTCGGAATGTCTTTATGGGTGTGAAATGTCGGTGTAGCAGATGCATATGCTACGCCCATGATCTAGAATACCGTTTCCTGTATCTCGGCTAGAACGCAGCCGTGAGTGAGCGCTGGGTGCAGTGCTGGTTCCCCACCTGCGTCGCTGTGGGTAATGATCCCGACCTCGTCCCAGCGCAGTGTGCCGCTGCTCTTCAGCTCTCGTATCAGCTCGGGGAGGTCGCGCACCGTTGGGAACACAGTGAGCTGATGTAGCCGTCCCTCCCTCACCGGGGCACAGCCGGGCCCTGCGAACAACGCGCCGGCCGCTCAACCATACTTTAGTCTTGATCACAGGCCATCACTGTTTTATTTGACGGAAAACTTTCGGCAAGAGATGTTTGAGATAAGTTCTTCTGGCATAGTGTTAGCTGCATTCGCCTGTTTTGCAACGCGGGTCAAGCCCATCAGCGTGCAGAGGCGTGCCTCCCAGTGAAGAGCACGGTGGGTGTGAGTGACGCCTGGGCCTGTTATCTGATCCCCTTGGCGCAAAGGCAGCTAGCCTACATAGTCTACTGTTTAAACTTCAGCTAGCCTACATAGCCTACTGCTTAAACTCATAGAACTAATGCGAGATAGTTGGGAGACAGTTTGGCTCGGTAGGCTCACCCGTGAAGAGAACAGTGGGTGTGGCGGAGGCCTCCACCTGTTGCCTGATCGCCTTCACGTGCTGGCAGCTAGCTACCGCCACCAGTGCCGTCATATCTGTCGACAACAGGGCGGTCATGTCTACCGACAATAGCGTGGTCATATCTGTCGGCAACAGGGCGGTCGTATACTCAACAGTGCCTTGATAAACGTTACTCCGGAGCGGTCATGTCATCCGAGAATACTGCGACGTAATGGTTGAGGCTTTACTACACACCAACAGGTTATTGTTATATGTCGCGGCCAATCGTGGCCGATATGTGATCAACTGACCGTAGCGTGTCACGGTAGGTATCGGGATGGATCCTGAACCCTCGGCGGATTGTGTTGATTTGGACAGGGAACAGATCCGGAGCAGACGACCAGACTGGGTCGACACTGAGTTGGCCGTGACTCACTGGTGGGCAGCTGCTGTGTGCCCACTCCTCTGCCTGTGTTAGTCGTGACTCACTTGTGTGCCGCTGCTGTGTGCCCCCTCCTCCACCTGTGTTGACCGTGAATCACTTGTGGGCAGCTGCTGTGTGTCCCCTTCTCTGCCTGTCGGCCGTCACTCACTTTGTGCAGCTGCTGTGTGTCCTCTCCTCTGCCTGTGTTGACCGTGACTAACTTGTGGGCAGCTGCTGTGTGTCCCCCTTCTCTGCCTGTCGGCCGTCACTCACTTTGTGCAGCTGCTGTGTGTCCTCTCCCTGCCTGTGTTGACCGTGACTCACTTGTGGGCAGCTGCTGTGTGTCCCCTTCTCTGCCTGTTGGCCGTGACTCACTTTGTCCAGCTGCTGTGTCCTCTCCTCTGCCTGTGTTGGCCGTGACTCACTTGTTGGCAGCTGCTGTGTTTCAGCCTGTAGCGGTATAAGCTGCACGTCTGTGAATTGCAGGTCCAGGTACAGCAGGCCCAACAGCTCGTCTAGCACCGATAGCAGCTCCAACCCCGGCAGCACCGAGCTTTCGAGCTCCAGAACACCTGTAAAGGTGCACAGAGAGTCACTGGTAGGTCCACGGGTTCGAAACACACACCCCGTGAGTGTGTCGTATTGGTTTGGCGGATCCACGGGGTGTGCAGGTACGGGGTTACCGGCCGAGCCACGGGACGTGCACGCACGGGGTTACCGTTGGAAACACGGGACGTGCAGACACGGGGTTACCGGCTGAGCCACGGGACGTGCAGACACGGGGTTACCGTTGGAAACACGGGACGTGCACGCACGGGGTTACCGGCTGAGCCACGGGACGTGCAGACACGCGGTTACCGGCTGAGCCACGGGACGTGCAGACACGGGGTTACCGGCGGATCCACTGGGGTTACTGGTAGATCTACGAACCTGACATGGATGGCAGTAGGTTCACGCAATCTGTAATATGGCACAAACACCAGATCACAGATGGGTCTGTCTACGACTTTCACAAATTCGTATTATACACCTTTCTTCTGCCAGGCCGGTCATCTTGGCGGCCGGGATTGTTTCCCACGGTCTTTAGTGGCAGCGTGTTGCCACGGTGCCGAGTCCGACTTTTTGAGGCAAGCTGTAATCTTAGGTTTCAACACGAATAGATGTTTCTTTCTTTTGAATTCAACTGCTATCTTTTAAGAGCACCAAATCGGGTGTTGTCTTCAAATGGTTCTTGTGTTGCTGCTCATAAAGGAACCACACTCATGGTGTTAATACAAGATTGGAATGCTCCTGGCCGCCAAAATTTTATGTTGGCCGCAGCAAATTCCTGTCTTTTGTCCTATTTAACAGTGAGGACGTAATTTTACGAAAAGGGAAGGAAGTTCGTCTTGCAAGTGTCTTACCAGGTGGCATCGACGAAAATATCACAATTTTCCGGGACAATCTTTATTGTGGGGCTGAGGGATATGTTAAACCCTACTTAGCCACCCTTCACAGAGCACTGGCTCGTGTTGGTCTCCCCTCGGGGGCGGGCCAAGCTCTAAACTGCCCTTTTCAACGTATTTATCTTATGATTTTTTTAAAGAATATATCCGTTGTCGATCAACTTATGAATAGCGCCGGGTAAACACAACATTGAAGATTTCCTGTATAGAGAAATGTTGAATCTAGCACAAATATCCGAGCGGCGGAGTAACATTCCGGAACGCTGGCCCCACTGCCTGAAGGCCACGCCGTGCGGAAACGCGCATAAAACGCGGGTGGCAATGAGAGAGAAAGTACACTATCCAGGCAGACTGACTCGGACTGGAATAGACATGTGCGCTGTGTAGCCAAGGGCGCCGCCACGAAATTTTTACAGGGCGAGGGGGGATACGGACCCGGGCTTGTGCTGACCGGGGCAGGTGAATTTTCTAGCATATTTGGTACCTGACAGCATTAATGGAATAATGATTCTGATGCTGACTTGATTGCATGATGGTCTCGATTTTCATTGGACGTGTCACTCCTGCTTTCTCTTGTTTCAACTGTGTACTGAGAGCAGGGGCGTAGCCAAGGGGGGCGGCAGGGACAGCCGCCCTCCCTGAGGGGCCCGAAGGGCCCCCTTGAGGACACGAGCCGCGCGAAGCGCGGCTCACCCGCACTATGCTCTGTGGCCAAATTTGGCATTTTATACCTGACAGGGCCCTCTTAAGCCCTCTTCAGCACTCTATTCTGTAACAAGCAGGGCCCTTTTTACCCATCAGGGCCCTTGGCGCTGTCGCAGGGGCCGTTTTCGAGGCGCCGTCCCTCCCTGAGTGAAATCCTGGCTACGCCCCTGACTGAGAGAATTCCGTGAGCATACACTGCACAAATTTTGCTCGTGTAAATATGTTTCAGCTGGATGGAGGATTGGGGAGCAACGCAAACTAGCACAATTGTCGATGTGAACATTTACTTGTCGATCTCCGGAAGCATAAACGGCTGTCAAAAGCAACCTTTTGACAGCCGTTTAGATGCTGACTGATCATAAAATGTATCAACCTACGAGCGCAGCGAAGTCCCACACCATGTTCCTGAGCCACACCCACGATGCATGCTTCATGCTCGGATGATTCAAAGAACACCGCTCAAAATATTTTCCACACGGGGAAATTTTGAAGAGCAGTCCCAAAACATTGTCTTTTCAAACTGGGCGAGCAAAACCCGACATTTTTAATGGGCCAGGGTCTGGCTCTCTTGCAACACACAATGATCATTCATGTCGCTACTAAAGCACTGACGGATCTAGCGGACACCGCCAAGATTTGTGAGTTCTACTAGCCATGATCGAGTGAGGTTTAATACCGTTTTGAGCATAAGCTTTCCGTTCATAGTCCACACGTCACATGAAGACCGCAAAATAGCAATGCACCCAGCTACTTGAAGTTGATGCCACTGTTCAGCGTTTTCACGTTAGGCTGTTGGGCTGTTTGTGCAGAGGTAAGGTATCTTTAAACTGGACCAAAATGTCGAATTTTTCATTCCCAAAACCACTATGTTTCATCACTTTGGTAAAGGAATGCAATCCGGTATCCGGTAGCTTGTTAGTCAAAACACTTGGCTCTGGGAACCCGAATTGACCATCTCCACGCTGAAAGTGTGTATTGGGGTTTTAGGGCGCTTTCAGCGACTTGGCTATATAGCTTGCTGAAAAGAATAAAACAAACCGCAAATACAAACTCAAACAAGACACTAACAACTCGTGATAAGTCTATGGCATATTTTTCATCTCAGCACTGAAAATGCCTACGTAATAGGAGCAGGAATTTTAAACCAATAGGGCATGACCAATCCGCGATTTCTGCACTGCCGACGGCAAATGTGTACGGTAGTCAAAAGTGGACAAGATGCCATTTAACCGGTCTCCTGTAATCCGGGAAGAAAAACTAAGTAAATCCAGTGTTTCTATCTATTAAAGGTACAGCCCTTATCCGAATCGGGATCGAGCTGATGCTTAAAAATGCAATATTTGGTCATCGTATGACGTCGACCTGAACTATTTCACCACTGATGCTGCTCAGTTCTCCATCCCAGATGGATGGAGACGGGAAAAATAATGTATAATCGACGATAATCATGCTCTTCGCTGCAGCACTGCGAAATCTTAAAAAGTAGGTAGTTCTTTCAAAATGATCCCCGGTTTTTCACATGCGTCTCGACATGGTTCTTACCAGTTCTCTCTGGGGCATGTGAGTGAAGCTGCAGCTTACCGATTTGAACAGGTACCTTATCCAAAAAACCGTAGCTGTTCTCCACTTGACTATGTACTGCACGGAACGTGCAGGAACCCAAAATAAAACTAATTATGACACACAGCATGCGCCCCATCGTGTTCTGCTACAGGCCTGTGTCACCACTGAGGTGGCTTTCAAACCGTCCGGCGTACACTGAGACCTCTCTTCGGCCCAGCGTCAACCCTGGCCTCCCATTGGCTACCCGACCTCGCAACTCAATTTGAAGATTGCATTTCGAGTGGCATTTTGCCATATTGGATTGCTAAATGCTTAAGGGCTATTAATCGGGTCCGGCAGCGACCAACGGCCAAACAATGGCATTTGCATTCCGTTGCCTGGTATCGACTTCACCGTAAAATGCATGAGTGCGCCTTACTCGGGTTGTAGCCTTGTACGACGGAGGTCTTACAAGTCAATCAAGTGCATTATGCATCTGGTAATTATAAACGAAGGCCGGACATTGGCAAAACAGGGTCCGAACCCACAAACCCGCTATCAGTCGTTGCTACTGAATCATTGCACTAAAGTTGTAGTACTTCAGTCCGGGAACCACTGATCAGCTAAACGTCCATCTATAATGTTATGCAACTTTGTCATTATTTGTATTATTTGTTTAGTAGAGCGGGCCATACTCAGATGAAAAAACTAAACAGACAAAAAAACGTCTTGTGCAAAAGTATGTCTTTTGGGACGTGGAATCCGAATCTGGCAATCTTTTTTAGATTTAATTATTTTTTTGGTCGCTGGTCTTGGGTTTGGAGTTCTGACGGGAACACTGCGTTGCTGGTGTCATAGATTGTTGGATCAGAAAGTTTTAAAACCGTTTACGATTTTTGTCAGGTTAAAACTTCAAGTAATTCTTAAGGCATTTGTAACCCTTTCAATATATAAGATCTGCGATTTCATTCAAAACTGAGTGAATGACGAACAAATTTCGCTCAGAGCCTCTGAGCTTGTGACAATTATTTCAAGTGGGTGGAGACCTTATGCATGAAAACCATTCAAAACTGAAAAACCGATCACCTGTTTTATCATACATCACATGTCAAGCAATATGTTTTGCCACAGGCATGCATGTTCTGTCGTCGGCCCGACTCTATCGCTGAGATCAGAGCGAACCGTTTGTTATTAGAGGAATACCAACGGTAGAAAATGAGCTTCTACGAATATCAGCAAGTTTCACAATTGGCAGTGACGAGCAGGAACAACACAATTTTTAAAAGCAAAAAGAAAATGACAGTTCATCTGGGGGCAAGGACTGCGAGCGTGGGTGACAGCATGAAATAAATAAACTCCTCCAGAATGCCGTCAGAGTACACTTCTGAAGAGAGAAGAGGACCAAACGTTTGAGTTAGACTCTCCGCCATGTTCTGCTAGCACCAGTTGTCAGCCGAGGCTACTGACCGGTTCCGCCTTCTGGCACATAAGGTTCTAACAATAACGGTTGGGGTGCCAATTACAAGGGCGTCACCGCAGCGGGTTCTAGCTTACACATTGAAACGTCGCAACACCGTCGCTGCAACGCTCGCCCTCTCCTTGCTCCCGCAGCCAGCTGACGTCACCGTATGAATGTGGACACCGTCGCTGCAACGCTCGCCCTCTCCTTGCTGCCGCAGCCAGCTTACGTCACCGTATGAATGTGGACACCGTCGCTGCAACGCTCGCCCTCTCCTTGCTGCCGCAGCCAGCTGACGTCACCGTATGAATATGGACACCGTCGCTGCAACGCTCGCCCTCTCCTTGCTGCCGCAGCCAGCTGACGTCACCGTATGAATATGGACACCGTCGCTGCAACGCTCGCCCTCTCCTTGCTCCCGCAGCCAGCTGACGTCACCGTATGAATATGGACACCGTCGCTGCAACGCTCGCCCTCTCCTTGCTCCCGCAGCCAGCTGACGTCACCGTATGAATATGGACACCGTCGCTGCAACGCTCGCCCTCTCCTTGCTCCCGCAGCCAGCTGACGTCACCGTATGAATATGGACACCGTCGCTGCAACGCTCGCCCTCTCCTTGCTGCCGCAGCCAGCTTACGTCACCGTATGAATATGGACACCGTCGCTGCAACGCTCGCCCTCTCCTTGCTCCCGCAGCCAGCTGACGTCACCGTATGAATGTGGACACCGTCGCTGCAACGCTCGCCCTCTCCTTGCTCCCGCAGCCAGCTGACGTCACCGTATGAATATGGACACCGTCGCTGCAACGCTCGCCCTCTCCTTGCTCCCGCAGCCAGCTGACGTCACCGTATGAATGTGGACACCGTCGCTGCAACGCTCGCCCTCTCCTTGCTCCCGCAGCCAGCTGACGTCACCGTATGAATGTGGACACCGTCGCTGCAACGCTCGCCCTCTCCTTGCTCCCGCAGCCAGCTGACGTCACCGTATGAATGTGGACACCGTCGCTGCAACGCTCGCCCTCTCCTTGCTGCCGCAGCCAGCTTACGTCACCGTATGAATGTGGACACCGTCGCTGCAACGCTCGCCCTCTCCTTGCTGCCGCAGCCAGCTGACGTCACCGTATGAATGTGGACACCGTCGCTGCAACGCTCGCCCTCTCCTTGCTGCCGCAGCCAGCTTACGTCACCGTATGAATGTGGACACCGTCGCTGCAACGCTCGCCCTCTCCTTGCTGCCGCAGCCAGCTTACGTCACCGTATGAATATGGACACCGTCGCTGCAACGCTCGCCCTCTCCTTGCTGCCGCAGCCAGCTTACGTCACCGTATGAATGTGGACACCGTCGCTGCAACGCTCGCCCTCTCCTTGCTCCCGCAGCCAGCTGACGTCACCGTATGAATATGGACACCGTCGCTGCAACGCTCGCCCTCTCCTTGCTCCCGCAGCCAGCTGACGTCACCGTATGAATGTGGACACCGTCGCTGCAACGCTCGCCCTCTCCTTGCTGCCGCAGCCAGCTTACGTCACCGTATGAATGTGGGATACTAGCCTGGGAAAACCGTGCTAACTTTACACATTAGGAAAATTCACATCAAGTGTTATTTCTTAACTTCTGATCGTAGCAATTGAAAATAATTTACAGAACGCACTAGTTTGTCACAAAAGTCTGAAAACATACCGTCATGGCTCCTCGTAACGCCTCGTTTCCGAACTTAAATTTAGCAAAACTCGCCTAAAACATACTTTCCGATGAATTTATGCGACCAAGAAGTGTGCACAAAATTTGATGACATAGTGCATAAATGCTCACATTAAGCCAAGCCATAGGAGAAACTGCAAAAAGCGATCTTTATCGTTTTCGAAATGTGCAACCATAATGAGCCTGTAAAAATGACAACTCAGTCAAGACCCTTTAAAACATGTAATTTATATTTTCACAAAATTTCACCTTTGCATGATACAATTTTGAACGGATTTGTCTTCCCCGGTTTGGAAAATTATTTTTGCATGTTTTAATTCTGTTGTTGAATTTTTGTAAAGTTCATTCAGCATTGCCCCCATTTAGCAGGTATTAAACTGTTGAGTCTCTAGTGCAGACAATTTTGGCAGTGGCGGATCCAGGGGAGGGGGAAAAGGCATTTGCCTCCCCCAAACAGAAAAGCTCGGGGCAAAACTATGTTTCCCTCCAAGCTGTCGACCTTTTTGCTCCTAATCCTTTTTTGTTTATAAGCAAGGTTTTGGTGCTTCAACTTTCAACTTCAAACAGAACCAGACAACTTCAGTGTAAACATTAGGCCTTGATCCAGTTGATGTTCAGAAGCGCTTTTGAGTGAATAATCCCTTGATAGTAAAAAGAAGCTTGCTGTGGCCACACCTTTCACCCCGTGACATTCCTATTGATTTTGTGTTAACTTTTTGCCTTCCCCGACTTGGGGTAACTCTTAAAACCTACCGTGTAATTGAATTGTTGCTAAATCTTTCACCGTCTGAAATTTCTTTTGCTTTGCTTGTCGACTTTGGTTTGCCCCCCTCCCAAAAACTACCGGCTAGATCCGCCGCTTAATTTTGGTAGTCATACTCCCAGAAAGATATCGGTAGTTCATTGGTATTACAAAACAAGCCTGACCTTATGCTTTCGTTTTTTTTAAACTTCAAGTGATCCCAGAGGGCTTAGAGAAACAATTTTTGGAAATAATTTAACACAAACGAATATGGTAAAACGCGTTAAAGTCGGAACAGATATAATTTCTATTATAGGGAGCAGTGGTTAGTGAGTTCATTGTTCACGCGACTGATCCCAGTTAATTTTTATTATTTTTTTAGCAAAACAAATATATTACAACGGAAGATTACAAATATTATATGGCACATGTCGTTCACAAGATGAGGAGAATGGTGCATACCTGTTCCTGGATACGCCCTCACACTGAGTATCTTATCTGATAACTTATCTGCTAATGTCTCGCTGATTAACGGTTCAGCGATAAAGTCGACAGCGCGCTGGCCGTGGTAGAGAACGTGACGGAGCTGCGGCCGGCGGCCTGCCTGCCGGCCGCCCAGCAGGCCTGCTGCAGTGGCTGCTGACCGGGCTGCAGAGGAAGGCGCCCTTCGACGCCAACAAGCTTTACGCCAGCGAGATGCTGTCCGTACTGGTGCAGAGTCATGAGGAGAACAGGACGATGCTGGGGGAGTTGGAGGGGATCGACGTCCTGCTGCAGCAGCTGGCCTACTACAAACGCCACGACCCGAGCTCCTCAGAGGAGCAGGAGTGCATGGAGAACGTGTTCGACGCGCTCTGCTCGATGCTGCTGGTGGCGTAGAACAAGGAACGCTTCCTGAGGAGCGAGGGGCTCCAGCTGATGAACCTCATGCTCAGAGAAAAGAAGCTATCGCGGAACGGGGCGTTAAAGGTGTTGAACTACGCCACCTCCGGCCCCTCGGGTGCCGATAACTGCAACAAGCTGGTGGAGATCCTCGGCCTGTGCACTCTCTTCCCCCTGTTTATGCACACTCCGCGCAAGCACAAGCGGAAAGGTCTCAGCGTTGAAGAGCGCGAAGAACACGTGGTGTCGATCCTGTGTGGTCTTCTGCGTCACTGTCGTGGCCAGCTGCGGCAGCGGATCATCTCCAAATTGACCGAGAACGACTGCGAGAAAGAATTTAAAAAATATATATATATCAGGTGTCGCGCCATATTACGTGAGCTCATTTCGTTTTGCTATGTTCATTTCGTTCTTGTATTGCTATTTTTGCTTTTTCTCGCTGCTCTTGTGCTGTTCCATTTAACTCAACTTTTGTTTATCCGTTTTCGTTTGCTTTTTGCGCACTTAGTGTCATCTCTGCTCTCATTTCGCCTGGTTATGTTCTGCGTCCTGCTTTTGCGCTGCTGGCTTCCTGCTCGTTGCTTTGTCTTTGCTTCATTAATTTGTTTTTGCTTCATTAATTGCCAAAATTATCTGTTCTTATCCGGCACAATGTGTGTGAACCTGGGTGTTTTTCTTTTCCTTCGTTTGTGACTAACGTGAAGAACATTTGTGGGCCCACAACTTCAATCAAACATATAATTATAATTGGTTAGTTTTTTCCGTCATTTTATTTGTTTTGTTAGGCACGTTTTGGATGATCTGTCTGCTCATTTTATTTTGTATTGCTTCTCTTTTTTGTTTTTCTGCTTTGTTTTTGTGTTATTTCTACTGACCAGCATTATTATTTGTCCTAATCTCATAACATACTAATATCACAACATACTCACCTTGTGCTGTACTGTATGACTATTACTTGCCTCTCTCATGTTTCTTATCTGCTGTTCATGTCCTTTGCCTCTTCACCTGTCTATATGGAAAATGAAATAAAAATTGATTGATTGATTGATTGATATGGCGGGCATGGCGAGCCGTACCTGGTGGCGTCCCAAGCCGGGGGAAGGACGGCGTCCTCCGCTGCGTACTTCTGCAGCGTCACAAACTTGGAGACCTTCACGTTGGCGCGGATCTTTTTTGACTCATTTCCAACGAAAGTGTGACGATTCAGCTGTATAATCAACGTCCTGGGTAATATTGCCCGGGAGATTCCCTGAACAAGGAGTAAGTTGACTCATTGGAAACCCTCCGAACAGTGAAGGAGTAGTGCACACCATATGTCATTGGCAGTTGGTATGTCAGCAGTTGGGCTTTGACGCTCTCAGAAACGTCCTCAGTGCGCACTGAAACATCGCTTGCCACCTCTCCCACAGGATGCAAGCATTAGTGTCCCCGTTATAGGATTTAGCCACGCCCTGATGGGCTGTGCCGCCCAAAAGTGATACCACTCTGATTCAAATAGCCTCCCACTGACCGACCCCCTCTTGCATATTGGAAATCTTGAAACAGCTAATTTCCAAGTATGTCCAGAAAGGCTTATCCCCCTCGCGAGTCCGAAGCGTGACCCCTGTTTATAACGTTATAATATTATTCATCCAACCCAGTCAACATATTATTGATTTGATTACTCACCTGTGGCGATAAAATGAATGGCCGTCAGCAGCTGGTGTTATTCCGCCGGCTGTGGAACACAGTCCACACCAAAGTGAGAGGAGCGCCGGGCGGGGATTCCGGCCTGAGCAGCGGATAAGTTGATCGACCCTGCGGTGCTGTCTAAGTAGCAGGTGTGTATGCCGGTACAGCCTACTAGGCAGGCTATGTATTGCGGTAGACAAGAGAGGGCGATTTATTGCCCTGCGAGAGCACAGGACTTTATGCGCGTGTCGAACAGGCTATATAAACTTGATCTAGTGGCAATTGCGCAGTGGCGGTGGAAACCGTTTTTGGTTCGGGGGAGGGGGCGGGGCATAAACGTTTTCACGGGGACCCCCTGGACAATGGGCTTCTCTCGAACAAAGGACATCCATTAAAAACACCCACTGAGAAGGTTGGTTGTGATTTGCCGCCCAGGAGAGGTACGCAGTTGGTAAAGCGTCGAGCCCTCCAGGTTGCCGCGCAAATTATTGGGGCTTATCGACGCACCAACTGCCAGGGTCATATGGCGTCGCCAACTCTTTCCCTGTTGGAAGGGTTTCTCGGGAGCCAGCTTGCTCCTTGTTCAGGGAAGCCGCCGGGCCTTGAACCCGGGTCGGCTGCGTGGCAGACAGCTACGCTGACCACTCCACTACCGCGCCCCCTGGGTTGCCGCGCAAAGTTCACTCGTTGGTACTGCAGTAAAGTGAGGGATCTTTTCCCACTAGTTTCTTCGATGTCAGTATTTAACCGTCGTATTTCAGCCGGCAACTGTGAGAGACCTGATAGATGAACGTCCAGATCTATAAGCGACCTGAACTGTTAACTGACCTGGGCGGGGCGGCTAATCTCTGCTGTGTCGGACGGTAGTGGTTGGTAGCAAGTATGAGCCATCCCGGCCCAAGGTGAGAAGTGGGGGAGGAGGTAAAAAGACCCATGCAACTCGGAAACTACAAGAGCGAAGAAAATGCAGAGAAACAATGAAATTCTCGTCCCGGATGCAGTGAAAGTTGCTTAAAACTTTTCGTTTCTTTAAGTTAGCATTGAGGTCACTCAAGGTCAACATTGCTGAAATGAGGTTCACTGGCAAAACCACGTGTACCTCCTGGGATAAACATGGTTTCGGTCTTTTGTTTTGATTTTTCCTTTTGCTTCTCTCCTGGGGGAGAGGGACAGGAAGCAACATTTTAGGGGGCGCCATCAACCTTTCAGAATGGTGCCATGACCATTTCAGGGGGCGCCGATGCTTGATCGGGGGGGAGATCCCTTGCCCCTGGATCCGCCCATGGTAACACCACTAATTGATCCAGCGCCAACAAATTAGGTATTATTGGTTAGCTGAGAGCCTTGGAAACGCAATGAATTTTATTGGTGCTCACTAAATTGATTAACTAAGAAGCGGGAACCCCAAAACCGTTGTTTTATACAAAATTGGCATATCAAAAAATTTTGCCTTGAAGGGCAAAATGGGCTTCATATTTAAGATAAGTGTCTTAAGCTGATTAGTGTGGCAAATTGACATACTAGGTTTATTTTGGCTGTCGATTAATAGTACTACCGAATTATACCGCCATGCTAGAAAAAGGACCTTTCAATTGTTGAATGAAGTGCTTTTTAGGCTGGAAAATTCTGTCATACAGAATTTTCTAGAACTATCCATGAGCATTCAAGATAATAAAATGTGGATAATTTCGACTTTGGCTATTTATAACACCCTGGCCCCCCGGCCGCCGTGAGGGTAGACTCCACTCGCACAGGATAGGTTTATGGCGACGCTCGGGATGCTGTCATAAACAGCAATTACTTATTCCATCACAAAATAAATTCAAAACTACTCCCCAAAAAGAAATTGTGATCAGATAAACACAAATGAGCCCACAGTCACTTTCAGGTCCCATACTACCAGCAAAAAGTGGCAGCGTGGCAGCGACGGGTCAATCTTTAACCTGCTGCTGACGCAACTTTCTTCTCTAGAACCAAAAAAGTAATCGGTTTTGCACTTGTTCCTGCCTTCCACGCTGGTTGGTTTCAACATTTTAATATTTCTTTTCAATTTGTAGAAATAATGAGTCTATACTCGTCTCAAAGGGCCGCTTTTTTCATGTTTGTCGACGGAATACTGAAAATGGATCCTAACAATAATCAGGGGTGTAAATTTCTGAAATCATTTGGGCTGCTAAAATTTAAAAGGTTCAAATTAGCACCATATAAAAGGAGGAAGCATGGCAGTATCTTTGTTTTAGCCATCACACAATTCTATTCGATTCTGAAAATGACAAACAACAAAATGTAGAGGGTATTTTAACACTAACCCAACATTTCATTGGGGTACTCGGGAATCCCCAAAGGGATATAAGTCCTCATCACTGTATATCCCTGCATAGTACCGCCCATTAAGGTCTGAGCAACAATCCATCACTATTCAAGACCGTTCAGATACCGTTTCCACTGGCGTGTGCACGGTTATACAAATTTCACAATTCAATGCTTAACATTTTGAACATACCAAAAAACCTAGCTGTCCAAAAACTTCCGATTTTTTTAGTAATTCATCTAGCGTCACTCAATATTCCCTTAGTATCCGCTCCCATCCTCGTACCGATGTTTCGTCAGTGCGGGAAATTTTGACGCGAAAAATCAGCATCCACCACAGGTCTTTCTTTTACTATAATTCACCATCTCCAATGCTCGGCACGGCTTATGACGTCACTCACTGCCCTAGTTCCACCAAATTAGGTATAGTTAGAAAGCTAAGTGTTGAACGTCTTGATCTAAAAACGCCACAGGTTTATCAATAACTAATGGTAATAATCGAATAGCGATAATCATTCATATCACTGATGATGATGATTGTGGAATGAAGATAATGATATGCAGTAACTACCTAGGCACCCGACGTCACCCGGGTAATTAATGGCGGAACATTGTAGCATATAAACCAATCTTTAGGCCTAAAAATAGAGTCAGACAATCACGGTTAGACGGCCGAGTACGGTAGCTTCTGGCTACCTGAAGCCCGGGCGGCTGCGGTATCGAAAGGATGTGATTGGGGAATGACCCTTTCTAAACGAATACAGTGATGCTCATGCCATTGAAATACACCTACATATCTGCTCAGTTAACTGATCCGTGCACCCTGTGGTTTGCCTTGAACTCCCTTTACTTTCACAGTCAGAACTCGTTATCCCTACGTCTAATCACGTGGGGATACTAATCATTTGAGTGTCTTAAACTTCTAGTGGTTCAAACGCATGAAATGTCAGCTAGGCGTGTATCTCGCATGTACCGTGTGTGTGTTGAACTGCCAATGAGTGTGTGATAGCTGAAAAGTCTTGAAATGCTGCAGCATGTATGTACCTTGATACCGAAAAATAATTCACGCTCGAAATCACCGACAGCAATTTCGCCCACCAAGCATACTCACATACCGAAATCATGTTTTTCCCGTGGTATCGGCACCACGCACTGCACAAACACCCAACCCACATATACCCACCCATGTGCACGAAATGCCTTCGACACTCGTCCCCCCTCAGTCCAACAGCAGACATAACCACCATCATTTTCAACACCACACATGTAGGTTTTACAATCCGCCACGCGACCCCTCCCCACCGAGGCTTGAACTCGGCGTGACCTCTGTAACCTCTGTGTCCGCAGGCAAGCGGCAGTCAGTGGATGGCGGTCGCTGTTTGGTGGAGGCGCGTTCACTGGTATTACGAGAAATTCAGCGGTAATGTATCCATGAAAATGGTAGAGCCTTAAACCATGTACCAGTAGATGTATTAGCATTATATTTTTCAAACATTCCTAGCCACCCTTTGCTCTCTATTGGCTTGGTCATCTGCTCAAACATCCGACGCTGTTTTCCGCTACAGGCGAGACCACGGGAGTCAGCACAGGCTGGCCGGCGGCTGAGTTTGCTGAAGTCAGGAGTGTCGAGATGGGTTTGTACTGGTTGGAAAGGAATGGGCTCGGTCTGAAGCTAACCCAGGGAAAGAGGAGAGAGAGGTGTACAAAAAACTAAAACTTAACCATCCGACGAGTTTAAGCGAGTGAGGGCTAATAGAGAGCGCTGCCGAACTATGAAATTTCACGTGTTAAGTCTATGGGAAAAAATCCAAAATTTAGAAAACCAAAATTTTCTCAAAAATGGCTCTAACGATTCTGTTTAAACTTCTTGAGGTGTTAGTGGGCACCGTTGGGTACTACTGGGTATGGGTGGTATATCTGGGAAAACTTGGAGTCACGCGCTATATGACCTTAAAATGACCTTGCAGCCCAAAAATCTCGACTTTGCCCCCTTGACGGGGTCCTGGTGCACTACCGGTGTCACATTGGGCCAATAAGTGCATGCATGTGTGCAGGGGCGCCGCCACGGAATTTTCGCAGGGGGGGACAGACCCGGGCTGGTGCTGACCGGGGAGGCGAATTTTGAGCATATTCGGTAACTGACAGCATTAATGACCATTGACCCAAAAATTTTGGGGGGGACGTCCCCCCTGGTTGGCCAACAGGGGGGACGCGTCCTCCCCGTCCCCCCGCTTTCGGCGCCCATGCATGTGTGGTAACAAGGTCTGGGGGCAGCTGGTGGGTGCTTATTTGGTATCATTACGTTGGCTGGGGATCCTCCGCTGCGAAAAACCTTTTAAAAATAGTTTTCCTCTCGGGTCAGATTTGTGCCCCCTATAGCACCCAGAGCTTTCCAGATAAGGCCAAACTGACACCTGCGGTGCAACTGTCGCCGGTAGGGTACCATACCCACCCGACACTTGTTTCGATCAAGGTCCCCTGTTAAGAGGATTTTTAGAGATTTTATAAATTTCTGGAGATTTTTCAATTTTTTGAGTTCACAAGCCCATGGCGGCTACCCTATAGGAACTGTTTTGATAAAACCCGCATCGATGGTAGCCAAGGGGGTTATGTTTCAGATGATACCACTTTGACCCGTCTCGATGACCCCTGGCGCGTGCCACGTGACCTTGAGTGCGGACCGGCACCCCTTCAAAACTAGGATTTAGCACAGTATAAGGCTGCTGATGGTGCAGATACCCGCTTTAAGTCCTTAAACCACGATTATAGGTACTGTCTGATTGAGTTATAGGGTAAAAGTGAGTAACGGCGCCCTCCCGTACACACAGGCACCCCCAGTTTGAAGATACCCTATGAATTAGTGTTAAGGCTATGGGATACTTGGCTTCTACCGTATGGGAACGTTTTAGATGAAACCCGCCTCGATTGTAGCCAGGGGGGATTATATGTTAGATGACATCACTTTGAACCGTCTGGATAACCCCTGGCGTGTGCCACGTGACCTTGAGGGGGGACCGACACCAATCCAAAATTTGGTTTTGAGACACTATAAGGCTGCTGGTGGTGCAGATAGTCTCCTTAAGTCTTAAAACAAGGCTTATTTGTACCGTCTGATTTAGTAATAGGGTAACAGGCGCAAACGTTGCCTTCCCGTACACACGGGCACCCCCAGTTTGAAGATACCCTATGGATTAGTGTTAAGGCTACGGAAGACCAATAATGTTATCATGGGCAAACAAATGAAGCTAGGCTTACCGTTTTCGGGGATGGTGACCCAGGCTGGCCACTGCACCTCTCTGAATCAGCCAATCAGTGACCTGCCGACTGCGCATGCGCAGTAGCTGTATATCCTCTCAGGCGCTATCTCGGGAACTAATTGGCCGATTGGGCTAAAATTTGGCATGTTGGTGTTAATTGATGAACTGAGGTCAGCATGGTGCAAGTTTTGCACGTGCAGACTTTGGAATACTAATACATTGGGGGTCTTCCGTCCCGGAGATGCAATTTTTTAATTTTTCTTATTGGCACTTCAGGGTATGTTCTGGACTTAGATCATCAAGGTCGAAGTTCAGCACGTGCAGACGTCACGTGACCAGTGTCTATCGAGGTTTTCCATTCCGGAGACGCAAAACATTGCTTTCGCTTAAAAAGTGCTCGAATAATCGCCTTCGGTTCCGCGATGCCCCCAAAGGCGTCGCCCCCACGTAACTACAACCAGATGATATACCAATTGGTAGAGTTTTGGCCCCGGCCCGCTACTTAGGAACATGCAGTGACAGTGCGTGTGAAAGTTTGGGATGGATTCCCCTGAGACGCTTCGGCGCTCAATATTTACCCAACGTAGGTCGACTAGTAACTGACTGACTTAGAGGGTGACTTGGAGGAGTCTCTGTGCTTTGTGGGATCTTAAACGTTGCCTTTTAAAATAATCCTTCATTGCAAGAGCTGCTCGTTCGTATGGTGGGATGGGGTTCTACGTGACAAGTCCCCAAATGACCTTAGTGAGGCTTCGACTCGAAAAACCGAACTTACAGCGACTTGGATAAAGTTGATAAAAAGTGTGCTGCTTTACTCCGTGTTGGATGGGGAAACAGCATATAGCTTTCTCGGGACTCCAAAATAGTATTTCTGCACGTGCGCTCCGTGGAAAAGCTTGCCGATAAATTTGTGTTAAAATTTCTAATGAGCAATCCTGATCTAAACCAGAGAAGTTAGGAGAAAAATGCACTTTTTTGAAACAGAGGCCCTTAGACGGCATCTTTATTCATTGCTCAGACCATGACATAAAGATACCATTCCATGCTCAGACCGCTCCATACCGACAGAACTGCCTTCGGTTTTATTTGTATCTGAGGCGCTGTATTTGTCGTTATTAACTGCTTCATAAATGCAAAAATTTAATCTCGTCAATATCTAACAACGAAACAATTGTCTTTGCAATAAAATCTTAACATGGTCACCAGAATATTTACATGGATTCATAACATATTTTAGGGTATATTGCGAAGCAATCATGAAATATATATTTATTCTAGTGTTCTACTGATACATTTTATCGTGCTCTTGCTTTATTTTCCGCAGTTTTCTTTTTCTTTGTTTGAATTTCGTTTGGTAGGGGGAAGAAATTGACAATGCGACAAAGAAAAACATTTCTGGAACATCAGGCGAACAAAGAATATGGCTGGTGTGAAGGCTAAAACAGATTCTGGATCTTGTAGTCACAATCAGGTTGCCTAGAGGCTTAAAAGGGAGTTCGTTGGGTGGTTCATAATATTTTTAGGGGCAAGTCTGGTCAGTATAGGAGAGATAAAGATCAGTGTTTTATTTTTGTGCCTATGTAATCCCGGATTTCGAATTTGTACTTGATGATCATGGCAATGAGTATTTATACAACCAGTATCTCAGTTTTTCTTTGTAACACTATTGCATCTTTAAAGTAGGTATAATAGGCCCTCGTACTTTCATCCATGCTTTCATGTCATGACATGGGATTAAACAACAGAAACGCAACATAAGAGGCGCTGATCACCAGTATTAGACCGCAGGTAATATGTCCGCGCCTACAAATATTTACAAATATGTACAAGTTTTTAGAACACCTGGCGCAACAGACCAAAGGTCCCCATGATTGATCTTCTACTTATTTCGAAAACTTTGTTCAGTGTGCCGGCCTCATTGCGAACGAGTGTTTGAGTGGAAATATGGGCTTCATTCCATTAACTTTATAACTATAACTTTTTTGTATCTTATGGACTGCGTCACGGTCTAGATGCCTAAATATGAAGCATGCAATAAGTTATCTTGCTGACAGTGGCGGATACAAGGGGCTCAAGCACCCCCACCCCCCCCAATGTGTGCGTGCCTATAGTTAATACATAGGCGGAGGCTGATCCGAAGCAATGGCGAGGGAGGCTCATTTGGGAGCTTCATTTGGGAGGCCCTCTAACCCCCCAAATGAAGTTTTGAAACCACCACTGTTTGTAGGTATGTACATACATACACATGAGCGTTGAAAATGAGAAGACGCGTCACCGAACTCTCAAATCAGGGAGATGTCCCCTCGAAAAATTAAGGGACTCGACCCAGTTTGTTTTGCATTTTGTCCCTACTGCCTACGTGGACCAACACAACGCACATTTTCCTACGTTTACATGTGTTAAAGTGCATCGTCGTTACCGTTACATTGATAGCTCATATGACCAGAATTTACCTTCCAGGCCTCCTTCCCGTCATCACCAATCCAGGATCTCTCCCCCCCAGTAAAAATTCCGTGGCGGCGCCCAGTGACGGTGGAATGTCAGAATTTCAGGGGAGGGGGCACCATGAGCTTTTTAACCCATTTCTTTCCAGTCAACGCAGTAGGGTTAGTGTTAACCCGAGCCCCACCGGGGGTCTGGCGCCACTTTCGCCCCACCGGGGGCAATCGATGGCCCCTCTAGATCCGAAAATATAAGGGTTAGCGCAAATCTGCAAAGTGCATTAGAAGGCTCGCGTGAATTCAATAAGAAATAAATTTTGCATGTTTAAGCGCTGAGGTCAATGGTTTGACCTCCAGAGGTCAAGTTAGGTCACGATAGGCTGTTTTCACTAAAACATGCAATGCTTAAGAAAACTGGGCACAACTCTTATACCATTATAGTTATTAACTGGTAAAAACATTTGATATGAAAATGCCAGACCTTTTTCCGCTGTTTTGAATGTGATGACCTCCCGCCAGTGGTTTGACCTCCAGAGGTCACCTCGTGACCTGATTTGACCCGAGGTCACGAAAGGTCAGAAAGTGACCTTTCTGTATATCAAATGAAAGCCAGTGATGAGACATACACGATGGTGTTTGATTCAGCGCTCTAGCTTAATTAGGTCAAAAGTTATTATCAAAATACTGTTGTTGACCTCTGGTGACCTTGGATGACATCGGAGAGGTCAAACGGCAAGTATGACCCATTGGATCCGTGAAAGGGTGTCCAAGAACAATTTTCGAGCAAGCTGAGCATTTGCAATCGGTCTTGTGACTTTTAGATCATAAGACAGCTTTTCCCCATGCTTTTTCAATAGGAGAGGTCACCTGGCCTCGTGACCTGACCTCAGGTCACGACATCTAAAAATCCTGGATATACACCTTGTAGATTTTGGAGGGGTTATTAATTATAGGAAGTTTCAAATCGATCGGCTTAAGAAATGTAGCTCTTATAGAGCTCAAAAGTTGAAGTGAGGTGACCTTGGTTGACCTCGCCTGGTGACCTGACCTTGGGTGACCTGGGGTAAAAAATTTCAGGGATGGTGGAAAATGATGGGGTGAGAGATAGAGCCCTCAACTGCGGTGCTGCGTCTCGTCGTTTTTCTGCTATCTCGAAAAAACCTTAGGGGCCATCGATGCCCCCGGTGAGGCGAGGGTTAAGATTTATGATTGAAGAGGGCGGGGGAGGGGGTTCGGTGCCCCCAGTTCCGCCGCCAGTGGCGATGCCCCTGTGAGTAGATCCGCACGTTGCTGATTATCCATTACGTCAGAGCATTTCCCCGCATGCTTAAACATGAAGTTGTAGGTGAGATGCGGAATGCTACTATAGCACTGTGACCCACTTGTTTCTTGATCATTTCTTCTTCTCTAAGTATTTAACCCTCGCCCCACCGGGGGGGCATCGATGGCCCCCCTAAGGTTTTTCCGGGATAGCAGAAAAACGACGAGGCGCAGCACCGCGGTTGAGGGCTCTACCTCTCACTGCATCATTTTCCCATCATCCCTGAAATTTTTTACCCCGGGTCACCCAAGGTCAGGTCACCAGACGAGGTCAACCAAGGTCACCTCACTTCACCTTTAGAGCTCTGTAAGAGCTACATTTCAAAGTCGATCGATTTGAAACTTCCTACACTTCATGACCCCTCCAGGGTCTACAAGGTGTATATCCGGGATTTTTCGATTTCGTGCCCTGAGGTCAGGTCACGAGGTGACCTCTCCCATTGAAAAAGCATGGGGAAAAGCTGTCTTATGATCTAAAAGTCACAAAAACGATTGAAAATGCTCAGCTTGATCAGAAAAGCGTTCTTGGACACCCTTTCACGGATCCCAGGGGTCATATTTGCCCTTTGACTTTTCCAAGGTCATCCAAGGTCATCAGAGGTCAAAAACAGTATTTTGACAATAACTTTTGACCTAATTGAGCTAGAGCGGTGAAACAAACACCATCGTGTTTGTCTTGTCACTGGCTTTCATTTGATATACAGCAAGGTCACTTTTTGACCTTTCGTGACCTCAGGTCATATTAGGTCACGAGGTGACCTCTGGCGGTCAAACCACTGGCGGGAGGTCTTTACGTTCCACATAGCGGAAAAAGTACTGGCAATTTGCTATCAAATGTACTTTACCAGGTCTCAATAGCTCTAATGACATAAGAGTTATGCCCAGTTTGCTTAATCATTGCATATTTGAGTGAAAATAGCCGATCTTGACCTAATTTGACCTCTGGAGGTCAAACCATTGACCTGAGCACTAAAACATGCGAAGTAATTTCTTACTGAATTCACGCGAGCTTTCTATTGCACTTTGCAGATTTGCGCTAACGTCCATATTTTCGGAGTTAGAGGGGGGGCCATCGATGGCCCCCCGGTGGGGCGAAGGTGGCGCCGGACCCCCGGTGGGGCGCGGGTTAATTAGGACTCCTTGGTTGTGCATTTATATCTCTTAGAGAGCGTCCCGGTACCACTTAAAGGGAATGTGGCACCTTGGTCGAATCCTGGAATTTAGTGAAATTAGGCGTACTTTTAGCCAAAAATAATGAAACCACTCATGATTTCTCTGAAAAAAGTTCAATAAGCTCAAAATTTTGTTTTTAGAATACTTCTCTAGGAAAATAAATAAATATCTGCCTGTGGATGATGTCATGATCTGGCAACCATTACCATACTTGAAACGCTTCAAGGGCTTTGATTGGCTGATGCTCATCGTGACGTCAGCATATGTCGTCACACCAGCAGCTCACAACAATGGCCGCCCGGCGAGGGGCTGATAAGGGGCTGGTGTCAGGTAGGTTTTAGCTTTTTCCTAAGGAAATATCGAGTTCCAAGACAAATGATATATTGAGTACCGGGTTTTCCGACTTGCTTTACAACTTGGCTATCTCAGTTAAAATCACGTTATGAAGGTGCCACATTCCCTTTAAGAGGTAGAAATCCATAATCGGGGCATTCCACGACAAGTCGATAACACCCTCATGTCGCAGATTTCGGTGTTTGTCAGGGGGCTATTGATGGAGCTGATGACGATTTTTGTATTCATTTTCCTTCCTGGCTTACGGTTTGAAAATTATAGCCTCAGGCATTTTGACCATACCCACTTGCATGTCTTTTAAATATGAAATTTTACCTGTATGCTTCTACCAATGCCATAAAAACTTGATCTTGGTATCTTTAGGATGAATTACGAATTCTAGCTCATTAAAAATATAATTCAAAAAAATTAAATATATTATACATTCTTCAATTTTTCAAAATCTATAATACTATTTTCCTATGAATTATTTTTAAACTTTTTGAGGCTCACATTACTCTTTATACTTTTCTCTATAAGATTCAGTAATAAAAAGAATGGAGACTTTAACAGAAAGCGAGATCTGAGCTCCCAAACGTCCTGACCCCCACTTTTGTGAGCTTCATGCGCCAGCGCGGCCCGGCGTCGCTGCACTTATCAAACGTCTCTGGTAACGGAAAAGGTGTCAATGGTGGAATTGGTCGGCAATGAGGGTAAGGATGTATTTAAAACAATAAATTGTAATCAATGTCACATTCCTTAACACCCACACTGGAGAGGCGTCCGACACTTACGGGCACTGGAGGGGGTGGACTGGTAGGCCCCCTGAGGTCTCGGAAACCACACTGAGAAAATTTTTTACTCCCTAAAGGAGTAAAGTGGTCGTAGGTCTATTTGTCCCCCACCACAACACTTACCCTACCCACCGATTACTCTAACGTTATTCCTTAGTTTCACCTGAGTTACCTCTCAGTTATGCTTAAATGACACACTCATTACCCCTTATGGACACCAAAAATACACTGGACTAACCCTTATGATACCGTCTCACTGTAATTTTTTTACTCCCTGCAGGAGTAAACTCCTTCTTTACACCTATTTTACCCCCTGTTTACGCTCACCTTAACTTAAAAAATCCCAAAGTTACGCCAGTTCCACCTGTCAGTTATACCCAAATGACACCATCAATACCCCATCGTTACACCTAATATACTAACGCTGGCGGATCTAGGGGGAATTCCCCCTTCCCTCAAACCCCTGATTTTCCAAAAACATTTTTCACGATTTTCGGCTCCTTACCCCCTCCCCCAAACGTCGGCCTAGCTCCACCCCTGGATACGCATGACTTAGCCCTATGATGTCCTCCTTATTACTGCTTAAAATGCGGCACTTCCTCCTGAAATCCAATAAAGAGAAATACAACGAAATTTCTTTATTCCACACCAACCAAGCATTGCCAGAGCCTACCGCTGCGAAGGAGCTCGTCCAACGACTACCAAAAACGAAATGAGGACGGATATCACCGTTCTGTATGAGTGGGCATAATACGAAACAAAATCTTACAAGCGCACTGATCCACTGGCGGACGCAGGGGGGGGGCACTCCGGCCATGCCCCCCCAAAGTGCTGGAGGGGAGCCAAACTATCTTTTGACCCCCCTCAAACGCCGGAGAAATTTTTGAAGAAAGGTGTTTACACTAGGTCTGTAGAGCAAAAAAATATTCGCTCGCTCCTCCCCCCCCAGGAGAGCGACCATGTATTTGGAGAGTTAGCTTATACTAGGTCTGTCGAGAACTGAAAAAGGTGTTTACAGTAGGTCTGTAGAGCAAAAGAATCTTCGCTCCCACCCCCACCCCCCCCCGAGGAGAGGCAGACGGTATTATCGCAGTAGGTGGATCACATCTCGCGGTTCAAAAGATGATATCAGAAGGTCCACAGTTCATATGTTCTACCGCTCAAAATGTCTAACTTAAAAAAGTCAAACATTCAAAAGGTCCAAAGAGGCGTGCTCAGATGCATGAGAGTGGGGTGCAGGATAACGCAGAGGCGTGCTAAGGCACCTGTTAATAGGAGGCTATGAGGGTTAGGTTAGGTTAGGTTAGGTTAGGTTAGGTTAGGTTAGGTTAGGTTAGGTTAGGTTAGGTTAGGTTAGGTTAGGTTAGGTTAGGTTAGGTTAGGTTAGGTTAGGTTAGGTTAGGTTAGGTTAGGTTAGGTTAGGTTAGGTTAGGTTAGGTTAGGTTAGGTTAGGTTAGGTTAGGTTAGGTTAGGTTAGGTTAGGTTAGGTTAGGTTAGGTTAGGTCAGGTCAGGTCAGGTCAGGTCAGGTCAGGTCAGATCAGGTCAGGTGTGTATGCCCTAAGTCCCCATTTCCTAGTCTGGGGATATCAACCCTCTTTCCAGAATCTGAGTGTGCGTCTGGTCTGGGTACCACTTTTCGAAATGTCATAGAAATATCCCGAAATTCTGCAAGAAAATCCCTAGAGATGAAACAGACGGAAGGAGGGGAAGTTTGAGTGGTGTTAAGTGGTACCCAGACCAGAGGTGCACTCAGATTCAGGAAAGAGGGGTGATATCCCCAGACTAGGAAATAGGGACCAAGGGCATACACAATTGAACTGACCTGACCTGACCTAAACCTGACCTGACCTGACCTGACCCAACCTAACTTAACCTAACCTAACCTAACCTAACGTAACCTAAACTAACCTAACCTAATCTAATCTAACCTAATCTAACCTAACCTAACCTAACCTAACCTAACCTAACCTAACCTAACCTAACCTAACCTAACCCTCATAGCCTCCTATTATCAGGTGCCTTAGCACGCCTCTGCGTTATCATGCACCCCACTCTCATGCATCTGAGCACGCCTCTTTGGACCTTTTGAATGTTTGACTTTAAGTTAGACATTTTGAGCGGTAGAACATATTAACTGTGGACCTTCTGATGTGATCCTTTTGAACCGCGAGATGTGATCCACCTACTGCGATAATACCGAGGCAGATATGGGTTTGGCCCCTAAAACTCGGGCCTCGTCCGCCCCTGCACTGATGATGTACATACACTGATCTATTGTCCTAAGATTTCTGCTTCGTTGTATCTTCTCCTATCATGCAAATATTGATATGAGAATGCCAAAACAGATCATTGATACAGAGGACATACCAACGTCGCCACGCCTTCTTCTTAATTCACACTGTCTTGCCCATTCAGGAGAGGTATTTGGCTTGTTTCAGCATCCAAAAGAGAACACGATTGTTTGAAAATATCTTGAATAGAATCTAAATAATAACACTCAGTAATTACAATAAACAATGACAAAGTTCACGCAACCGATGATTACTCTGCACCCTGCGTAAATAAACTGCACAAAGATGGTGGCCGAACGCGCAATTCAACAGGGTACCGTTGGTGTAAGAACGTGGTAGCGGTGGTGTCATATCGGAGTAATATGTGCAGCAACAATAGCGTATGGACTGGATTATCCAAGAGTCTTTCTGGCGTAAAATGGTAGTAACTATGCATTTTGATCTGTGTGAGTATCCAGGGAGTATCAGTGTGGACAAGTACTGCCATTGAATGCCCTTCAGCTCCGCTTACACCGCAATTATTCCACCGAGGTATTGTTTATTATTGATAAGCCGGGAGTAGCAGTGTGATATGGATCGAGTTGAAGTGTATGTTGAGAGTGAAAGCTTTTTTCAGTGTAGGAGGCTTAGAAAAACTCCGGTTGGGGACTGGCTGGGAACTATTGACATCTATATTATGACTGATCTTAATGGACCTAGGTCAGTATCGTCAAGTTCAAACGAGGTCATAAAGGTCAAGTATTAGCCGTGCTGGGTATTCATCCGGAAATGCTGTGATTAAGCTCAAAGAACTCCTGAATGCACTAAAAACAGAGCAAAGTCATAGTGAGAACGTCCCAAGAATTGTAAACCTAATTTTTGGGGTTAAGGTCATTCAAGGTCATTGACCCGTCACAATATGACATATTCCCCTTATTTACACCATGACTAGTACCATAGCAACCGTTGGACGGGAAATGAGCATTGACCTTTACCCATGACATTTTAATTTGACCTGTGACCTTGACTTTTACATTGATTTATCTTAACTATGACGTCGTAGCATAATGTACGTCATGCTGGGTAACGCCATGCGACCGGAACCACCGGACCAATGACTGAGAATGCTGGTATGGCCTTGAAATGTGACCTTGACCTTCATAACGGGTGAAATTGACATATAATCCCTTTTTATATGGCGCTATAACGTTGCCAGTTGGTCTTTGGTGCACGCGAACTGGTGTAACCGCGCGATTGCAGGGATCTCAAAATAAAGGGTTTAACTTTGAAAGCCTATAATTTCAAAATTGGGGCCGATTTTCAAGGTTATTTGACCATTCGACGTGCCATTGAATATTCTCAAAAGTAGTGAAATGCCGTTTTTGGCCACGAAGGGTTCTCCGGCCACTTAGAAAAAAGTAGGTGGGGGCCTCCGAGGCTCCGCTCCAGTGTGTTTTTTAACACGCGCTGGTATGAGGTCCCGGGCCACCTTAACTGGCAGGGGGTACCCATCCCCTTACGATCTCAGCAAACATGCTTGGAAGGGGGCACGGAAATCAGTGTTCCATTGCTTGCCTCGATCTCTACCCAAGATGCTTCAACAAAAAGTACTCAAATTAGCTACTGAGTCCAGAAAATGCTTCAATAAAGGAGTCGCGAGAAAAGGAACATTAAAGATTCACAAGTTCGTACCGGTTAATTCGAAGACCGTTATTGTCCATAAGCTCTCGAATGATGAGGTACAGAAGGTTCGAGTTTCAAATTGAACGTGTGAAGTTCAATGGCACCATGCGATGTAGTCGTTCTTCCGATCCGCGGGTCAGATCTTAAATAAAGCAGCATGTCTTAATCTTATATGTTCGAAAAGCAGTTGTCGGCGTGGACGCTATGTGGATTTTTGTTTGTGATGTGTGCTTTCTAATATAAATTGAACTGGGATACATGCTACTTTTTGGGCATGGGTACAAAAAGAAAACTATGATAAGTTTACCCATCCCCTTACGATCTCAGCAAACATGCTTGGAAGGGGGCAGGGAAATCAGTGTTCCATTGCTTGCCTCGATCTCTACCCAAGATGCTTCAACAAAAAGTACTCAAATTAGCTACTGAGTTCAGAAAATGCTTCAATAAAGGAGTCGCGAGATTCGAGCATTGTTCATTCGAGCATTGGTCAATTCGAGGTCTGGCTATACTAGGACTGAGAATTATTGATATTTACTCCACGATTCTGATGAAGGGCTGTGCCCGAATATATAATCTTCAGTGTTTTTTACATTTCCGGATTCGAGGGGAGAGGCCAGGGAAAATCTTAACAAAAGAAAACTATCAAAAGCAAAGCTAAGACAACAGTAATAATCGGCTTCTGACGCATAATCCTCCCACTACATTTTCCACCAAATGCACCAGAGTGTCGGAATTGTTCCGAATGTTCCGGTAATACGTTCATTTTTTCGGAAGGGCTCAAATTTTTATGTTAGCAATAGAAGCCTCCACACCACATCTAGTTCATTCGCAATGTCACCGAAGCGCAGTCTTGCTCAGTTCTCCCCTCCCCGTTACCCCACTTCCAACCGGACGCGTCCAGGCGGCGTGCCGACTGCAGACTGAGTGGCCGGCGACGGTGTTGGGCTTGGTCTGCGGTGCTCGTTACTGATTTTGCTCTGTAGTCTCCATTCTTTTTATTGGCGTTATATGTAGTTTGAACAATGCTCTTTCACATGCAGTTGTTTTGAAGTCAATAAAAACATAGGAAATATGTATGCTAATGTTTGCAAAAGTTTGGAATTATATTTTATGCATATTCGTGCCAATTAATATAATCAAACTTACATATTTGTATTGTTCAGACTTTTGTAATTATTTTCATGTAACCTCTTGAAGGAACACCTTTAATTTAAACGGCTAAAAACTCAAGCGAGAAGTCCGATGCACGCGTCCGATGCTGGACTGCCCGAAGCTATAACTCCGAAACGATTATCCGGACGAGACTAAAAATACCACAGTCGTTTTCAGCGCCACTGAGAACCCTAGTCCCAAATGTTCATGAAAATCTGAGATATGAGGGTGTTATTTCAACCCATCGATTTGTCGATTTGTCGTGGAATGCCCCAATCCCTGAGGCCCATAAAGTCAGTTCATACTGCAACCGAATGTTTTCGTTATAAATAAAAAATTTGCAACTGAAAACATCGTACAGAAAAAACAGCAGAGACATCAGTACCGGAGTGGGGCTAAGGAGCTCGAGCAAAGGCGGATCCAGGACATCAGTAAGGGGGTGGGGCTAAGGAGCTCGAGCATAGGCGGATCCAGGACATCAGTAGGGGTAGGGTTAAGGAGCTCGAGCATAGGCGGATCCAGGACATCCGTACGAGGATGGACCTAAGGAGCTCGAGCATAGGCGGATCCAGGACATTAGTTCGGGGTGGGGCAAAGGAGCTCGAGCATAGGCGGACCCAGGACATCAGCACGGGGGTGGGGCTAAGGAGATCGAACATAGGCGGATCCAGGACATCAGCGCAGTGGTGGGGCTAAGGAGCTCGAGCATAGGCGAATCAGGACATCAGTACAGGGGTGGGGCTAAGGAGCTCGAGCATAGGCGGATCCAGGACATCAGTAAGGGGGTGGGGCTAAGGAGCTCGAGCATAGGCGGATCCAGGACATCAGTAGGGGTAGGGTTAAGGAGCTCGAGCATAGGCGGATCCAGGACATCCGTACGAGGATGGACCTAAGGAGCTCGAGCATAGGCGGATCCAGGACATTAGTTCGGGGTGGGGCAAAGGAGCTCGAGCATAGGCGGACCCAGGACATCAGCACGGGGGTGGGGCTAAGGAGATCGAACATAGGCGGATCCAGGACATCAGCGCAGTGGTGGGGCTAAGGAGCTCGAGCATAGGCGAATCAGGACATCAGTACAGGGGTGGGGCTAAGGAGCTCGAGCATAGGCGGACCCAGGACATCATTACGGGGATGGGCCTAAGGAGCTCGATCATAGGCGGATCCAGGACATCAGTACGGGGTTGGAACTCGGGACCTCAAGCATGGCGGATCCAGGACATCAGTACGGGAATGGGGCTAAGGACCTCGAGCATAGGCGGATCCAGGACATCAATACGGGGGTGAGGCTAAGGAGTTCGAGCATAGGCGGATCCAGAATATCAGTTCGGGGATGGGGTTAGGGAGCTCGAGCATAGGCGGATACAGGTTTACCGATAGAGGAGGCACCGTCCCGGGGAAGGGGTGTAATCCGGAACATAGGGCGCCACTTTTGACACGCAAAATCCTTCCGATAGGCGCCGATTTTTGCATCTTAGGGGAGGGGTGGGAAGTGACATTTCAGGGGGTGCCATCGAATGTTTGAGGGGCGCCGTGGCCATTTCAGGGGGCGCCGAGGATCGACCAAAGGGGGGCACATTCCCCTATCCCCCCCGCCGCCCTGAATTCACCTATTAGCTCCAGGCTCCCCGCCATTGCCTCAAAACATCCTCTGCCTATGCTATAGCTGTAGGCATTTTCACATGGAGGGGGACAAGCCCACTAGCCTCGCCCCTTGTATCCGCTATCGTATTTAGACATATAAATAATATATAAATCTCGTTGCACTCTATTCCATATTATCGAACAATATCAATAAGAGGAAATCGGTCATGCAGATTTTGAATCTGGTCTTCAGGTCAATGAAAGGTCTCTGCACATGTGCAGTGAAACTAATGGAAACAGAGGCTATCCCGGTAGCCTACGGGTCGATTTTCATGAAATTTTGTGAACAAGAAAATAACATGAAATGCAAACCACAAATAATGTCATAGTGAAGCTGCACTGCCCTGCGCATGCGCAGTAGAAATCGTAAACATAAGCCTTAAAGGTGAGGATATTTCTGAAGAAGTCATGAACAGAGGAGAGCCAACATGTTTAGATTTAGTATGAAAGTTTTGTCACCCTTGCTTACTACAAAGGTTAGTGCGCATGCGCATTAGAACTTATGGTCAGGGAGGCTATCTCGGGAGCCAATAGACCGATTGGGCTTAAACTTTGCGAGTAATAGCAGAATACTACCTGCTAATCCAAATTCACGGAATTATGACACGGCATTGTTCTGTGCATGCGCAGTAGGAATTCTAAGGAATATTAGGCTATAAGGGATAGTTTAGACCAAGAGACAAACACACGACATACCAACATGCTTCAGTCAATTATAACGGTATCTTCGCTCTCATTCACTGCAGACTTTACTGCGCATGCGGACTGGGACTTAGGGTAACCGAAGCTAACTCGGCAACAAATGGGCTGAATTGTGCGAAGTTCTCCGGGTATAGGTGAAATATGGTCGGCAAACCCATAATATTTTATATTGTATGTCCTTCCTTCTGGGCATACCCAGTCCTTACTTAACAAACCAAACTTTATACGTGTGTTTATTTATGCGATGACATGAACAGAGGGCAAACGTGGCGCAGTGTGCAGAGATATGTTAGTTTAGAAAAAAGGGCTTACACATGGGATTGAATGGAGTCATATTGAGAACACAAGACCTCAAGTCCTAACATCGCGTTAGTATATGTATCATTAGGGTGTCCCAAAATTGACAAAGTTTTAAAAGTTGGTGTTTACCTTTCTTTTTCCCGTTGAGTGTGACCTGAAACGAAATTGTGCAAAAAATCAGGTATTTAAATTAATATTTGACCCCAGCGCAAATCGCTTGAAGTTTTACCCATAGCTCCCTATGGAGACTGCAACGCTTGAACACGAACTATTTCGGTATTTTCATCGTAATGCAGCACTACAGCGTAGTGTGTCTTATATTTTCTTCTCTTTTTGGCTATGTTTTGTAAGAACTATCTTTTATCTATTGTTTACATGGCATTCCGACTTATTTCCACTACAATTAGGTACTTCACGTTCTTTGTTTTACATAGAACCATATTGTGTTATAAGGTACACAAACCTGATCCGAATATCTGGTTGTTTTTCCTTGTATGGTCAGGCAAAACACTGTTTTATAACATTATTATTGATCCCTAGACTAGAAAGACACAGTTTCAAGACACATACACGCTATTCAATATGGAACAAAAGTTCATTACTACATATAAACATCCTTCTGGAGGGTACCTGGCCAGAGGTGTACGCCAGAACTGATTTCCTAGTGTCGGGAAACGGCTGGTGGCGATGCTCTACAACTTGCAGTAGGTGCTGTTGGCCAGTGGTGGATGGGGGGGAATACATTCCCCCAAAACAGAAAATCTAGGGGCAATACTATGTTTGCACCCCTCCCCAAAGCTGTCGACCTCGTTTTTGCCCGGACTCATTTTTAGTCTACAAGCAAGGTTTTGGTGCTTGAACTCTCAACTTTAAACACAGCCACCCAACTTCAGTGCAAAAATTGAGCCCTGGATAGCAAAACAAGCATCTTGTGGCTGCAGCTTTGACCCGGCGACGTTTTTTTATTCTGCTTATCGACTCTTCAGCTTACCCCCACAGCTTACTGCTTAGTTAAATTGTGGTATGCTATCACCGCGTGACGTTTTTTCTCATCGACTTTGGCTTGTCCCCAAACCTGCCGGCTAAATCCGCCACTGCTGTCGGCTCTCCTCGTTCTTAGTAAGGCAACCGATATAGTAATTTATCAGCCTAGCCCCTCTCTCTGCTGGGTTGTTCGCTAACTGCAGGTTTCGTATGAAGGCCTCCAGCCTATTGTAACCTGGGATACCGTCCCATGGCGGGCACTCAGCCAGAAATGACGTGTCAACCGACAGGCGTTCAAACATGAGATGGGACTGCGCGCCCACAAACTTATCCAGCGTCAGATCCTCCATGCCCTAAAGGGAATGTGGCACATTCATAACGTGATTTTAACTGAGATAGCCAAGTTGTAAAGCAAGTCGGAAAACCCGGTACTGCCACCCGGTGTTGGACGCTGTTGTATCAAAGGAAATCACCTGGACATTGTCCTTGAGGGGTACATTTCCGGTAGTTTTTAGCTTTTCTCAACGGAAATTTTGAGTTTCAGGTCAAATGATATATTGAGTACCGGGTTTTCCGACTTGCTTTACAACTTAGCTATCTCAGTTAAAATCATGTTATGAAGGTGGCACATTCCCTTTAAGGCATGAAGGATCTGTCGCTGGATAAGTTTGTAGGCGCGCAGTCCCATCTCATGTTTGAACGCCTGTCGGTTGACACGTCATTTCTGGCTGAGTGCCCGCCATGGGACGGTATCCCAGGTTACGATAGGCTGGAGGCCTTCATACGAAACCTGCAGTTGGCGAACAACCCAGCAGAGAGAGGGGCTAGGCTGATAAGTTACTATATCGGTTGCCTTACTAAGAATGAGGAGAGCCGACAGCAGTGGCGGATTTAGCCGGCAGGTTTGGGGACAAGCCAAAGTTGATGAGGAAAAAACGTCACGCGGTGATAGCATACCACAATTTAATCAAACAGTAAGCTGTGGGGGTAAGCTGAAGAGTCGATAAGCAGAATAAAAAACGTCGCCGGGTCAAAGTTGTAGCCACAAGATGCTTGTTTTGCTATCCAGGGCTCAATTTTTGCACTGAAGTTGGGTGGCTGTGTTTAAAGTTGAGAGTTCAAGCACCAAAACCTTGCTTGTAGACTAAAAATGAGTCCGGGCAAAAATGAGGCCGACAGCTTTGGGGAGGGGGGTGCAACCATAGTATTGCCCCTAGATTTTCTGTTTTGGGGGAATGTATTTCCCCCCAACCACCACTCGCCAGCAGCACCTACTGCAAGTTGTAGAGCATTGCCACAAGCCGTTTCCCGACACTAGGAAATCAGTTCTGGCGTACACCTCTGGCCAGGGGCCCTCCAGAAGGATGTTTATATGTAGCAATGGACTTTTGTTCCATATTGAATAACGTGTATATGTCTTGAAACTGTGTCTTACTAGTCTAAGGATCAATGATAATGTTTATAAAACAGTGTTTTGCCTGACCATATAAGGAAAACAACCAGTTATTCGGATCAGGGTTGTGTACCTTATAACACAATATGGTTCTATGTAAAACGAAGAACGTGAAGTTCCTAATTGTAGTGGAAATAAGTCGGAATGCCATGTAAACAATAGATAAAAGATAATTCTTACAAAACATAGCCAAAAAGAGAAGAAAATATAAGACACACTAAGCTGTAGTCCCGCATTACGATGGAAATACCGAAATACTTCGTGTTCAAGCGTTGCAGTCTCCATAGGGAGCTATGGGTAAAATTTCAAGCGATTTGCGCTGGGGTCAAATATTAATTTAAATGCCTGATTTTTTGCCAAATTTCATTTCAGGTCACACTCAACGGGAAAAAGAAAGGTAAACACCAACTTTTAAAACTTTTTTAATTTTGGGACACCCTAATGTATCATACTGCTAAAAACACTTTTCTGTCAATCGAACTGTTTGCCTAACGTACATTGTCACCGGCTTCTCCTGCGCCGGAGCGGCACCTGCCGAGGCCGCAGGCCGAGGTTTGATGACGCTTTTGTAGGCTTGAATTGGTGAATACTTTTCCGCGAAGATGTCCGCAATCCCACGGTGCTGAGTGAGATATAACTTATTTCGTTGTCGGTCGGATGTAACACGAGTTTTGATGGACTGCGGACTGCGTCCAGCGTTGTGATTAGCCGGTGGCGAGGCTTCCCCGGGGCTTGCCCACGAAGCTCCGCAGAACAAAGTTTTTTCTCTGTTTGCACGATGAGGTAAGCATATATGAGCCGAAATTCTACAACTTGGCAATTACTGTACTAATCAGGCATTTCATGAATTTTGAGCCGAAAAAGGCTTCTTAGGTATTGGTTAATTGAGCAGTTTGAGAAGGACTTAATTGCTTGAATCGGATATAAAAAAATTTTCTGTGGCTCCAAAATTGCAAAAAAATATCCCAATCAGTGGCAAATTACTTAAAAAATAATCCTATTCAAGCTAAATACACAGAATTAGTGAGTAAAACGCAATTTTACTGGTGAGGTGTGCATGATGTCCTCTGCAAAGGTGTAGCACTCCATCCCTCCCCATCCCTCTCGCCAGAATCTAGGACTAGACTGATCTAGACTAGGACTAGCGCTCTCAAAGTCGAGCTCTGGGTCCGCTGGAGTAGCTAAAAATTTGAAAGGAAACGCAAATTTTGGGGGCCCCTGGCCGCAAGTGGCCGCAGCGCCTGCGCAGTCCTGGCGTGAAAATATGGCGCCCACGATGTATGGCGTAGGCGGGTACAGGATTTCCCGTAACTGAGGACACGTTTTAGTCTTAGGGCGCTATTTGGGTTAGGAGGGGCACTATCTGGACCCGGGGACTCCAACTCTTGAAGTGCGGCCTATCTTAACCCTCGCCCCACGGGGGGCATCGATGGCCCCCTAAGGTTTTTTTCGGCATAGCAGAAAAACGACGAAACGCAGTACCACAGTTGAGGGCTCTATCTCTCACCCCATCATTTTTACACCATCCTTGACATTTTTTACCCCGGGTCACCCAAGGTCAGGTCACCAGGCGAGGTCAACCAAGGTCACCTCACTTAAACTT
Organism: Lepas anatifera; assembly: GCA_034440635.1. Classification (NCBI taxonomy): domain Eukaryota; kingdom Metazoa; phylum Arthropoda; class Thecostraca; family Lepadidae; genus Lepas; species Lepas anatifera. Next base: position 1,797,213 of record JAOTON010000056.1, read on the forward strand.
TTGAGCTCTATAAGAGCTACGTTTCTCTGTCGATCGATTTGAAACTTCCTACAGTTCATGGCTCAGCCAGGGTCTACAAGGTGTATATCCGGGATTTTTCGATTTCGTGACCTAAGGTCAGGTCACGAGGTGACGTCTCCCATTGAAAAAGCATGGGAAAAAGCTGTCTTATGATCTAAAAGCTACAAAAATGATTGCAAATGCCCGGGTTGCTCAGAAACGTGTTCTTGGACACCCTTTTACGGATCCCAGGGGTCATGTTTTCCCTTTGACCTCTGCAAGGTCATCCAAGGTCACCAGGTGTCAAAAACAGTATTTTGGTAATACCTTTTGACCTAATTAAGCTAGAGCGCTGAATCAAACACCATCGTGTATGTCTCATCACTAGCTTTCATTTGATATACGGCAAGGTCACTTTTTGACCTTTAATAACCTCCGGTCATATGAGGTCACGAAGTGACCTCTGGAGGTCAAACCACTGGCGGAGGGTCATTACGTTCCATAGAGCGGAAAAATGTCTGGCATTTTCCTACCCAATGTAGTTTATCCGATCTCAATAGCTCTAATGGCATAAGAGTTATGACCAGTTTTCTTAAGCATTGCATATTTGAGTGAAAATAGCCTATCGTGACCTAACTTGACCTCTGGAGGTCAAACCATTGACCTGAGCGCTTAAACATGCCAAGTAATTTCTTACTGAACTCACGCGAGCTTTCTAATGCACTTTGCAGATTTGCGCTAATTTTCGGAGTTAGAGGGGTGCCATCGATGGCCCGGTGGGGCGAAGGTAGCGCCGGGACCCCCGGTGGGGCGCGGGTTAAGACCGCTAATACTTGCATCCTGGGGAACCAACTTTTCAAGAGCATGGGGGGCTCTTGCTGCGCCATAGAGGGGGAGGGGCTCCGGAGTATGAGTCGCCGGATAGGTCGATGGGGGAATCCCCCTCTTTTCCCCTACCCCTCCGGATCGGCGTGTAACGCAGGAGACGTAATGCGTGCGGTTGTGATGTTGTCATGGAAGCTCTTCACCACCACTGTATTTGACGTCACGTCCAATTACCTTTTGCCATCCTACACTAGTTTTCACTTCCAACTGTTTGATGGATTTGCGCGGTGGCGGGCAGTAAATGCAGTCTTGTGATTGGTGGTTGGGCGGCTGGCCTGCGATTGGCTGCCGGACAGAGAGCCCCAGGCACTGTTGCTCGTGCTGCGGGACAGTGCGCGTGCACTCGTTGCGGTCAACGGTGAGTACTACCTGTCGCATGTCATCGCATGCAACTAAGCACATCTAGTGTGTTCATGAGACACATGGGTAGGACTAGCTGAAGGGCGCTTTTTCAGTTTCTCAGATGTTTTTCAGAGGACCAGCTGGAATGAGCTGGTGCCCGGAGAGCAGTTTCTTTTGTGGTTCGCTGGTGGTTTGCCATGGCTTTTTTAATTGTCTGAGCGTATTAACTCAGTGCCTTAGGACCATACGTTAGTGTCGGATTAAAAAAAAACTGACAGCGTGGGAAATTGTCTAGCGCCCATACTTGTTTTAAGCCCATGGAATAGAAGCATATGGAATATCACACATATCCCGTAAGGCGTTTTTAAAGATTGTTCACTGCAGGGCTCTGCTAAATTGGTAGCTTCTATACTTGTCTAAAGATTTGTGAATGCTGCGTCACTGTCTTGCGACTCTAGACGGGGCGCCGGTTTAGCCGTACACGCAAACTCCAAGCTAGAAAGCTAGAATAACAAGTGTATAAGAAAAACACAAAAACTATATCATTTGGTTGATAATACTTAAAGATTTCACCAAAGGCGGGTGCCGCTACCAAATTTCTGGAGCCGCTAGCGCTACTTCCACTACCTCGGCTAGCTTAACCCGCTACTGCTACTTCTGCTACCTCGGCTAGCTTAACCCGCGCCCCACCGTCCAGCGCCACCTTCGCCCCACCGGGGGCCATCGATGGCCCCCTCTAACTCCGAAAATATGGGCGTTAGCGCAAATCTGCAACATGCAATAGAAAGCTCGCGTGAATTCAGTAAGAAATTACTTCTCATGTTTTAGTGCTCAGGTCAATGATTTGACCTCCAGAGGTCAAATTAGGTCAAGATCGGCTATTTTCACTCAAATATGCAATGCTTAAGCAAACTAGGCATAACTCTTATGCCATTAGAGCTATTGAGATCTGGTAAAGTACATTTGATAGGAAATTGTCAGTCCTTTTTCCGGTATGTGAAACGTAAAGACCTCCCGCCAGTTGTTTGACCTCCAGAGGTCACCTCGTGACCTAAAATGACCTGAGGTCACGAAAGGTCAAAAAGTGACTTTGCCGTATATCAAATGAAAGCCAGTGACGAGACAAACACGATGGTGTTTGTTTCAGCGCTCTAGTGTGATTAGGTCAAAAGTTATTGTCAAAATACTGTTTTGACCCCTGGTGACCTTGGATGACCTTGGAGAGGTCAAAGGGCAAATATGGCCCCTGGAATCCGTGAAAGGGTGTCTAAGAACGCTTTTCTGATCAAGCTGAGCATTTTCAATCGCTTTTGTGACTTTTAGATCATAAGACAGCTTTTCCCCATGCTTTTTCAGTGGGAGAGGTCACCTCGTGACCTGACCTCAGGGCACGAAATCGAAAAATCCCGGATATACACGTTGTAGACCCTGGAAGGTTCATGAAGTGTAGGAAGTTCAAATTGATCGACTTCGAAATGTAGCTCTTAGAGAGCTCTAAAGTTGAAGTGAGGTGACCTTGGTTGACCTCGTCTGGTGACTTGACCTTGGGTGTCCCGGGGTAAAAATTTCAGGGATGGTGGAAAAATGAGTAGTGAGAGGTAGAGCCCACAACCGCGGCGCTGCGCCACTTCGTTTTTCTGCTATCCCGGAAAAACCTTAGGGGGCCATCGATGGCCCCCGGTGGGGCGAGGGTTAACCCGCTACTGCTACTTGCACTACTTTTTTAATATCGTGAATCCGCTACCCGCTACTGCGCCACTCCGCGATGGCTCCTTTATATTATAACGCTACTAAAGCACTAGCCGAAACATTGCATCGTGTTTTGGGCGAGGCATGTTTCTAGGAGTTTTTCCGCAAAGAGAAAAGCAACTGAAAGCATAATTGGTCAATAACGATGTGATCCAGAATTGGACTTCAGCACAAGCAACTCTTGTCCTCCCCTGGACCTAACTTCCATCTCTAAACAACACTAAATCGAAAATTGCATTCATACCCCACTCTTCGGCTGAACGCGCGGTTGATCTCCTCATTCGTCTTAGCCGCCACAGCTGAGAACAAAAACCGATTTGGCCGTGTTGCCACCACGAAGCAAGCGCACGCTCAGTTCCGCGATGGGTGGGGTACAGAGACAACGCTCGATTTAGCGTTCAAAAACATGGGAAACATGGAAAAACATGGACATGGAAGCTCCGTCCAGAAGCTGGCAGCAGGTGATCATTCTGTAGCCAAAGCCCGCAGCATGTCCCTAGGGGGTCTGACCTAGCACCAGGGCTGGCAGCAGCCGGCTGAAGTGGTTTAAACCACTGGTTTCTACCGGTTTAAACCGGCTGGCAACAACCCTGGTGGCAAAAAGTAGCAAAAACTATAACGAGCTAGATATGAGTCCGGGGCAGATCCAGGATTTTTCTCAGGGGGGCAGCAGGTCTAGGGGGGTGCCGTTTTTCCGGAATGGGGGGCGCCATGTGGTCGCGAGTGTAGGCCCCGGGTGCACCAAGCATAGAAAAAAACTTTATATCTTTAAAAAAACCCTATAAACCCCTCTAGAACCCTCTGAAATTTCAATGAAACCCTCTGAGAAAACTCAGAGGGAACATCAAAATTGGCGCCCACTGCCGGTGGGCGCCCGCCACCGCGACTGGGCTTGGGGCGGCGCGGGGCGCCACCCCAAGCCCAGGGGGCAGCTGCCCCCACTGCCCCTTTGGATCCGCCCCTGATATGGGCTGATATTCCCATGGAATACCAAAGCACGACATCTTCTGGCGCTAAGACTTATGTAGTTGTGTACGAAGATGCCCTGGTTATTTCTTATTTCAAATTATCATGAAATTCAACAAGTTATTCCAGCCAAATTAGCTTTCAGAAGCCGCTGACGAAGTATAACAGTCTCCAATCTCTGTATGGCTGTATCCAATATTTCTGACATAAACACAATATCGTAATATGAATGAAGCCTTGTTGCTCCTGTTTTTAGTTTGGAATTCAATACTGTGTACATAATAGTATTATTTGACAAAAGAGCGTGGATTTTAAGAGAGAAATTATTCGGAGTGCTCAAATTTGCAATAATATATCGAAAGTGATAGTATAAAAAATGTTTCAGCATTCCCGCAGGTCTGTTGTACTGTATGAAATTGATTTTAGGTCCTAAAAATGAACACTGAGAAAATGTGAAGAAATTGTATACACTAATCCGACGTTTATTGGGGGTGCTCAGTACTCTCAAGTGAGATGTAAATCCACAGTCCTGATGGGACATGAAAAGGCTTACGTAGTCATTTTCCAAGTTTGACTCAATTCAAGTCATTTTTTGCTATTGGGCTTGAAGGACAAGGATACAATTAAATTGGTAGCTTCTATACCTGTCTCAAGATATGTGAATGCTGCGTCTCTGCCAGTTAGGAAAAGGACGGGAAATAGAGTAGACCATAGTCCAAGTAAAAGCGTAACTAGGAACACGGAAGCTGATGGCTAATAACACATAAAGAGGACCGCTACCCTCAGACTCCGGCTGTAGAGAAGACACTCCGCTGGTGTTTCGGTTCCACCGAGAAAAGCGGAGATTGTGCCGTGCGAATTACATTTTAAGCTGACACCAGAAGTACATCAGCGAGGTCTGGACCTGTGTTCCTCTGCCGGCAGTCTTATGTGACTTGTGCAGTTACATCAGCGATGACGTCGGCAGTGGAACATTGTCTAAAACCGGTAATCATAAGGATAGCATTTGACTGTAAGCTACCACTAGACTCGGGTTGAATTTTGCTGTTGAATTTTGTTGAATTTTGCTGACAAGGGTGTCATATTAGTTCGGTCATCTTGATCGCTGACACAATGAAAACTAGAATCTAGAGGATGCATAGGCGGATCCAGGATTTCTGATAGGGAGGATATCTGGGCATAAGTTCGGGGGCGCCATCTGGACCAGGGACGCCACTTTTGAGCGGGAGAACCTATCATGTGGGCGTCAAATCCTTTCGCGGAGGCGTCAAAACTAGCATACTGGGAGGAATGACATTTCAGGGGGCGCCGTGAGGATTTCAGGGGGCGCCGAGGGTCGATGGGGAGAAACAAGTGCCACCCCTGTCCCTGGATCTTTGTATGTGAGGATCTATAACATTTGAACTCAGTGCATTATTCCTTTTTCCTGGAGTTTAAACAATCGGAAAAGGGCACTGTCGGGGCTTAAGGGGGAAAGGGGGAGGGGGTACAGTCAATCAGTCGAAAGGGCACTCCTGTTTTTTCTCGGGTACTTTAAGTTCCTGTCTTGCAAAAAACCTACTCATGAGTTCATGATAGCCTTCAGCAAAGGTCGCAAAAGTCAAGTTCGGACAGCAGAAAAATACGTATTCAGAACTAGAAGGGCACTGGTCTTCAACCAAGAAAAGTCCGGCGGGCCAGGGACTAAAATCCGTCCCCAGTTTGCATGTATAAAATTCACTATTTTGACCATGGGGGGATAAACAGGAGGAAACCCTTAGCCTAACGGGGAGGACGATGTTTAAACAACCGCCTCGGACTTTTTCCAACGGTGTCTAGGGCGCTGGGCAGCACCGCCAGCGCCGTTGACACTTGACACAGGTCACGAACGACATACTCGTCACGCCTTATCCGGGCTCAGTTGCGCAACTTTTGGTATGATTTTAGGGTTAGGCCACCTTCAGTGAGGTTATCAGGCCAGGTCCAGTGAAAACTTATTTGAAGTGCCACCATTGAGAATGGTTATCTATCATTGCCCCCATTGGAAATGCGAGGGAAAACGGGAAATGACCGAAGAATTACTCTGTCTCCGTAGATACGATTTAAGATACCCTTCTATTGTAGATATCGTAATATATTAGGCAACTTTCGACTTAAAATAGCCTACTTTAAATATTGTGATATTTTAGCTATTCCCCAGGATCAAATCCCATTTTTTACCTGTGACCTCTAAGGGGTGATCTGAGCCCACTCAAGCAGGTTTTTGGACTGGGTTCAGTAAATTCCCGATCTACTAGCGATCGCACTTTCTTCGTTATTCCGCATAGGAACCGAAATCGAGAGGAAGGTGGTGTTGGGAAACCTCCCACTGGGCTGGTGGTGGATCAGTAGAAGCCTTCTAGGGTGGGGCTAAGTTACATTATATTAAGATGCTAAAATAAGAAGGTAAAAATATGTGCATCTAGACTGCGTACCAGGCAACCGAATCAGCCGCCGTTTGATTAAGCTATTATGAGGGTAAGCAACTGAACTGCGCATGACATGTGACCTGCAATGTTTTTGCTGGTCTTGAGCTAATCACAGAATACAGGCATAATACCAACTGATGAGTTTAGGACACCACCGAAAGTACAATGTGTCTGGCAGCATGCTTTTGGTGATACTTATTGGATATACCAAAAGTGTATTATACATAAAAAGGGCAAATTCGGCCTCTCATGGGTTTTGCCATTTTTGGCCATTTTATGCCGGTTTTTACCGGTTAAAACCGGCTGGCGGCAGAAACCCCCTTTTCTGGCAAGAAGTCCAACCCTGCTTAGCACCACGCATGTGCTGCCGCGAGGACCGTGGAAAACAAACCAATCAGCCTAGTTGTCGGCCAGATTAACCAAACCGTCGGTCAGTAATTAAACGCGGGTAAACCAGATTAATGACATCAATACCAAAAGCATGTAAGCCCGATTTTCGACTTGCCAGGTTTTGTACTGCGCTGTCCCGGACGTAGCTTGAACTAAAGGTATGCTATTACTTCAGTTGACCTGTGACGTTTGGTGACTTCTTGTAACCGTTCCAAACTGTTTCACCTCACTTGAAATGTGTTGATCTTTCCTGTCTTCTACAAGAGCTTTGTCCATTGTGCCCTTTATTTATTATTTTCAATCGTGCCATATTTTGGGGATTCTTAGAATTTTATGTTTGCTATGGATTCCAATTCAGCTTTCGAAACAAACACTTAGAGATTAAAACAAAGCATTTGGGAAGCTTTGAAAAATGAAAAATCAAAGGTACGAGAGTCGGTTGGGCTTCGTTTCCCGCGTCCAAATAGGGAGTAGCATAGATTAGGGTGAGTTCAATCCCCACGGCGGGAGACCGCCCTCCGTGTCCCGCCTGACCGTGCAGAGAAGTGTAAACGCCAATGCTCCCTCTAACTGAGCAAGTGTGCCTGTTGGGAGTGACCCTTATAAAAATTGGCCTTAAGTGACCCTTGACCCATATCAGGCGTTACCTAAGAAGGTCAAATATGTTTATGGTACATGAACCTAAAAGCAAATTTCTCTTAATCACTTTGATAGCTAAATTAGAGCGCTATATGTGTGGTTGTTTAATCGATATTGTGGCCAATAGAAAGCAAGGTGAAAAAATGGGCCGTTAGGGGCAAAAACAAGGTTTTGGACCTGACCTATCTGATGACATATGGTCTAAATGATTTGTATCAACCACCGGTTCTCTTTGCAAGTAACACACTGTTTTTGTCGCGAAGGTCTTCGCCAATGGACCCATTGGAACAATACAGGCGGTCTTCCCATCCAAAAATGCCGAAGGGATAAGGGTCGAACACCCCCCTCCCTGTATGCGCGAGGGTGGCGAGAACAAACATGGGCGTGTGAGGGCCAAAAAAATTAAACTCACGCACATTCATTCCTGTATTTGCGTCTGAGTGTTAAAGGGAGTGTCCCACTTTTATAATGGGTTTTGAGCTGAGATAGCAGTTTTGTAGAGCGTGTTGAGAAACCACTATCGGCATATTTGATTTCACCCAAAGCTCTCGGCATAACATTTCCGCCGGCTTTTAAGTTCAAAGTAAAGGGGCCTATTGGCTTATTTCAAACCCTGAAGGAATACCTTCAATATGATTGCAGTAATCTGATTGGTCGTAAGCCCTACGTCTCGCCCTCACACTGAAAATACTATGCTAGCGAGTCAACCAGCATGCAACTGCTTGTCCACCGGCATGCTAGGCAAAAAGTTGTCCAGTTCAGGGCGTTCTTGGGTCAAAATTAGGCCAATTACTGCAATACACATCATATTCTCTCTCCCCCGTACTTGCGCAAACAAGGGTTAAATGTTTTTGTCAAAATCCAACTCTGAAATTGTTTCCTTACATCAGACATATGCATAATCTTTCTACCACTGAATAATTTTGGCTACCGTAGTGACACCTGGCGTGCAGTTTTTGCACCAGCGCTTCTTGTACTGCATTCTATTTTCGCCGTGCGGAAATGCTCTGAATGGAGCTTATAGCGAGTCTATGATCAACGTTGGGGATTTCACTGATTATCAACAGTGTTATTTTGATGACGTTACATATTGTTAGAAAAGAGGATATACTTATGTTTTTAGCGCATGAAAGTGGGGAAAAATTATGTTTCTTATTTTTCAGACCTCTCTTGTTCTTAAAATGTTCTTTTTAGGATTTTCAAAAAGTGGTCCACTCCCTTTAATAGGTGCGAATGCCTCGATAAGTGAAGTGCATATTTTCAAGCCTGTATGGTGTGTTTCAGATGGGGAGCTGGACGATGGTGGTGTTGATAGTGGCTGCCTTCCTGCAGGCGGCAACCGCCGCCACCGTCAACCTGCGTAAGAAAATAGCCGTGTCCTAATGCGTGCCGCCCCCGAAGGTTAACCTGGCTTTGTTATTAGAGGGAGATGTTTTACTTTGAAGAACAACTTTATAGAGGAAAAATTGATAACTCAATAAATTTCAAGGCTGTTCTATCACAGACAATTGCGTTCACCTTTGATATTTTTTTCATCAACGTTAAAATACTAGCTCGTTCAAATACTTCTAAGGTATGTCTGGGCCCACACAGTTCAACTTTAAACGTTTTACTTAACTCTGTCGCCTAATGAAAACAGTTTTACACCAGCTTGTGGAGAGTGTATCTAAATACAATGACAGAACGTAGTCTCAGGATTAAAAGTGGGCTTGGTTGCGATGTTCTTTACCCTGATGGTAGAAAGGCTTAAGATTATAAGGGTGTAGGGAGAGGCACCCGGATAAGGGACCGCTGCGCCGGAAAGGATTTGTTTAGGGTGCGCCGATTGTGAAACCCAGTTCCGGAGCTCTCCTTAAGTTCGTAATTATTTATGGGAGTCTGGGGAAGGAATACCCACTGATAATAGTCATAATACTTGTTTCACGTGAACTTGGAACGACTAGGGTTGTCATTCAGGTTTAGTTACGATTACTTAAAAGCAGTATTGTTCTGTGTTGACTATAAAGGAATATAAAATAGATGGTTAGAAATAATTATATCTGGGAAGATAAACCAGAAATCAGGACGCATAATGAAACGATCGTAAAATTGACAGCTCCCCGAAGACCCAAATGAAGTATTTGAGTAGTTCTGTCTGTAACGTTCTAGCTTATTTGAAGCTTTCAACCACTCTTCTGTCTCCAATTGTACCGCCATGAGACGGACCGACATCTTCCTAGTAATGTATGTACGTGATTTCGGTCATTCTTGTGTAATAGCCACTAGTGCAAGAACACCGTAGTTAACAGGAAAACATACAATAAAATCGCGAGTTACAAAAAGAGTTAAATCGGCAAGTCACTGGGCGTGTGTAACTAGGAATATCCAGGACGAGATGCAACCGGAACAAAACAGCGGTACAACACGCGATAAGCCAAACACTGGGCTCGGCCTCAAAATAAGAGCAAAGTTTTCTACTTCTTGTTTTTCCGTCGGCCGCATCTCTTGGGTCTTTGCCGCTTTTTTCTTGGTGGAATCAAAAACACCTGCATTGTTTTCTTGAATCGTATGCGTGGTACTCTTTTCTTTAGAAGCCGCCTTGTCCATGCTTTCCCTTGACCACTGATGCTGGGTGGACTTTTAACCTTGTGAAATGTTCCACCACATTCGCGCTCATGCTTCCACCACCAGCGATCCTGTTCACTAGGGGCTCTATCCAGAGATCTTCGCACGAGGCCGAAGTAAGGCGCCTCCAGCGTACAGAGACCGTCGCAGCGCCACCAGTGCTGGCGAAGAAAGTCAACTTGTTCATGGTAGTTGTGGTACGGCGTGATGCTCGTGCCCGCTCGCTTGTTCACACGCTTCATCCAACGCACAAATGATGGACCATGCTCGATATGGTCCGTTTTTCCCTTGTAGAAAAGCAGGGCATGGATCATTTCATGCAACAAGGTGTCGATCAAATCTTTTCGTGTACGCAGTGATAAAAGTGGGGCACTGAGAACAATACATGCGGTCTTTCCATCAAATTTAGTATAGCCTGCAGTGTATGTAAGACGATTGCTCCATCTGATCAGGACAGGTGGAAGCTTTCCACCAAAGTATTTCTTGTTTAATGTTTGTAGTAGCACATCGATGTCAGGGTTAGGGTCGGCGTCCTCCAATTCCTCTTGATTTGAGGAATGCTGGTCACGGCCGCAGACCATTGGAAGAGGATCCTCGAAAGCAGTGTCATCCCTTTGTTTCGTTCTTGATTTGATCAATGCTTTTTCGTTTTCTTCTTCCTCTTCGAGTTTTTCTAGACTGAAAAACGTTTGCCAAAGACATGCTAATTCGTGATCATTTCTTAATCCAAACCCATCTAGCTTTTCTTTGTACCCATTAGAGGTTTTTACAAGTTCTTTGTAAAAGGACAAGTTCATTTTCTTTTTCTGGTCGAAAATAAAGCTCCAACTAGAGGTAAAGAAGCGCGCTTACTAAAATTTAGACAAGCCAGGCCGAAAATAAGAGTTTCTTTACTCTGTTTTGTCCTACATTTGGTCTTACTTTATAAACATCCGCAAACAAAATTGTAGGTATTATTTGATCTTCTCTACATTTTATTCAGTTGACTTTAATATATATTACTTAGAACTGCTTGTTTGATTTGTCTGTCCTGGTTAGTGAATTTCTCGTGACTTTGAGGAAGCTGAACTCGCACGAAAAGAGCTTTGGACCAATGAAACATTTTTCAAAATCGCAAGAGGGAACAAAAACACACGTATGATATATTTTGAATAACAGCTATCGAAACCATTTCTTTATGGAGCTGAAGACATGTCATGATGCTACAGACGATCAAAAACTTTCTCAAATGCCCATTTCTGGAAATTTGATAATTCAAACCAAAATTCCGCGCAAATTTTGAATCTGGGCTCATAATAGGTTGGAGAAGTTGATAGGTTTTTGCTCAAAGGCGTACGCAGAACACCTAAGAATGTAATTAGCCTTTGTTTGTGTTAACGACCATGGACCGATCGACTGCATTTTCAAAAGAAATTATTTTGCCGTAGGATCGAACATGTTTCCCTACCAGGGACGTGCCTGAGAGAGGTGGGGGGAGGGGGAGGGGCGATCGCTAGATGCTCTTCATCGAACACTGCCGCTAATAACGGATACCACAATTTCGGGGAACGTGGATAAGGTAAATTCCCTCTCGCTAAACTTCATACACATTCCCACTCGTGCGGCATAATGGAATAAAGGACGCAATAAACCATGACCAGGGGCGTAATATGGATATCATTAAAAGAGAATTAGGTTCATATGCGGCTAAATATTTGTATAGGTATCCGTGAGATAGATTTAGTCATTCTTTTGCCAATGATTGATGACGACGGTCTCTTCGTTAAAGTTGCTCGATTGTTAAGCGTTTTCCCATTACCTTTATATGACAGCACTTATGAGGGATGTGACAGCATATATCCATAATGCTAACTCGGTAATAAACACTCCTGAGGTTAGGACCGAAATTTGTTTTAACCTTTTTCTAATACCAATGTCCTTCTGGATAAAAAAGGCCTTTTTCAAGCTCAAATGTTCTGTAACTTACTGCGATTTGTTTCATTTTAAAGGAAGAAATACCAGCACAGAAATTGCAAAATTACATTTCCTAGCCTAACATTTCTGATATTCGTTTTGGGATTTTTACCCCCTCACATCGGGACTGTGCTTTTGGGGCGGTGATGGCATGCAGTAGAAGCAGTGCAGTATTTTTGGAAACTATAAATGATTCGATTTGGTAGGCCTTAAATGGAATGGATCACTTGAATTAAAATGCTAGAAATAACTATTTATGGACAAAATAAGTATGAAAATCGGAAAACTGCACTTTGTTTCCAGCTTCAATCAATCAAAATAAGAACATTTCTTGTTTGTTCACTTCCTTGGGCTGACGTAAGCATCGCGTATAACTACAAGGCCCAGCTGAGCGGGCTGCTGGTGGCACGTTACGTTAAAAACATGCCATTTGTTAACACTTATCACGTGACCTGCGTTGCAAAAAATAAAGGCATTCTTTCGTGGCTTGAATTTCAAACATAGTGCCCTTTATTTTGAACTTTAAAGTGTAAGAAAATTTAATGTTAATAACTTTTGGTCAAATTAACTACGTCAATAGTGGTTCCTCGGCTCGCTCTGCAAAATTGTTATCTATGTTCAAAACCCATTATAAAGTGGGATAATACCTTTGAAGCGTCACATCCCTGTCTTACTCGAGCTATACCATAAGCTCTTCCCCTTGTGGTCAGAAATCCTGGATGAACCTGTCGGTTAATATTTTACCCCGGATTGATTTTGACCGCACTGTACCAGACAGATTAAACCATGGAGAGTTAGTGTAACCATTCATGAAACAATCAGTAAAGAATTCGGAAACGTTGGGCCTGTCATCGAGTACGGGTGGGTCTTTCGGAACTGTGCCGCACCCTTTCGCTTCTAGAGAAACGACAAAATTCAACTAAAATTGCTCAATTGAGCCTCGCACTTTTTTGTTCATGGCCCTCTCGATCATTCTCATTCCACAAACTTTTAAAATAATCCAAAATTGTCAGCTTAGCACAAAGAAAATACCAATACGAAGTCTGTTTTGTAGACACAATTATTTGCACCAGAGTAGACTCCACCTTCCTGCTCGGATTTTTTCCACTACATGTATGTATTTACATGTATACTTCAGCATTGAACCAGGGGCGGGCCACCGCAGCTCATTCATGCCCCATCGGTCCAACAGGCCAACGAGAACACTAGACACGGCCTGTTCTCACGAGCTATGTGGGAATTTAACGCCCTCTCCATCATGTACCCCGCAGTGGATCTTTTCCACGTCTCCTTTGTTAGTTTTAGATGGACTCATTTTAGCCAATCCGTTTTAGTCTTTTTGTGGCGTAAGTTTGTTTAAGTCTTTTTATATGTTTTATCGGCTTATTTAATACATTTTATGTTCCGTTGTAGTTTTAGGATATGCATCAGCTATAAGTGGGTTAAAGTCCTGTTAGTAACGAATCAGAATAAGTGAAGTGAAATAAAACAAGCTGGTGGTAAGCAGGCGCCATCAGAACAGTAGGCACCCCATGTTCCTTAAGTCAAATGTATGGTCAGATGATAAAGTCTGAAGGTGGTCAGATGATAAAGTATGAAGGTTAGCTTAATCTGGCGCTTTTTTTAGATCACCGGAGCGTATCCACCTCCTCATATGAATTAGTCTCTTCCATGTTCAATCTTCTAAACAACCTTAGTCTGCCGGCTTTGAACAGCGCGTATAGATAAATATTTCAAAGTCTCTGGGTACCACTGTGGTCTTGATGTTCTCCAGGCTATCGAAGTTAGATTATTTGACAATAGGTTTGAGCTTGGGGGAAACTTCTAATACAGTAGGGCACTAGATATGTTGCTAAGAAATAATTCTGAAACACATTCATCTGTGGCTGAGGCCGAACCGAGTCATCATTTATGGTGGTCGAAGTTGGAGCGCTTAAATACTGCAGGAGCCAGATTACAACGCATGCTTTGCCACATTTCACTCGCTTTGACTTGTAGATGGAAAGCCAAAAGCGATTCTGGATAGTTGAGAATTGCGTAGATAGTCAGTAACGATGCAAAAGATGATATGCTTTCTCTGATAGGCAGCACGCACGCGTGCTGCGAATACAAACTTGGGTACTTATCCTTTCAGCGAACATCAGTCTGGGATTAGAACTGGCCAATCACGTCCGGCTGTTCTTCACGGTCGTTTTCTGTTATCTTGTTCTCCACTAGCATCTGTTGCAAACATTCTCGAGACAATGAGACATGACCTTTCCGCCGTGCCGGCTTTTCAGTGTTCGTCAACGAGAAGAACAATACTGTGGCACCAGCAGCGATCGATGCTGCCCTGAAGTACATGACAGATCAAAACCTCGGAATTCAAGTCAACAAGTACATGGTCGAAAACATGGACGACGAGTACCTGGCAACCACTGACAGTAAGTAATCTATCGGTGAACATTTTGTAAAACTTTGACACAGTCACATTGGTAGGTACCACGCGTTATCAATTAGAACAACGGAAAATGGCTACCAAACAATCTTGCTCGTGACTGGCTTTACCGAGGCTGCAATTATGGGGGAACTCGGGGAATAGGGGCTATCAGGGGAGCAATATCAGGGGAACCCGGGAGTAGGGGAATCACTTACCAATACCACGACCAAAAAACATGAATGCCTTTATTTGTATTTGTATTTATTCAGTATATATGAGCAACAGGATTATCCCACTTACAGCTCAAGTCCATTGATAAAACAATACATTAATATTTACAAGAGATGATGAACACATAGTGACATATACAGTTACAACCGCAGAAGCATTAAATTCAAATAAACATGTAAATATTAAGAGAAAAACATGATGCTATAAAACAGTGAAATCCTAAAACCACGAGTTCACTAAAACGGATGATCCTTAACCCGCGCCCCACCGGGGGTCCGGCGCCACCTTCGCCCCACCGGGGGGCCATCGATGGCCCCCCTCTAACTCCGAAAATATGGGCGTTAGCGCAAATCTGCAAAGTGCAATAGAAAGCTCGCGTGAATTCAGTAAGAAGTTACTTCGCATGTTTTAGTGCTCAGGTCAATGGTTTGACCTCCAGAGGTCAAATTAGGTCAAGATCGGCTATTTTCACTCAAATATGCAATGATTAAGCAAACTGGGCATAACTCTTATGTCATTAGAGCTATTGAGGCCTGGTAAAGTACATTTGATGGCAAATTGCCAGTACTTTTTCCGCTATGTGGAACGTAAAGACCTCCCGCCAGTGGTTTGACCGCCAGAGGTCACCTCGTGACCTAATATGACCTGAGGTCACGAAAGGTCAAAAAGTGATCTTGCCGTATATCAAATGAAAGCCAGTGACGAGACAAACACGATGGTGTTTGTTTCACCGCTCTAGCTCAATTAGGTCAAAAGTTATTGTCAAAATACTGTTTTTGACCTCTGGTGACCTTGGATGACCTTGGAAAAGTCAAAGGGCAAATATGACCCCTGGGATCCGTGAAAGGGTGTCCAAAAACGTTGTTCTGAGCAGTCTATTTGCAATCATTTTTGTGGCTTTTATATCATGAAATAGCTTTTCCCCATGCTTTGTCAATGGGAGAGGTCGCCTCGTGACCTGACCTCAGGGCACGAAATCGAAAAATTCCGGATATACACCTTGTAGACCCTGGAGGGGTCATGAAGTGTAGGAAGTTTCAAATCGATCGACTTTGAAATGTAGCTCTTACAGAGCTCTAAAGGTGAAGTGAGGTGACCTTGGTTGACCTCGTCTTGTGACCTGACCTTGGGTGACCCGGGGTAAAAAAATTTCAGGGATGATGGGAAAATGATGCAGTGAGAGGTAGAGCCCTCAACTGCGGTGCTGCGCCTCGTCGTTTTTCTGCTATCCCGGAAAAACCTTAGGGGGCCATCGATGGCCCCCCGGTGGGGCGAGGGTTAAGATATTTAATGACGGAGGATCTAAACGATGAAAAAGTAGAGATAAAAGGGTCGATGGAAGGATAGTGCTGACGTGATGATTAAAAGCGCGAACTGCACGGATGAACAATCCACATCTCACGATTTCTACTCTCCCAAAAGGAATGTGTAGCAACTGGTTTTGTCCCTCCCTGGTCCGACGCTGAGGCACATGCAAAGGTAGATTCCCAAGCAGGAAGGCGGAGTCCGTTCTGTGGATGAGAATTTTGTAGACAAACAGAATGTCGCTTTTTAGTCGCCTTTTTGAAAGTGAAGTAGTTTTGAAACTACCTAGTAGATCATTGTAGGAGAGTGATAAATTTTGTTGGGGCACGTGAGTGTGGGCAGCCAACCACATCAGAAATTTGTGTTGAATTTTTTCCAGTCGATCTAAGCGCGATTTTGTTGCTCCACCCCAGATTACGCTACCGTATTCTAAGATGGAGCGAACGTTGCCAAAGAAGGCTGCAAGAATAGGAGCAGGTTTTAGTCGTCCCGCCGTTCGGCTAGTCTGGAGTGAGCGCATGAGCATCCCTAGCATCCTATTCGCTTTGTTGACGGTATGGTTGATATGAGCCTGAAACGTCAATTTTGTGTCTAGCCTAACACCTAGGTCTCGAATTTCTTGAACATGTTCCAGGTCGTTGTTACGAATTTTGTACCTAGCCAGAATTGCTTTTTTGTTCAGAGTGATCCTAAATGATTGACATTTGGTGGGGTTTAGCTTTAATTTCCAGGTTTCAGACCACTGAGTGAGATGATCTAGGTCTCTCCGGAGAATTTCCGCATCTCTTGTGCAGGTAATTTGGTTGAAAAACTTCACATCGTCAGCGAACATCAAAATTTGGGTTTGGATGGTGTCGGGGAGATCATTTAGGAAGAGCACGAACGGTAGAGGTGATAACAAACTGCCTTCCGGAGTTCCAGAGCGCACTTCAGTCCAATTTGAACATTTCCCGTTAATGATCACACGTTGTTTTCGATCGCAAATATAAGATGAAAGCCAACGAAGCGCTTGTCCTGCAATGCTGTTCCAATTCTGGATTTTGTGGAGGAGCAATTTATGGTTGACTTTCTGGAAAGCGGAAGAGTACCTAATCAAGATACAAAATGTCTAATTGATGGCCTGAAGATATGGAGTCCCACGCCGTTTTTAGAAGGGTTGCCAGATTTGTTTCGTAGGATCGGCGTGGGACAAAACTGTGCTGTTTTTCTGTGAGAACGGGTTGCACATGCGCAAGAAGCGTTTGGAATACGTATCTTTCCATGACTTTGCCGAACAGCGGAAGGAGTGAAACACTGCGGTAATTTTCGGGAGAATTACGTGAACCTTTCTTGAAAACTGGGACAACGTTGGCTTCCGCCCACCTGCGCGGGAAGAGCAGACTTCTGGGTTTCTGCGGACTTCCACGGACTTCCGGAAAAAAGTTGATAGAGGACATGCGAGCTCATCTCGGCACTCTTTTATGACCCGAGCGCTAATGTTGTCCGGACCGCAGGCCTTGTGCACCTGAAGATTCTCCAAAATACCCCGGACCTGGGCTTCAGAGATTTCAAAGCCCGTCAAATTTGGAAGATTATAATCGGGCGGTTCTGGGTAGTGAATCACTTCCGGAAAAGTAAACTCGCTGGCAAATTTTTTATTCAGAAGATCAGCTTTTTCCTTGTCTGAATTGATCCGACGGTTTCCGTCCGAAAGAGTGGGAATTTGCCTCTTTGCACCCTTGATGCTCTTTAAGAAAGTCCAAAACCTTTTCGGATTCGTTTTGAAGTTCCAAATCATTCCTTGAAGGTGTTTGAAGTATCGGTCATCTGAAATTGATTTGAAATTTTGACGTTTTTCCTCAAAGTTTCTAATCGTGTCTGCTGTCCTGTTACGCTTTACTCGTTTAAAAACGGTTTCCTTTTCCTCTAGTGCGCGTCTTATATCAACGTCGAACCAGGGTGGACATCGACGGCGCAGCGGGACAGTGAGGATGTGATCATTTACACACGAATTTACACACGAACACGTCATATCTCCTTAACATTTGGTTCACAAGTGGTTTGGAAGGCACTGAATCGATTTAACAGTGCAGAGGCTAGTCGATCTATCGGGGGCTATATGTGTATATTCCTTCTTCGAGCAGTACTAAGGCCTGTGCATATGCCTGTAGCAGAGTGCGTGTTCAGTCTGTGAGCAGTACTGATTCTAGTTGACCCGTTTGTAGCTGAGTGCATGCTCAGTCTGCGAGCAGGTGCAGTCGGCGGTGGAGGCCGGCCAGCCGCCCCACCTGATGGTGGACACCACGCTCAGCGGCACCAGCTCCGAGATCGCCAAGTCCGTGTCCAAGGCTCTGGCCATCCCCACAGTCAGCGGCTCCTACGGCGATGTCGGCGACATCAGGTACGGCGGCTTCGCCTACCGTGGCGCTGGGAAAGGCGGTCACATGCAAGGCAGCGTTATGTTTCTGACTCGTTCTACCGGGCTGTACTTACAATACGAGGTGAAGCAGTGACCCTTTGACCCTGTGACCCCAGTGACCTCTGTGAACCTAGTGACCTTGTGACCCTGTGACCCCAGTGACCTCTGTGAACCTAGCTTCCATGACAGCCGATAGCAAGAATGACCAGCACCTAAACGCATCGTCTCTTCTGTCAGAATGTGTTGATATAGGTCGTGCCAAGATCAGGCTTAAGGCTAGACCCTTGATTACTTGGTTCGTGAGTTGGACCTTAAGTATGCCATGTTTAATGTAGATTATTTTTGTACTGTCCAAGGCTATGACGAGGCTACTTCCGTCCCACAGACAGTGGCGTGACCTGACGGCGGAGGAGCAGAAGTACCTGGTGCAGGTACTGCCTCCAGGCGACTCTGTGGTACAGGTCATCCGCAAAATTGTCATGGACCAGAACATCACCAGCGCTGGAATCATCTTCGACGACTCCTTTGGTGAGGGACAGGCCACTTGAGAGAGAGAGAAGAGAGAGAGAGAGAGAGAGGGAGGGAGGGAGGGAGGGAGGGAGGGAGGGAGGGAGGGAGGGAGGGAGGGAGGGAGGGAGGGAGGGAGGGAGGGAGGGAGGGAGGGAGGGAGGGAGGGAGGGAGAGAGAGAGAGAGAGAGAGAGAGAGAGAGAGAGGGAGGGAGGGAGGGAGAGAGAGAGAGAGAGGAGAGAGAGAGAGAGAGCTGTTATAATAATAATCCCTGGGTTCATTGAGTATATATGGCGTGGTCCACTTTTCCCCTGTTTTGGGAGGGATTCCGGGGTGGAACTACATCTCACTGAGGGAATGTGCCAGGCCCTAAGTCCGGATCTGCCGCGTGACAAGCACAGGCGCTGACCGCTACCCAATCGCGTACCCCAAGTGAGCGATTGTGACAAACACAAATGTGTTAATGGTGTTTATTCACGGGATTACTGTCCCTGGATAAAACGTGTAGTTTTTTGTTCCTCGTTCACCACCGGTTCACATTGACCAGTTCTGGTCCAGCTTTTCTTTGCAGTACTTTGATCCCTTGATCCCGCGCCTCACTGCTTCTACAGAAATATAAAAAATCGGCTGGGCAACTCCTGGGTTTTTCTTATTTCGGGTGGTGTTGCATACATGGATTCCAAATGCGGAATCTGCAAAATTCTTGTCAGGCTCCTAGTTTTGCGACTTGAAAGTTCCCATCTTGTTTTTTTTTCTTGGCGTCCGAACAATTATCTGGTGCATAGGTTTCTACGGTACACCCTATGGAGACAGATATCTTCCGATAGACACTTCCATGGAAGATGCGGTTCTTTCATTTGCTTAATTTTGAGGGGGTGGAAATGAATGAGAGTTGGACGTGAAAGATCGCACTAATTCTCGCTTTTAGTCGGCAAGTTGACCCTGTCAAGCATCCGCCGGAAGAAAAAGGTCTCGTATCCAGCATTTTATCGTTATGCGGTTATGTAATCGCCCTACTCAGTCTTTGACGTAGCTTTGACGTGATATTCTGGGTTTTCCATAGCTGCCAGAAACCACTCTGAGAAATACTATAAGGCTAATTATTATTTGGGTTTAAAGACGCACCAACTGCCAAAGATATACTGCATCAACAACTTAACGATGCTCAGAGTGTTTTAACCCGCGCCCCACCGGGGGTCTGGCGCCACCTTCGCCCCCACCGGGGCCATCGATGCCCCCCCTCCAACTCCGAACATATGAGGGTTAGCGCAAATCTGCGAAGTGCATTAGAAAGCTCGCGGGAATTCAGTAAGAAATTACTTACATGTTTTAGCCTTCAGGTCAATGTTTTGACCTCCAGAGATCAAGTTAGGTCAAAATCGGCTATTTTCACTCAAATATGCAATGCTTAAGCAAACTGGGCATAACTCTTATGCCATTAGAGCTATTGAAGTTTGGTAAAGTACATTTTATAGGAAATTGTCAGTCCTTTTTCCGTTATTTGAAACGTAAAGACCTCCCGCCAGTGGTTTGACCTCCAGAGGTCACCTCGTGACCTAAGATGACCTGGGGTCACGAAAGTCAAAAATTCAACCTTTCCGTAAATCAAATGAAAGCCAGTGACAAGACAAACACGATGGTGTTTGTTTCAGCGCTATAGCTTAATTAGGGCAAAAGTTATTGTCAAAATACTGTTTTTGACCCATGGTGACCTTGGATGACCTTGGAGAGGTCATCCAAGAGGTCAAACCCTTGGACCTTGGAGAGGAGAGGTCATAGAGGTCAAAATTTGAAGTGAGGTGACCTTGGTTGACCTCGTCTGGTGACCTGAACATGGGTGAACCGGGGTAAAAAATTTCAGTGATGGTGGGAAAATGATGGGGTGAGAGGTAGAGCTCACAACCGCGCTTCTGCGCCTCGTCGTTTTACTGCTATCCTGAATAAAACCTTAGGGGGTCATCGATGGCCCCCGGTGGGGCGAGGGTTAAAGGATCAGGTTTTACTTATTCACAGAACCCACCGGGCCTTGAACCCGGGATCAGAGGGTCAGGAGGTGGGTGCTCTACCGCTGAGCCACATACCACTTAGCACCAGCTTAAAGCATACGGATACCCTCTATGGGTGTAATGACTTCCACGTCCGAACGACCCCACGCTGGAGCCGAGGGGGTCGCCGTCCGCTTCAAATGCACGCTGTTACTCCGCAAACGGTAGCTTCTGGGACAAATGAAGTATCAAACAGGGGCTTCCCGACATGCTCTATCATATGGCTATATGAGGTCAAATACTATGATTCAGATGTATTTTAGGCTTGAAAACCAATGCAGTGTATTTGACGGGGGAAAAGCCAAAGACCTGGAACTAATCGTATCAGGTTTTTCTAACTGCAAAAATTGATAAAGTCATATTTCATTTTACCTTCCTGTGATTAACTCTTCCCTAACTCGGAATATTATCCAAGAAAAAATTAGCGTCCAGGCGTTACGGATGTGAACTGAGTATTATCTAACATATGAAAATAACCCAGACTTTATTCAAATCCTTAATTTAAATCAATCCATACCTAAGAAGTGTAGATGGTTGTTAAACTTTAAAGGGAATGTGGCACCTTGGTAGAATCCTGAAATTTAGTGTAATTAGGCGTACTTTTAGTCAAAAATAATGAAACCACTCATGATTTCTCTGAAAAATGTACAATAAGCTCAATATTTGGTTTTTAAAAATACTCCTCTAGAAAAAGAAATAAATATCAGCCTGTGGATGATGTCACGATCTGGCAACCACTACCATACTTGAAACGCTTCAAGGGCTTCGATTGGCTGATGCTCATCGTGACGTCAGCATATGTCGTCACACCAGTAGCTCACAACAATGGCCGCCAGCGACGGGGGGCTGAGGGGGCTGGTGTCAGGTAGGTTTTAGCTTTTTTCTACGGAAATATCGAGTTCCAAGACAAATGAAA
Organism: Lepas anatifera; assembly: GCA_034440635.1. Lineage (NCBI taxonomy): Eukaryota > Metazoa > Arthropoda > Thecostraca > Lepadidae > Lepas > Lepas anatifera. The sequence goes on from JAOTON010000056.1 coordinate 1,819,010, forward strand.
CATGGAGTGCCGGGTTTCCGACCTGCTTTACAACTTGGCTATCTCAGTTAAAATCACGTTGTGAAGGTGCCACATTCCCTTTAAATGACTCAGCGCGCGGGCCTCATGGCGATCATTGATTCGTTGCGAGGCCAGTGACATAGCCGACTCGCGCATAACCAGTAGCGTGTCCAATAATGGCGAACATACATGTGCTTTTTGTCTTGTTCCTCCTGCTAATGGAGTGAATTGGCGTACTCAGGGGCTTGCCACAACCAGGGAAGTCCCAGGACTTCGAGCGGCTCCTTATGCTAAAATAGGAAAGGTGGAGGTCACGTGCCAAAATGAATACCTACCCAGGTGGTTGGGTTTGTTTGTGATTGGAAGCTGTCGAACTGGAATCGTTACAGTGTTCTGCCGATGGTCTGGCTACGACGGAGGTGCATCAGTAAATAATGCACACGATCGTTACGCGTCACGCAGCGGCAACTGTTGGGCTGGTGAAGTGGCCCACTGGGCTTATCGACCGGTCTCCTCGTCGTCAGTAACCCAGCAGTCAGAACTCCCCCTCCCTCCGAACCTGACATCAAGTACTACTGCCTAGGCCGCTGTGGGTGGTACTTTAGGGCAGGGAATCATCGCAGAAAGGACCAAAGTGTCGGACGCTCCGCAGCTCGAGGTAAAATTCCTCTACTTTCAGAGCGGATGCGACGCAATGCTGTGGTTTTCTTCTGATTTACAGGTGTGTGCGGGGTACGCACAACTCTGGAGTGCAATAACCCACAATTCTACATATTCACTTTAAACGCCCACAAACATTTGCAGGACAGAGTGCCCATAATGCCCCATGTGCTTGCCCATATGCAAGCTCAAATATATTTGTATCTGTCAGCTCTATTGGTGCATCTTTTTCACAGACTGATGAATCCACACCATCAAGCCATTTTTGGTGACATTTTGACCTGAGTGACACTTTTGGATGGATAGTTTTTTTACAACCCAGGAGGTATCTATTCTATGGACAATGGTGTTGGCAAATCAATAACTTATTCTCCACAAGTCTGGTAGCTTTTGAATGCATTTCTAAGCAGAGGTGGTTATTAGGAACTACTTTTTCACTTTAATCAGAGCTGTAAACGCCAGCAGTTCGCCACTATCCCCTCGTCTGTTCGCCTGTTCAAAAGAAGATCGTCATTTCCTGAATGCGCTTGCACCAGCTGCGCCACGATGAATTTTGGGTGGCTTACGTATGTTGTTCTTCTTTGATTTAACATTGAATTTTTCCAACATCGATTTAACAGGTGATATATGTTTACGTATAGAAAGCTCACAAAATCTTGCAAAATTATCATAATGTCAGAATCGATCAGCTGGTTAAAGGGAGTGTCCCACCTTTATAGCGGTTTTTGAACCGAGATAGCTGTTTTCTGGAGCGTGTTTGGCCTATTTAATTTCACCTCAAGATCTTGGTATAAAATTTCTGCCAGCTTTACAGTTCATAGTAAAGGGGCTTATTGCCTTATTTCAAACCCTGAAGGAATACCTTCCCTATGATTGCAGTAATATGATTGGTCGTAAGCTCTAAGCCCCGCTCACTCGCTGAAAATAGCATGGGAGCGAGTGATCCAGCGTGCAATATTTCTGTCGACCGAAAACTTTGGGCGAGTAGTTGTCCATTGCAGAGCGTCACTGGGTCAATGTGCGCCCAATGACTGTAACACACATCACATCCTCACTCTCACGTACTTGCCAAAACAAAAATCATTTCGTCTTCAAAATCTTATCCTGAAATTATGTCTTATACCAGGTTATCGGGCCTCGTGAATCCCAGACACACACTCGTGTGTAGAGAGGAAGGCAACAGCAGCGCCGCGTCGACCCTGCTCTGAAAGTGGCCAACTTTTAATCCGAATCACCAACGTCCGACGCGGTGACGTTTTGGCGTCGAGGCCCTGCCCCAGATATGATCCAGTACCTACCATACGTTTTGTTTTACTAAAATTGGAGATTAAACAGCAGGGATGTGGATTTATGCCCCTTTGGGGGGTGCCCCGACCCCTGAAAGGATACAATATAAGTGTATAAGTGTAGTATAAAGACGCAATGGTATCACCAAAAATTTAAAACTGAGGTTCTGCTTGCATGAACATTCATTGCACCACTTATCAAGTACCTACAAGTTTGAAATCCAGGACGGCATCACACCGAATATGAACACTGGTTCTCCTTTATCCCTATACGGATCCCGCCTGCATTTGAAAAAAAATCCCATGAACCTCCCAACAAACTCCCTCTGAAGCCTTTGGGCAGCCAAATTTTGACTACCTGATCCAGAACAGGTTTTCGACCCTATCAGAAACCATATACTCTGTCCGCCTGATGTTTGAGAAACGTTTTGCCCTATCGCTTTGTTGATTTCTTTCCCCACCAGGCGTAAGTTAAAAATGAAAACAATGCAAAAAATGAAGTAGGAGTACCAGAAAAGACGTTAAATTACATTACACAAATACCTTTAATGATAGTTTCGCCTTATACCCTAAATTGTTTGAGAATCTATGTAAATATTTTTCGTGAGCATGTTTTGTTGCTTTTGCAAAGATGAATATTTGGTTATCACATATTTACGGGGTCAAATGTTTACCTTTATGAAACACTTTTTAGCAAAAAATACAGCATCTAAGATACAAACAAAACTGAACGCGGTTCTTTCTGAACGCTGTATCGAGTGGTCTGAGGGCCTGGGTTTTAAAAAGTAATGCGCTCATTTCTACTACGTACCCTGGTTTAGATCATGACGGCTCATAGAAAATGTAAGCCCAATGTAATGATACAATTTTCAGCAGCGGAACACACACACACACAGATAAATGATATTTGTGGAAGAGCCAGAACGGTCACAGTTCGTCTCGTACGATTAGGAAATCGCTCTAGTGCTGACCTTAAAATGGCCAGGAGCCTCATCATCATAACAATGATAGTTTTTAGATGCTGCAGCTACTTTGGCCATTGGCGCCCATAGCGTTAGATGTGTCTTCCCATCAGATAGCAAGCTCTAACTGACCGGTGGGTATATCATTCCTCCACTTCAGGGGCGTAGAAACCGTTTGAAAAGTGGAGAGGGGGGCATTAGAGGGGGCCCACCTCAAGGGGGCCACCAGCCCAAGGGGTCCGTAATTATGAGCAGTTTTAAAATCGTTCACTCGGTGTCAATAAGGCATGCATGCACCATGCACACCGGCCTACACTGGGTATTTCCATGCATGCTGTTACGTTCCTTCCCGCAGTTTCCTTCATTGAACAGCTCCGCGGTGTTCTCTGCACTTCGTAGTAAAGACGAACACCTTACCCAGGCGTGACGACGCTTCGTAGTGAAGTGCCGTCACGCCTGTCTCAGGCAAGTCAACGCACCTGTTTGCGTTCATTGTTTTATATTTCAGTTGCTAATATTTTTATATCCGTTGCGGGAGCCCAAAACAGAAAGTGGGGAGAGGGGGTAGTTGTCCCCTGGCCCTCTGGTTTTTAAGCCTATGCTTCACTGTCACTTACTCTACACTCTTCTAAAAAATAATTGTATGCCTTAGGCGTATGTTTCCTAAGTATGTGCTCAGCGCCCAGCTAAATTCTACACCACCGCTGATGGAACTTCAAAATTGTCTACAGAGCTGGGGTGTGTATTCTTATCCCTGGATGTGAGGTGCCAGTCACGCAGTATTTTTCATACTAGGCAGTGCAACTTGGTTTCATGTGTTTAAGGGGACCGAGGTGCTTTGAAAATAGTATTTACAATACAATGTTTCTCTTAACGCTGTCGTAACTGACTGTCTTTGGGTTTGGGCGCCCCCTTGTTTTCAAAAATCGGCGTCAGTATGGTGTATCTACTGAGATTGCCCCCTTAGAGATCATTCCGCCGCCTGAGACTTTTTGATCTCGTCATACCGTTGGTTTTCGCGGTATGATGTCAGAAAGGTGCAATGCGCTAAAACATCGATAATATTTTGACTCACGAATGAAGTTTTGTTCTTTTTCAAAATTCAACACGGAGCAAAGCAGCACGTGCTTCCCTCCATCTGGTAGACTATCCGGCCGTACATAAAACGCCAGCGCTCTCTATTATTCATCGCTTTCTATAACTCGTCCAAACGGTTGAGTTTCAGTCCCATATAAGCCTCTTTCCTCCCTTCCTCGGTTACCTTTGTGCCGGACCCCACCCCTCTACCCATCTCGCGACTCTCCCGACTTCCGCGAATGTGGCTGTCGGCTAGCCTGTGCTGTCTCTGCCGTTGTCTCGCCTGCGCCGAGCAGCCTCGGATGGTGGAACAGATAATTAAACCAATAGAGGGCAAAGTATGGCTAAGAATGTTTGAAACAGGTAACGTTAATACATCTCTTGGTTCATGGCTTAAAGCTCTATCATTCTTATGAGATATCTCGCCTGAATTCCTTGCAATGCAAGTGAACGCGCCTCCACCAATCAGCGGCCGCCATCCGCTGGCTGCCGCTTGCCTGCGGGCACAGAGGCTAGAGAGGTCACGCCGGGCTGACGCCGAGTTCAAGTCTCGGTGGGGAGGGGTCGCCTGGCAGATTGTAAAACCTACATGCGTGGTGCTGAGGATGGTGGTGCTTGTGCTTGCTGTTGGACTGAAGGAAGAGACAGGTGTAGGAGACATTTCTGTGCACGTGGGGTGGATATATGGGTTCGGTATATTGGCTACATGATCCCATTAAATGGGTTGTGTATGTGAATGTGCTTGGCGGGCAAAATTGCGGGCGCTGTTTTTAGTCTGAAGAATTTTTCGACACCAGGGTACATGCTGCAACTTTTCATGTTTCTTTTCAATTGACACACACTTTTTGGCAATACAACATACGCGGTCAGTGACGGATCCAAGGGGGCCCAGGGGCCCGGCCCCCCCCTTAGCTCCGAAGCGCCCCAGTAAAGCTCAGCTCATATCGGGCGCCTTCGGCGCCCGATATGAGCGGCGCGCCTGTACCCATTTCGTGCGCCAAGGTGGTAGACACCACTTATTCCACTTGAATGAACACATACTCCGTAAAACCATGACAAAGCGCCCCTGCCCAAACACTAGACGCCTTTACTGGTCTTTTGCGCCCCAGTAAAATGTTGAAGATGAAATTTAGAAAGCTAACAAAAGCGCCCCGGCAAGGAAAAAGCGCAACTAGATAGCAAGATTGCGCCATGGGGAACTAATGCACCCCTGAGTAGCCTAGGCCGCCCTGGATGAAGCGCCCCTGGGTAGCCTAGGCGCCCCCGGGATGAAGCGCCCTACGGACACCATATGCGCCCTTGGCTAGAAAAAGGCGCCCCTGGGCAGCAAAGGCAAATCTTGGTAACATAGGTGAACTGGACATCATAAGCGCCCTTTAGATAGAAATAGGCGCTTTAGGAAAATAAAATGCTCACCTTCGGTAGAAAAAGCGCCCTTTGATAACCTAGGCGCCCACTGGAAAAAGCGCCCTAAGGATGTCATATGCACCCTTGGATAGCAAAGGCGCCCCTGGACAGCAAAGACAACCCTGGATAACACAAGTGCTGTGGACAGCAAAGGCGCCCCTAGGACGGCAGCCCTTCGATAGAAAAACCGCCTTTGTATAGCCTAGGCGCCCCCTGGATGAAGCTCCCTACGGATATCATATGCGCCCTTGGCTAGGAAAGGCGCCCCTGGGCTGCAAAGGCAAATCTTGGTAACATAGGTGCCCTGGACAGCATAAGCGCCCCTTAGATAGAAATAGGCGCTTTAGAAAATAAAATGCTCACCTTGGGTAGAAACAGGCGCCCTTTGATAGCCTAGGCGCCCACTGGAAAAAGCGCCCTACGGATGTCATATGCACCCTTGGATAGCAAAGGCGCCCCTGGACAGCAAAGACAACCCTAAGTGCTGTGGACAGCATAGGCGTTCCTGGGTAGCAAAGGCGCCCCTAGGAAGGCACCCCTTTGATAGAAAATCCGCCTTTAGATAGCCTAGGCGCCCCCTGGATGAAGCGCCCTACGGATGCTATATGCGCCCTTGGCTAGGAAAGGCGCCCCTGGGCAGTAAAGGCAAATCTTGGTAACATAGATGCCTTGGGTAGCATAAGCGCCCCTTAGATAGAAATGGGCGCTTTAGGAAAATAAAATGCTCACCTTGGGTAGAAAAGGCGCCCTTTGATAGCCTAGGCGCCCACTGGAAAAGTCGCGTACGGATGTCATATGCACCCTTGGATAGCAAAGGCGCCCCTGGACAGCAAATACAACCCTGGATAACACAAGTGCCGTGGACAGCAAAGGCGCCCCTGGGTAGCAAAGGCGCCCCTAGGAAGGCACCCCTTCGATAGAAAAGCCGCCTTTGGATAGCCTAGACGCCCCCTGGATAAACTAGGAGCCCGAGAAGGAAAACAAGCGCCCCACTGGGAAGTACAGGCGCCCTCTGTATAACATAGATGTCCCTTATCCACATTCAGCTGCCCTGCATTGGAGCAGCGCCCCCCAAGAGCAAAGGCGCCCCTGGACAAAAAGCCGCCTCCTGGTATCAAAGGCGCTCCTAGATAACATATGCGCCCCTTAGATAGGAATAGGCGCTCCAGGAAAGCAAAATGCGCCCCTTGGTTAAGAAAGGTGCCCTTGGATAGCAAAGGCGTCCCTGGACAGCAAAGGCAAATCTGGGAAACATAGGTGCCCTGGACAGAATAGGAGCCCCTTAGATAGAAATAGGCACTTCAGGAAAATAAATGCAACCCTTGGATAGAAAAAGTGCCCTTTGATAGTCCAGGCGCCCACTGGATAAAGCGCCGACGGATATCATATGCACTTTTAGATAGCAAAGGCGCCACTGGACAGCAAAGACAACCCTGGATAACACAAGTGCTTTGGACAGCAAAGGCGCCCCTGCACAGCAAAGGCACCCCCTAGGAAGGCACCCCTTCGAAAGCAAAGGCGCCTTTGGATAGCCTATGCGCTCCCTAGATAAACTAGGTGCCTGAGAAGGAAAATGAGCGCCCCATTGGAAAGTACAGGCTCCCCCTGTATAACATAGATGTCCCTTATCCATCTTCAGCTACCCTGGATTGGAGCAGCGCCCCTCAAGAGCAAAGGCGCCCCTGGACAAAAAGGCGTCTCCGTATATCAAGGGCACTCCTAGATAATATATGCACTCTTTACATAGAAATAGGCACTTCAGGGAAGTGAAAGGCGGCCTTTGGTTAGGACGGCGCCCTTGGACAGCCTAAGCCCCCTCTGCATAAAGCGCCCTACAGATATCATATGCGCCCTTGGATAGCAAAGGCGCCCCTGGACAGCAAAGTTAACCCTTCTTGAAATAGATGATCTGGACAGCATAGGCGGCCATGGATAAACTAGGCGCCTGAGAAAGAAAACAAGCGCCTCACCTGAGAGTACAGGCGCCCCCAGGATATCACAGGTGTCCCTTTCCATCTTCAGCTGCCCTACTGTCTATGGTTTGGCACACCTGTCTGACAGTCGCGTGCTCTGTTACAGGGTTCGAGCGCTCAATTTGAGCATGGGCTGCCTTTAACCACATTTCATTAACCTATAACTGAAGGCTTAGTGCTCCATCGCTGCAACCGGGTGCCTTTTTCAGTATGTGCGCCCCGTTTCCGAGAACGCTGCCCTCACCAACCAGCAGTCCTCCCCGCTCAGCAGATGAGCGCCTCTTTCTGATAACTAGGCACTTTATTTCAGTGTTCGAGCGCCTTATTTCAGAATTCTTATTCTCCATCTATTTTGGGCTCCTCCTGGATTGCAGAGGCGCCCCCTCAAGTTCAAAGGCGTTCCTGGATAGAAAAGTGCGCCCCATGTTTGCAAAGGCGCTCCAAGATAGCATATGTTCCCCTTAGATGGAAATAAGCACTCCAGGAAAGTAAAATGCTCCCTTTGGGTAGCAAAGGTACCCCTTAACAGCGAAGGCAGCCCTAGATAACAAAGGTTCTCTGGACAGCATAGGTGCCCTTGGATAAACTGGTGCCCGGAAGAGAAAAATAGGGCCTCACCGGAGAAAAAAGCACCCCAGGATAACGTAGGGGCATGCATTTCAATCATGTCTGTGATTGAAAAATACACCTAGACAGCATATGCGCCCCCTGGATAGAAAGACACCCCTGGGCAGTAACGGCGCCCCTGGAAAGCAATAGTGCGCCCCTGTGGAGAAAAAAGCCGCCTCCTGAATAACCTAGGCACCGCCCCCGAAATATCAGATGCCCGTGGATAGAACAGACTGCCTTGAATAAAACAGAAGCCCTGGATAGTAAAGGCGCCCTTTGATAGCATAAGCGTTCCTTAGCAACAATATGGGCGCTACATGAGCTCAAGGTTCACGTGCACCTAAGCCCAATAATAGAGCAATCAATCGATGCCGAAGCACTCCTTAAAGCACGGGCGCCAAATTTCCTAAGAAGTAAAGGCGCCTCTGGGTAGCAAAGGCGACCCTCGACAGTGGTGTAGGTATTCCTGAATAACAGCTGCGTCCCTTGATAAGAATAGGCCCAAGATTGCACAGGTACCCTGTTGATAGGAAAAGCGCCCCTGAATATCAGAGGCACCCTCTAAATGAGGAGCCCATGGAGAGCATAAGGGCGCCCTATGCATAGCAAATTTCCGCCCCTTGGATAGCCTAAGGGCCCCTTGCATAGGGTAGGCGCCACTGGGTAGAATAGGTTACATTGAATAAAAATACGCCCCTCAATATCATGGTGAACCTGGATAAGAAAAAGCTCCCCTTGGGCACTGGGTATCAAAGGCACCCCCGGAACAGCAAGGATGCCCCTGGATAGCTAGGTTGCGTCCATTGGGGAGCGAAGGCGCCCCGGGGTGGCACAGGTGCCTCATCGAAGCAAAGCCCCCCCCCAGAGAGCATAGGTGCCCCTGATGAGCACAGGTACTCCTGGACAGCCCCTAAATGACGTTGCATAATGTTACGATTCCTATTATGACGTATGCTATTATATCAAAGTAAAGGTTATTCAGTGCTTAGATCAAGGTTACAGGTCAATTTTAAAGGTCACTGGCCTTGATGATCAAGGCTTGATCAAAGGTTATTGGTAAGCTTGGGCACAGCGCTAGTTATAGCGTACATTAGGCATAATATGTTGGGTTGTGCCGTAATAGGTCAATGACCATGAAGGGCCTTGACCCCAAAAATTGCAGACATTGTTTAGAGCCTTCCCTTTTGGCCTCAGCCCTGTTCTAGAGTATTCGAGCCCCGTTCCGGCCCGTTGGGGGGGTGCTTGAACACCCCCTCGAGGTCTCCCAGTGGCACGAAAAAACATCGGCGCGAAGGGACACAGTACTTGTCACACCTTATCATTGATCAATTCCGCAACTTTCCCTCAAAATTTAAGGTTGCGTCATCTCAGGTCAGGTCACCAGTGCAGGTCAAGTGACCTCACCCCAAAAAATGCTTAAGTTGGCGTAAGTAAGAAAAGGGTGAATCTATCGAATTCAAACTTGTACCATATAATGGGCCCAAAAAGTACTAATGCATTTATTGCGGGATTTTTCCCATCGATGGCCTAGGGACAGGTACGAATCATGACCTCTCCATTGAAAATGCATGGGGTAAAACGGAAATTTGCCGAAAAATTGCTCTATGTCTGCAGACGCCGCTTGGAGTACCTTCGGATTCCCCAAATCATGGTATCCTAGGCCTCTTTATCGGTTCATGCTGCAAGTTTAGACATGTTACCTCTGGGAGTTCATCTGGGGCTTCCTAAGCAGGTTTTAAGACTTGGGTTAATTGCTTTGCAGGAAATATTGATAAAACCCGTATTTTGATACCATTTTTTACTGCTATTGTGAGTTGATTCATATGCATGCTGATTATGCTAGGCTAAATGGTGACCTTGACCAAAGCCTTAGGTCAGGTCATTTTTTTGTTTTGACCTAGTATAGTCATATTATGCATTATTTGATGATTCGCCGTAACGAGAGGAAGCGAAGTGTGCCTAAAAATGATTCTAGCTCAACTCTGGCAGATGCTAGAGTATATACACAGAGACATGTTGTAAGCTTTGTCTCGGGGAGGGGCCCTAGCGCTGATCGCGGGAAAAATGCCCAATGGCCCCCAGGGGCCCTCAGGGAGTCAGGAAATCTGGCGTGGGTGGAATCCGGTAGGAGGGATTTTGGGTCTTCAAAATCAGCTGAGGGGTCCGTGCCAGTTTAGGGAGCCCCAGATAAGGGCCCCCGACGAGCTCATTTGACCTCAGCGCCAACACAGGATTCTCAAGACCAGCGTGGGGTGCCTACCTATTTAAACGGTTTCTAAATAAGCTCAGGAACCCAAAACTAACCCAGGGGTCCAATTTTCAACTCATGGGGCCCAGACACTCTGAGGGGAACCTGCAGAAGCTCAGAAGGCCCATAAAACTAATAGGGCCAGACTAGCTGGGTGCCTCGACGAACTAGTGCCCAGATACGCACAACGGGCCCCAAACAAGCTGAAGGGATCTATATCAGTTAAACGAAAACGGTACCAACCCAGGGGACCCCGACCAGCTTAAGGGACACTAATCCAGCTTGGGGCTCAGAGCTCAGAGCTCCAGCTTTTAGCTCAGAGGGCCCAGGACCGGTTGAGGGGGCCCTATATCAATAAAAGGGCCCAAAAAGCTTAATAGGCTTCAGCGGCGACATATAGGTTTCAAGTTCAGTGTGAGAGCCTGGTTAACTAAAGCGGTCCCAGATCAGCTGAGGGGACTCGATATAACTTCATCGAAGTCACCGAAAACTCAGGGGCCCAGGCTCGCAGAGGTTCTGCGGCCTATGAGGCTCAGGTTAGCGTCAATCGTGTATTTCAGTATTGAGCCGTTAGCCAGGACAACTGTGATAAGTGGAGGTGGTGGATACGACACCTCAGTTTTTACCACATGACCGAATATAACTGTATTATTTGCTCATCGTGCTTCAGTTAGTGTCAGTGGGTGCTTTCAGCATTTTCTACCACGGTACCAGTCGTTAGCTGGCCCGAAATATGCTTGATGGTAAACGTGAACATGTCCTCACTGAGAGGAAGCTTTAATGAAAATAAGCATTTACAAATCCTTTTTTAAACGCGTTCTTCATTGACACTGGCCGCCTTTTGGGTGTTAAATTGGCCAGTGGCGGATCCAAGGGGGAGGGAAAAAGGCATTCCCCAAACGAAAAGCTCGGGGCAAAACTGCGTTTTCGCCCCCCAAAGCGATCGACCTCCTTTTTTCCCCTACTCCTTCTTAGTTTATAAGCAATATTTTGGTGTTCCAACTCTCAACTTCAAACAGAACATAAGTTGATAAGGTGTTCCCTGGCCTGTCCCCTCGAATCCAGAAATGTAAAAAACACTGAAGAATATATTTTCGGGCACAGCCCTTCATCAGAATCATGGAGTAAATATCAATAATTCTCAGTTATAGTATAGCCAGACCTCCATAGTATAGCAAGTCATAGTATAGCCAGCCTTGGATAGGAAGAAGTATCTCGAGCCCATATTTTTCACCCCGTGAAGTTTTTTTGGCTTTTCGCGTCAAATACCCAAAATTCTACGGGCAAATGATATTGGTAGCGCAGCTTCTTACTGCGTGACGTTTTTTTTTTTTTTTTGCTTTTCGACTTTGGTTTGCTCCTCCCAAACCGACCGGCTAGATCCGCCACTGAAATTGGCGCCCCTCAAGTTCGGCGCCCCCCAGGTTCGGCGCCCTCCGAGCCTGGGCCCCCCCTTAACGAAATCCTAGATCCGTCACTGTACGCGGTACATGTGCCTCACACGCCTATTCGACGTTTCGTGCGTATGCAACGCTAGAAGTTTAAGATGCTAAAATGATTATTCGAGGCGGATGGATAAGTAATCCTGACCGTGTAAATAAAGGGGTCCAAGACAAATCACAGGGTGCACAAGCCAGTCACTGAGTAGGTATGCTTATTTGTATGACATGAACAGCGATGTATTCCTTTAGCATTTCTCTATCACATCCTTCCGATGCCGCCGCCACCCGGTCTTCAGGTTAGCCACAAGCCACTCTGCATGGTTGTCGAACCGTAATTGTCAGACTTTCTATGTTTAGACCCAAAAATTGTTTTGTATGCTACTAGGTGTTGCTATTAATATCCTGGGTGACGTTTATTTATTTATTTATTTATTTATTAATATATATCACCAACAGGCAATGCCCACTGACATGTGAAGTCAAGCAGCTAAAACACATGGTTATTTACAATGAGCGAGCATAAATAATAATACCACTAAGAAGACAAAAGCATTAGACATCAAACAAAATGACTAGATGCAGGTACAATCATGCAAAATGACATACAAATGATGAAAATGGAGTTCGCTAACATGACTCTCCACTCGGCTGCACAAATGCTAGTCATGTCTCAATAAGATGGCTTTAATAGATGATGCTGGTGAATTTAAAAAGTCAACATCTGGTTTCCTGGTGATCAAGTCATTCACTCGGCGAACAACTCTTCTAAAAATTCCGTTCCTCACGGTTTCAACGCGAGCAAACTCTTCATAAAACAGCGTCCTCTGCCGAGTGGCGTGATTTGGAACACGTAGAGGAAAACATGCCAGTAAAAACGAAGAGTCAATTCGACCATTATACAGACTTTTTAGAAACATGATGTCGTGTTGGTTATACCTATCCCGCATGCATTGTAGCTTATATTTTTCAAGAAGATTTGGATACGAGAGGGATTGTTCTGTGGTGATAGAGACCGATTTCGACGCCAGCCAAATCAAAAATTTATGCTGAACCCGTTCAATACGGTCTATGTGGGTTTTGGCAGCGCCATTCCAGACCACGCTGCCATATTCCATTATAGACCGTACGTTTGCGAAGTACGTAGCAAGTAATGTTTTATGGTTGAATTTCCGTCCGGGAATGTTTTTTTTGAAATGAACGAATCATTAGGCCTAGAGCTCTGTTAGCTTTACAGACAACCTTATTTATGTGCGAAGAAAAATTCAATTTTGAGTCCAATAATATGCCTAGATCACATACTTCAGAAACACGCTCCAAGTATGTTTGGTCAACAGGATATGCATGCTGGATAGGTCGGGTTTTGAGACTCATGGTGAATGCAACACACTTGGCTGGGTTGAGATTCAGCCTCCAGGTATTCGACCACGTACACAGGTAATTGACATCCTTCTGAAGTTCCTCACAGTCAGCCTCACATGTAATTCTACGGTACAATTTGACGTCGTCAGCGAACATGACACAACGGGATGAAACTACTCCAGGTAGATCGTTAATGTACATTGCGAACATTAAGGGCGCTAAAAGCGCACCTTCCGGTACTCCCGACGTCACATTTCTCCAGTCTGATGTTTGCCCATTCACAATGACTCTCTGTACCCTGCCGGATAGATACGAAACGAACCAATCGATAATTTTTCCGTTCAAGTGGTACGAGTTTCGTAGTTTGTGTAACAATAATTCATGATTCACGCTCTGAAATGCGGCCGAAAAGTCCGTGTAAATGGCGTCTGTCTGGCAACCGTCCGATATAGCACTCCAAGCATCATGGAGGTATGTCGCCAGGTTCGAAACACATGATCGACGCGGTAAAAATCCATGTTGTGAGTCGGAGAGGACAGAAGAAACATGAGCGTACACATTTTTTAATACTATGGCTTCCAAAACTTTCCCAAAGATCGGTAGAAGTGAAACAGAGCGATAGTTTCGGGGGTCTTTCTTGTCTCCCTTTTTGTAAATGGGAACAATGTTTGCCTTTTTCCATTTTTCTGGGAAAACTCCCTCCCGCAGGGACCTCTGAAAAAGTTTAGTGAGAGGTATACACAGCTCAGCAGCACATTCACGGACAATTCGAGCGCTTATGTTATCTGGACCACACGCTTTGGCGGCATTTATCGAAAGTAGCTGTGTATGGACCTCGCCCTGACCTATATCTATCTCGCTCAGCACAGGCGTGTGGAAGTCAGGTGCGTTGGGATACAGGCCAACACGATCATGACAAAATTTGGAAGAGAACGCTTCATTCAATAATGATGCCCTCTGAGCATCACTAGACACTAGCCCATTGACACTAGATAAAACAGGAGAAACGCTACCCCTACCATTAAAACATTTTAAAAATGACCAGTACCTCTTAGGGTTAGTTTTGAAGGACTCGACCAGTTCGAACAAATAGTCAGCGTAAGACTGCCGACAGATGTCCTTGAGGACTTTCCTTTTTCTTCAAATAAGCGTCTGTTTTCCGGAACGGAATTTCGGCGAAGCCTACGGAAAGCCTGCTCTTTCTCACGTAGTGCGTGGCGTGCGGCTGCACTGAACCACGGCGGATATTTGCGTCGGAGTGTCGTCGTTGGTATGTAGTCGGTTATTGCAGCCTCGAGCATGCTGTAGAAAGAGTCGACGGCTGCGTTTAGCTCCATCTCATCCAGAATGGTCCATGGGAGAAGAGAGAGCGCACGACGAAGTCCGGCAAAGTCGGCTTCTTTATAGTTGAAAGCCGTTGTGCGAGTTACAACAGGTCGTCTCCATTCCGGTATTTCGAGAATGGCCGTAACCTCCCTGTGGTCAGAATCCAACCAGCCATCCCCAACCACAGTCCGGCAGATCAGTCCGCGCGAGAACACTAGGTCCAGTGTGTTGTTGCCTCTGGTAGGGTCGCATACCCACTGGTGCAGCCCGATATGTTGCGGTTGTCCAGGAATCGGCACGCTCGAGCTGTACGACGGATCAGAGTGGGGACCACTCGGCCCGCCTCCAGTTTCCAACTGATCTCCGGCAGGTTAAAATCACCTACTGCAATTGCGTTGCGTTTCTGGTTGGTTATTTTTTATCATTAGTTATCAATAGTCGCGTACCCTTATAAAATCAAGACGGTCGGCACTCAGTTCTCTAGTTGTAGCTAATTTGGTGGAACTGAGGCAATAAGTGACATCACAAGTCGAGTCAAGCACTGAGAAATGGTGAATTCTAGCAAAATATATATTTTTGGGAGGATGGGAGAGGACACTAACGAAACATCAAGCAACCTTAAATTAATTACTTCAAACGGTGGGAGTTTCGGAAAGTCTACCTTTTTGAGTGTGTTCAAAATGCTAAAACATAGCTAAAAATTTTATAGCGCGGCACCCGCCGTTTGGAAACGGTAACTAAACGGTGTCGAATGGTGATGGGTTGTTGCTCAGACCTTATTGAGTGGAATTTTGCAGGGGCGTGAACTTATATCTCTTTGAGGGGGGGTGTCGGGGCACCCCGAATGATAGTGGGCTATGTTGGTATTCCTATCCGTTATTTTTGTTAATTTTTACTGTTGGAACAAGCCGTGGTGACTAAAAAAACAATGATATGTTTTATCCTTTTATATGGTGGTCATTCATTTTGTCAAATTTGTGCACCTCAATAATTATTGGAAATCCACGCCCCTGGTAACCCGTAAATCATAATACAGCTGGAGGGAATCAAACTATAACAATACAGAATAAAGCAGATTGAAAGAAGACAGCTATAACGATCAGGTTTCTGTCAGAGAACAGGAAATACTTTAGAATCAAGCACAACTAGAAAATGGATATAAATAAAAACGGAAAGGATAAGATGACATTTTAAGAAGTCTTACAGAGTATAAAGATATCGTTGATTGTATATCGTTCTCGTCCCAAAGCCTGCTGATTGTTGTGGGAGAAGTGTTCAAGAGCAGAATTCAGCCCAAATGTGGACCACATCGCGTCTGGCCTGAACACCACGCAGCAGAAAATAGAGTGAGCCGCGCTGAGGGTCTGTCTTCTGCTCAGGGTACTCGGGCTCATCCGAAAACGGTAAGGTTTCGGGTAATCAAATTATGAAACCGGGGATTTTGAGTGGGGTTTTTCTACCAACATAATATTTCAGTTCAAATCCCAAAAAGGGGGAACCGTTCAGGAGTGTGGTAAAATATGTCTTTGGATTCCAAATGAAACTTCATGGCTGAGCTAAAATATCCCGTCAATTATCGTGCTTTCATTTCCAGGGTTTCGAATTAGTTTTATTTAGTTCGACAGGTCTGTGGGAGGTATGAAACAAAGGTAAATATTATGGTATTTTTTGGGTATGGTGTTTGTTGATATTATTTAATTTTTTAAAACATACTTAGGTTCATTCACTTCTCAAGAAATGATTTCCCTCTGCCTTTTATGTGATATATTTAAATTGGTACTAACTAGCACCTCTAAAATCTTTACACCGAGCGAATGCATCTTCAATACTGTATGGCTTGTCAATAACGGAAAAGTGTGTCAACACTCATTCTTTTCAGTTTTCAGCACCAAGCTTGATTGGTAGGATTAAGGGCATGGGGATTTAGCACAATAAATTTTGGGTTTTATGTGTAAGCCCATTATATCGTAATAAAACAAGCATAGTGGGTTTACTATCATGTTTTATAGGTCTGTGCACAATCATTAAAAGTCACAGCGCCGAAGCCCGGATAAGGCGCTACTTCACTGCTATATTCACCGATATAAGGGATGAGGGGACATGCCAAAGATGATGCCCCTCTGGTCCTTCCAGGATGACACTGTGCTCCACTCATTTCGCCGCCTAGGCTTCAGGGACGCAATCTTGCGTCAGCTTAAGTGTGAGAACATGTATGTCAGTGTGACCAGAGATTGTGACACTCTAACAGCAAACATCATCGCTGGGAACAGTCTTCTTGGATGAACAGCATCCTCCTGAAAGCATGCGAATTTTGACTTGAAATGTGGGGACCAGTGGAGCGCCTAAACTGGCGGGCCATCCATTCCACAGGATGGGAGGGCCTAACAAAACAGCCGAAGGTGGTGGTTTTATTTTCCCCGACCATGAATGCACCTCCCCAGGGCCTGAGGGATATGGCCGGTAAAACCAGCAAAAAAACCTTGGTATATGAACCAGCACTCGGGAGGCAGAGAAAAAGAAATTCACTAGTTTGCCATGGATGGGTAGTGTACTTTTTCTCCGGAGTACTTATAACCAAAATGGTCCGTACGCCTCTAGACCCAAATGATTAACAAAGTATATTTTCCCTTGGTCCATCCTTTTATGAATGATTTACGTGTTTTCTGTCTGCCAAGATATTAAAGAGTATTCAACAAAGAGCGTTAGCGATCTCGGCTGAATTGTGGCGTGAAGAGTGCGCTGCCCTCTATTCCAAACTACACCTGTGCAACTATCATACATACAGTCACCAAAACAGTCACTTAGGTAATGAAACACAGTCGAGGAATTTGTTACGAAACATGCTGCAACGCTTATATACATTAACGTTTGTACTTTGACAGCTACATGTAGCTTATGTGGAAACAATCGACTCGCTGGAACAAGTAAATCTCGCCAGTCACCGCCTCCCCCACCCAATATATTTGGGTGGAGGGGGGTGGCGCGTGATGGGCGGCCGATACTGTGTTAAACGTAGGAAAATAGCTTATTCTAGATTTATCACTCCTAACTTGAACCCTCAACAGTTTTATTTGTTTTTGTACACTAGAAAATGTATCTGCGGGATTCGTGGCTCAGCGGTAGAGCATCCGCGTTCTGAGTAACAGGTGTCGGATTCAAGTCCCGACAGAGCCTCTGAATAAGTCTATCTGATCCCCAATGGATTCCAACAGGATGAGAGTTGGCAACGCCGTATAACCCTGGCAGTTGGTGCGTTGTTCCCTAACAGATATCAAAGACAAATACATGGCAAATACAAATACACGTTTTCAGGCAGCATTACCGATGCGAACCATTTCTTTCTCGAGGTGTTGAGATGAAACTGCATAACCGGAACTATTTTTTCTTGTTTGTCTTACGTAGAAGCACCAACAGCGCGTTATGACACTGGGTGCACGACCGCAGACACCTTTTACCAACAAATATGATTGTATGATTGTACACAACTATGATTGTACTCTGCTCGTGGAAGCTGACAATCTTGTAACACTTTCTGCATTCTGTATGCGTGTTACTACGTTGTTCTAGCTATTATCACAGCCACCGCGCCCTCCCGCCAGTGATGGACTACAAGTACAAGTCGCTGCTACAGAATGTGCCGTGTCGCCACATAATCAGTCATCTGCCACCTGGCAACGCCACCGCCGCCCGTGCTCTCACAGCGCGCTTCAAGCAGGCTGACCTGGTGAACTTCTTCGTGGTGGGCAGACCGGACAGCGTCAAAATGGTGCTGGAAGCCGGGAACGTGCACAAACTGTACGGTAGAAAATACGCCTGGTTTGTTATCAGCAAGGTGAGGACTTGGCGTCACATTGTATTTGACGCGGAGGAATCGATGTGTCTCGCACAAGATGGGCTCCTCTTCACAGGAGCAGACATCTGCATGCTACAGTGTATCGCCTTATTCACTGAATGTTTGTTCTAATACCGTATAGAATAAGCTTTACTCTTTCAATTATTCGCATGTTTCAACCCTCCACGCTCCTCGTTGTTGCTATTGTTTTGAAAAAAACGAATTTTACACGGAGGTTTCCAATTTTCCCACAAAGCAGGTTTCGCATTGAACATGAAGCTCGAACTTATGCTCCCTCGGCTTTGGGTATGTTGTAAACACTAACCATACAATCCCGTTCAGAACAACTGAGCCAGGAGTTTGATTAGTGTCGATCGGTAGCCCGCAAAGTCATCATCGATTCGGACAATCTGATGTTCACCGCGGCGGACATTTAGCGAGCCTTTATAATTTCACGGCAAGCGTGGAACGAGTTCAGTAAATAATATACGCCGAGCCAATACCCTCGGATCGAGCGCCACTCGTGCTGGTGATTGAAGCCTGTCCGAGCGACTCGCCCGCCGGCCAATGTTGCTCGTCAATAGGCAGCCTAGGAGTGGCCGTAATTTGAGGTCTTTGCTGGAGCACAGCGGTGTTCCACGTCGTGGTGGTGATATCCATCGACCCTCGGCGGTGCTGTAACTCCGCAGCTGACGCCGGCCGAGCCGATACTGCACGGGGAAGACCGCACAAGCCGGCGCTCCCATGGGAGCCTTAGAGGTCAATGCAAGGCTGTCCTGCCGACTCGAGCGTTTTAGTACGACAGGTATTGATTCTAACGTGCTACTGGGCTTCTGCGAGTGAAGACAAACAGTTTTATTTGTTGCCACGGAGGATGGTCAGCGGGAGGAAACGAATGAATGGGTACATGAATGAACTCCGCGTCAGTACCTGGAAAAGGGTGATAGTGCCCGGCGGTTAGTTAGCTACTGGTGGCTCTACTTGGGGGCCATCCTCGGTACCGGTGTACGGTGCGGCTGTTTTTCACCGGTGCACTACCTTTCACCCGTCCGCCGTCCGATGCGTCGGCAGCGACGCAACGCCTGTTCGTCGGGCCGTGCAATCACTATCGATCAGGCGGCGCGGGCGTCGGCTTCACTCCTTCCTCACGCCGTCACACCCGGACCCTCACCGCTCGCACCTACCGTGGCCCGGCGCCGTTCCGGCCTTTGTCATGGCAGTGGCGGCGGAATAGATGGAGGGGGGGGTGGTAAAATCCTCAAATTAAAAAAACTAACTAGCGGAAAATTTCCATCAAAATTTGAAGTTGCCCATGGGCGCTGCAAACCAGGCTAGGGGCCCTCTCGCAAAGGCTCTGTAACGAATCGCTGTCTGCTTACATTAACCAAACATACCAAGCTGTGCTCAGGGGTCTGGATGATTATTTTTAATGATTGGGGAAGTCAGGATTTAATACAATGTTGAAAAAACACCATATCAAAAGGTCATAATCTTTGTATGCCATAAATTACATTTATATATCAAATCTGCTTCAGCCTTATCACAGACCTGATGAGCTGCATCAATCCATTGTATTGTCCTTGCAATGAAAAACAAGAACCAGCGAATGATAATTCAACAACATTTCGAGGCTTTATTGGAGGTGCTTGGGCACCCCGGAAATATAAATTCACACCTCTGGTTGTGCTCAATTTGATTCTCGCAAAGAAAAAAACTTAAATGCAGCTCCAAATTTTTCTCTAACGTAACTTCAAAAGAGCCTGAAGTGAAATCCTTCAGCTTCCATCGTGTCTATTGCTCTATTTTTTGACCTGTCTTGACATAGGTATTGGCGTGAACTAAGAAGTGACAGAAATAATTTCGAGATTATAGCTTTATTGGCGCTTATACTTCCGTCAGTATAAGCGCCTTTTCCGGCGCTTATGAATCCATACATATATTTGCGAAGATATACACCATAAATAGATGGGGTACGACGAAGGCAACTCTAAACGATCACAGGTTAAGCTCGTATGCACTAAAACTAACGTGGATAAGAATCCAGCGAGATTCCAGGAACCGCATGTTAAAACAATCTCAGATACCAGCGCCCCGCTAGCCAGGCCGGGCCACGCAGCCACATGGTGGCGCCACCACTCCACTGTGGGGGCGCCACCAGCATGTTAATGCAAGATCCGTCCCCCAGAGAGCCGCGCCCGGCTGGAGCAAGCGGCCGCCCCGCAGGTGGCAGAGTCGAGAGGTCCCGGGAACCAGTCGCCAGTGCCACCACCGGGACGGCCGCCGCTCGAGCCGGGCGCAGAAGGAACCGGATCCCGAACATGTCAAACAGCATGATGAACCCAACCTGGTAATCTCGCGCGACAAAAACCCAGCCCGGCACACCGATCCCCACTCGAAGGCCGCAGCACCCACCACGGCAGGCCCAGGCCGCGACACGACAACGGCAATACAAGGCAGCATCAGTCAGTTCGAACTTCCGGTCGGTCCCCGCAGGTAGCAACTAACATTTAGATAGAGGTAACCCATCATAAGCCAAATCAGAAGTTATACAGGCGGTCTCACAACGTAGTTATACAAATGAAGTTTTTAGCCTGGCTTGGGCGCCCACGATGAAGGTAAACAACGATACATTAATGACATCGCACTTAATGTTAACAGATCGCATCCGGGCGGCAACAGGCGGATAATAGCGACGTTCGCAGCTCACGGTCAAAATAACGCCCAATGTTTTACGTCGTAGCACGCCTACTCAGGGGCTCACGTGCCCGCCTCAGAGAAGCCCCCAATAAAAAACAGGGGCCAATGACGCGCTGCCGCACTCAGATCGCAGAATTCCGTAATAAGTTGCCACATGAGAACTTGCGACCTGATAAGTTACCATACGCCCTCGCCACACAGCATCGGCAATAAGCCCAGTTCCACATCAGAACAGCATCCGGCATCGGTCAAGAAAAAGACTCACCATAGAATTAGAAAAGATGGCTCCACTCAATCGACAGTTCGTCGCCGACGCTCCTGTCTGGCCTGAGCCAACCGTCCAGAGAGGAATCATCAGAACACATGTGAATATATGAAGACACATTCACATACACGTCCATGTCGGCACTCCGTCCGATGACCGCTCCCGGTCGCCCCTGCCAAGTAGCCGCCCCCGCACCGCACGAGCGGGCGCGAGGGGCCGATCAGGGGACCGAGATGCCCGACACCCGTCACCCGCTCTGGTCCCCCAACGCAGGAACAGCGGAGTACAGCCCCAAGCCGAGCTCGGCGCGTCCGTGCCCGGGCTTCCACCCTCAGGCGAGAGGAGTGCGCCCGTCAGGTGATACGCAGTCCCGGTCGGGCACGCAAGATGCCGCCACCGAATCCCTCGATGGGAGGCCGCGCACCACCCAGCAGAGGGGCTCCGGAGAAATCCAGCCCCCAGCGGACGCCGGTACGGCTCCCACCAATAATTCCGTTAGAGCCAGTGTGAATGGGGATGATGGAGCACCCTTACCGGGCGATATTTTTTTTTGTATTGCATTGCAAATGCAGAGGTCCTGGTAGGTTCACCAGTTTTTACGTGTATGCATGTGCCAATGCTACACTGCAGTGAATTGGGAGACGCCGGAGCGCTGTTAGCGCAGAGATGCCGACTGCAGGGAGGGCTGTCTCCTCCCTGTTAGCGCAGAGGTGCCGACTGCAGGGAGGGCTGTCTCCTCCCAGGGCTCACCCATGACTTCGAAAGATGTGGCTATCAGAATGGCTCCTTTTGCAAGGTCTGAAATGGGGGAAAAGTGCAAAGAATAGAACCCAATGCATCGGAGACTGCAATGTTCAACTGGTGTTACACCATTCTTTGTGGGGTCTGGGTGGCGAAATCGAAGGCAGGATTTGGCGCGCTGCCCTAGCTCAAGCCTAGCTCATTCCCCGCCCCCTCCGATGCCATCTGACTTTAGAAGTTGGTGCGTCGTTAAACCACAAAATTTATCATATACCATTATATGGCCTCAGGGGTGGACGCCGACCCGAGTTTTGGGGGGCCAAACCCATGTCTGCCTCTCCGGGGGGGGGTGAATATTTTTTGCTCTACAGACCTAGTGTAAACACCTTCTTTCAGTGCTCGACAGACCTAGTATAAGCTACCTCTCCATGTACATGATCGCTCTCGGGGGGGTTGGGAGCGAAGATTTTTTTGCTCTACAGGCCTAGTGTAAACACCTTTTTAAAAAAAAATCTGGCGTTTGGGGGGGCAAAACATATTTTGGCTCTCCCTCCAGTGCTTTGGGGGGCCATGGCCGGAATGCCCCCCCTGCGTCCGCCAATGTATCCCCTGAAAACGTGCAATCGCAAGGGCCTTTGTTGCAGTTTTAAACATTAACCAATAAAAAATATGTTGTCAATCGCCTCGAAATTGATCGAACCGTGGGAATACCGCAAGCGAAAGCAAATGTTATGACCTTAGCAAAAATCAAGCTGCCCAGCCAACGTTGATGAGCGCATTTCAGTCGAAAAATTCATGCAAACAGCTTCTGCTTGGGACATCATGGCACGTGCTTGAATTTTCACGCGAATATTCGAGGGGTGTCTATGTGTTCACTTCAGGCGTGAACCTGTTGCTGATTAGTGCATGTCACTCGTTTTTTCAGCGCAAACGTAGAAACCAAACTTCAGCTTAATCGAGGCAGCACTTTCTGAGATATCGAAGAGATGCACATTTAGCGTGGAACCTTAAACATATAAATGCACCATGTTCTTAGATCAGCCCAAATATACGCCGGAAATATCCGATTGACCCGATTCAATATTTCTGACGTACAGCGTGGAGGTGAAATCTGGTCACCCCTTTTTCCGCACCCGCTCACGAGTGGTTTGACCTGGGGTTGAATTGAGCTTCACCACTGCACCCGCACACGAGTGGTTTGACCTGGGGTTGAATTGAGCTTCACCACTTCAGTCATTGCCTCAGTACTCCCTGCTTTCAAGTTTGAGTCTATTCAGCTTAGCCAGAACAGTTATTACGTTTTATAGCACAAATTCATTTTTTGAACTGTCATTATTTTTGTACGTGCAACAAGCTTTACCAACACCCCATCCAGTTTGCTTGAGTTCGTGCCGTCATTGAATTGAACAATCTATAATGTAATTAAACAGGTCACTAGTCACGATTTAGTATTTCATTGGTGTTATCTTTGAGTCGAGTTGGGTCTGGCAGAGCCGGGTCACTCACATGTAAAATTTTGTCCCTGTGTATGGAGAGACTCTGTGGGCGCCTCGCGCCTGCTTGGTAATCTGTGGCGAATCCAGGGGAGGGGGCAAAAAAGGCAAATTTTCCACTCCCTGCCAAACGGAAAGGCTCGGGAAAAACTATGTTTTTGCCCCCCGCGCCAAACTGTCAACTTTCTATTTGCCCCGACTCTTTTGTAGCTGAAAAGTAAGGTTTTGGTGCTTTAACTCTCAACTTCAAACAGTACCAGTCAACTCTAGTGTAAACATAGGCCTTGGGTAGCAAAAAGCACCTTATTGCCACATCTTCCATCCCATGATATTCTTTTTTGCTTGTCGACTTGGGGTTTACCCCCGAAACCTACCATCTTATTAAATTGTGGCAAACTATTTCACCGCGTTGCGCCTTTTTTGCTTTCCGACTTTGGGATGCCCCCAAACTGGCCGGTTAGACCCGCCTATGTCGGTAACACATATTAAAAACCAAGTGACTTGTTTTTGACTAACCCAACTGAATCAAGAAGTCAGAGTGAACTCTCGTGTCACCAGTCTTGTGTCATCACCAAGTCTGTTTATGGGCGCTGTTAGGGTGTGTCTCCTCGCCTGTCTCCCTGACCCTATCCCCTACGTTGTCAGGACACAGATCCTGTGCAGTGCGCCTGCAGCAACTCGACCCTGCTGCACATCGTGCCGCATCCCTCCGACACCACCCAGCAGCGGCTCGAAGCCATCAAGGTCAACCAGGGTCTGACGGAGTCGCCGCGTATCGACGCTGCCTTCTACTTCGACCTGGCGCTGAAGGCCATCCAGGCCGTCTCGTGAGTTCTGGGGCATGGATGTGTCATAGACTGCGGACATTAATTTCAGAGCTGTCTCACCACTAAGAACGCGATAGTCATCGAATCATTCACTGTCGACAAGAAATATACATATTCCGACGCGGTGGGGTGTGCGGTGCAGGCAGATGGCGGACAGCGGCGTCTACGGTAACAACTACAGCGTGCTCACCTGTGAGGCGCACCAGGACGGCGAGAGGACGCCCCGCTCCAACCTGGACCTGATGGCCGCCTTGAAGCAGGTGAAGTCACGTACGATTTACATGTACATTGTATATACATACATGGATACCGCTACTGACGCAGGCCTGTTCAGAAAGGCTCTGAGGTCAGGTCTGAACTCGACAGATTTTGATTATTGAAATAGGAAGACGTTTTCTTATAATAGAGAGTGCATGTCTGCTCTTTAGTTAAAGCGGTAGCTAAGGCTCAAACTCTCTGTGTGATCGTCGGGCACAGTCTTAGCTCGCTTCTGGTGAGCATGCTTCTCTGTATATTTTTGTAGATGTTCTCTCAGCAGATCACAACCGAGGCAGAGAGGGTCAGGGCGCCAAGGGGGAGGGGAGAAGGGGGGCGGCTGTCACCTTGCATATGTCTGTGGAACCGCCCCCGATACCTTTTAAAAACTGTTAGATCTTTAAAGCACCCACCTCTCTGCCCAATAGAATGCCAAAAGTCGCACAAGGGCGCCACTTTGAACGCATTGAAGGCTTCTCTAAGGGGGAATAGGCCGCCGCCTTTCTGAACACCTAGATCTGTCATTGCACGCGATACAAAATAGCTGTGCAATGGTACTATAGTAATGTTGCGGGCTCAAAAAATGCACACCAGTACCTTCACACATAAAAACCAATGCATGTATCCTGTACAGCTGTCATCGATTCGGCAGGTCTCCAGTCCAGACACGTACGGCCCGATGATGCTGACATCTAACGGCGCCTCCCACATGGAGTTCTCTATGAAGCTGTACCGCACGCAAATAGTGTCCTCCCGCGTGGTCGCCCGCGATGACGTGGGTACCTACGAAGTCGGCAGTCCGGTCGGCAAGTTCACCAACCTCAACCAGCAGGCATTCAACAGCTTCAAAGCCGTTACTGTTTACCGAATCGTGACTCTTGAGGTGAGCCCGTGTGAATGTCTGCCGGAACTGATATTCAATGGAAAAGAAGCCGACTGACGCAGTGTTCGCTTTTCCTGGGATGTGTCCACAATAAATAGACGTGACGCACTCGTCATCGAGCTCTCACTCAGTCGTTCCATTTCATTAATTCAGAAAGGTTGGCGCCGCCTCAAATTTGTGGAAACCGCTACTTCCGCCACCTTGACCGCTAATTCTTAAAATTGCGATACCGCTACCCGCTGCTCTGCTATCACCACTATTTATCATTCAGTGTTACTCAAGCACCACCTAAGAGATAGTTTTATTGTTAGATAATTTTCAATGAAAACTTCTGCTTATAAGTAGAAGCTACTCCACTACATTTAGAGAGTGTGCAAGTAGTGAAGTAGTGAAGTTACAGACTCAAGTAGCAGACCACCCAGCTCTGTTCATTCATTCTTTGAGCTATTTGTCTATTTGATTAATCAGCACTTGATAACTGTATAACTCACGGTACTCCTGGGGGTCCTTCGAATGTATTTTAACATGTAAGAAGAGTGATAGCTACAGTATTACACTTCCCTGTTTGCCCGCCAATTTTCAGCAACCACCATTCATCATCAAGAAAGGCCTGGATGCCAATGGGAAGATGCAGTTTGACGGATACTGCATCGAGTTGCTTCACGACATCCAGAAGATCCTCAACTTCGAGTACGAGATCTACGAAGTTGAGGACGGTCGGTACGGCGTCATGAACGACAACTACGAGTGGAACGGAATGATCAGGGAGCTCGTAGATAAGGCGAGTCCGATCATCGTTATCATATTTAAGGCTTGAGGGCGCTCTGACAACATTGCCCAGTCAGATCGCACTCTGAAGGAAATGTGTGGCGTTGCTATTACCTGGGCTATTTTCGTGCTAGTGTTCTTGCTTCAATCGTGTTGCTCGTGCGTTATCGTATTATCTGTTGGCTCTGAGAACGCCCCAGCTCCGGAAACTTTGCTCCAACTTCCAGAAGTATCACGTCGCAAGCAGCTTAGGGCCCAGACATTACTCAGTGTATCGGAAAGGGTCCGTACTTGTGATCTGAGAACTGCCTGCTCTCTGCGAGGAGTGATTGGTGAATGATTTCGGCTAGGGTGAAGCATCAGGGTGTCAGCATACACTACCTGAGGAATCTCCTGTGTACATTTTAGGGGAGCCGTCCCCTCACTGTTTTGGGCGTTTTTAAAGGTCGTTTTCATGGGCATAACCACCAGGTCCTTACTTTTTGTCCGATTATTTCCTATCTCAGACGGTTTCTGACAGAACAAGATCTTGTCCCGAGCATGAGCGCTTGGGAGCCAGGACCTCACATCTGGAGGTATTCTGGATCTAGAGGAAATGATTTTTTCTCAGCGAGGAATTCGACACGGCTTGCGAAGATAATTTCAAAGGCTTAGGTGGTTTTGTTATAGCTCTCCCACGTTAGATGGTATGACTGAAAAACGTTAATTTCCGTTACACCCCATTATCTCCCTATGGTGACATGTTTGGCCTCCGGTGACCTTGGGTGTGAGCTGATTTTTAGGAGCATACTCTTCAGAGTTTAGGTCAGGCTACCCAACACAGTTTGACCCTTCTCGCTAGCTAGCAGGGTTTTCGATATATTAGGGGTACCCTCCGCCGTCAAGGCTAAGGTGGCCCAGACCCCCGTGAATGCGCGTGCTGAACCCCGAGTCCTTATCTGTATAAACCTGTATTATTTTCTTATATATCAATGACGGTGGCATTATGTTGGTCTAAGGATCAAAATGGTACAATACTGATCTTAGATGCCCATACTCTTAGACACAATACTCTTTAGATAATTATATAATTATTAAATTCCGCCAGCTAAGCTCTGTCTGCACTGGCAAGTTATACTCTCAAGTTCATGTTTTTTTAACTTTGCTACAATTCCGGCCAGACAACGATACATCAAACAGGCTCGGGGGAGTGCTGTCCCAGGTACAAACGGGGCCCGCAAAATGCATTGGTCCCTCATCGAGCAAATCTGGTATCCGCCACAGCCTAGCACGCGCTTGTTGCGTCTGCAGAAGGCCGACATTGCGCTCTCTGCGCTCTCTGTGATGGCGGAGCGAGAGAACGTGGTGGACTTCACCATCCCCTACTATGACCTGGTCGGCATCACCATCCTCATGAAGAAGCCCAAGGTGACACCGTCGCTGTTCAAGTTCCTCACGGTGCTGGAGTCGGACGTGTGGGGCTGCATCCTCGGCGCTTACTTCATCACCAGGTGAGCCGACTAGCTGACATCAGCCGGTTGTAAATAACTCTGCTCTACAGGGAGTGTCACACTTATCAATAGGTTTTCAACTGAAATAGCAGTTTAGGAGAGCGTGTTGGGAAACTATTGCTGGCATGTTCCATTCCAGCCAAAGCTCCCTGCGTTGAATTTTCCCACAACTTACAATTCAAAATCAAGGGCAATAAAGCCCTTATTCAAGCCCTGGAGGAATTAATTTTCCTTTGGTGGCAGTCATTTGATTGGTTCAAATCCCCAATCATCATGTATTTCTCACACTTCCACACAAATGAGGTGGCTTTTAAAGTGTTGTCGCAATGAGTATGAAGTGATTATAAACTATGGAAGGAGATGGTTTATAATTCCATGATTACTCATATATGAGTAATCATGGAAAATTGCATGCTAGCGAACGGTCCACCCTTCTGTAGGCCTTCTATAGTTTGTAATCTATAACATTTACAAGTCGCTAATCTCTAAAGAGATGATGGAGATCCTTTTTTTAGAAAGACCTGACACTATCTTCCATGCGATCCCTACCATTGTGTTTCACTTTCGCCAACATTCTATTGAATATGCAATTTTGATGGTGCTCCGCGTCCAACTACAGCTCAAAGCGAGTCCATTTTGTGGCTGTGGTGAAGGTTAGGTATTATTTTGAAGACGACGAAAACTCTTGTTTTGATAACGTCTAATTTCAAAGATGTAATATTTTTACCCTAGCGATTCAAGGCAGGAAAAAGTATATTTGTTTAATTATGAAGTCTTTTTATCCATAAAGATGCTTTTGGAATTTCGAAAAAGGAACGTTTTTGTGATGTCCCAAAATTCAACTTTTTTGGTTCTCCAAATACAAGGAAATATTTCATATCCGTGTGAGGAGAGCTAAAATCCAAAGTTTTCGTCGGTAGTATCTATTTTTTGCCAGTTTCCGCCACTTCAATGTTTTCACTTTTAAAATGTTAACTCATTTGAAGATCAGTCCAGAAATCGATGGCGTGACGTTGAATTTTTGTATTCTGGAAAGCAGAGCTATATTTCTCTTCTCGATCCAGTGGGGGATTGGGGTAGGGGGTTCTGAATGACTTGACGCTGGCACAGAAATAGAATTTACGAGGAGTCATTGAAACCATAGGCGGATCCAGGATTACCAATCTTGGGGGGCATCTTACCAGGGGGTGCCATCCGGACCAGGGGGTGCCACTTTTGACCGGAAAAAAACCTATCAGGTGGGCGCCAAATCCTATCGGTGGGCGCCGATTTCGCATCCTGTGCGGGGGGAGTTGGGAAGCGACCTCTCAGGGGGCGCTATTGATCTTTCAGGGGGCACCGTGACTATTTCAGGGGGTGCCGAGGGTCAATTGTGGGGGGCACCTGCTCCCTTTGCCCCCCGGATCCGCGTATGGTTGGAATATATAAAAAATGTGATTGGTGCGTTTTGCTGGCCACGAAGCTCTGCTACAGATCTCGTGTGAATAGGAGAAAACTCACCTCAGCTGCTGGAGTGCAATGAAATGTATTCAAAATACTCTAGGTAGACGCTGATGTAAGCGACTCGATGACGCTGCAGGGGCTTGTGGCTCTATGCTCGTCAACGGGAGCTTAGTTAGCATGTCAATTCAACGCCTTTGCTTACACTCCCTTTATGTTTTGTATGTATCAAGGTTCCAATAATGAATATGGCTCACTGTAAAATTGATCCAGGTAGGCATTACGCAAGACTCCTTTACATAAGGCTGACCCATTAAAGAAGTTATGTCCCCATGGTGACGTCACAGGGCGATATGGCAGCGACATGGCTGCAGTAACTAAGGCTTTATGGAGGCTGCAAAGCTGACTTTGGACGCACATGTTTTTAATAGATTGTAATTAAATCCTCTTGAGAGGACATATTCTGCAATTTTATTGTATGTAAAATTTGACGAAAAAATTGAATCCCTGTAAGACAAACTGTACCTATCAAAGACGTTTTAGTTGATTAATTTTAACATGGGCCCCATGGGTACAGGAAGATTTTATCGCCAGCGTGACGTAAAGGCGGCTCCGGATTGGTGGCTAGGGACTAAGTACCACGTGATATTGAAAATATCGGGTTGAGTGTGAATAAGAGGGGATGTTTTTTCGAGAAGCTTTTTTGTTGCTCCCAAATATAGCAAACATCAATATTGTTAAAAATTTATGTTGGCGAATTTTGACATCGAAGTTGACTGTGCGATCCCCTAATCCAGGTAACTTTGTTACGCATCCACGCGCCTGCGTGACTGCGTACCGTGTACCGCGCGCCCGGAGCCCCGGCAGCCTTGGATTCGCAACATTGCTTCAAGGACTGACCCCAGGGGCGGACGCAGACCAGAGTTTTGGGTGCCAAACCCATGTCTGCCTCTCCTCCTGGGGGGGCGTGCAATTTGCGTGCTCGACAGACCTAGTCTAAGCTACTTCTCCAAGTACATGATCGCTCTCTGGGGGAGGGGGCGAATATTTTTTTGCTCTACAGACCCAGTGTAAACACTTTTTTCAAAAATTTAGGCGTTGGGGGCAAAAGATAATTCCCCCTCCAGCGCTTGGGGGGCATGGCCGGAATGCCCTCCCCCTGCGTCCACCAATGACTGACCCTGTGGCCTGGCTCATTCAATAGAGCCCCTCACTTCCCCGTCTCAGTCCTTCGCGAGAGCCTACGTTCCCCTGTATTAAAAAGAGAGGTTCCTGCTCTGACACAGTTTCCTTTGGCAGCATCCTGCTATGTCTGTTCGACCGGTTCAGTCCGTACAGCTACCAAAACAACAAGCAGAAGTACATCGACGACGAGGAGAAGCGCGAGTTCAGCATCAAAGAGAGCCTCTGGTTCTGTATGACTTCGCTTACTCCCCAGGTCAGTGACGGGCTGGTGTCCAATGGAAGTGTTTTCAATCTATTTAACGCTAGAACGTCCCGACCCATCCCGAATTCCAAACGTATGGACCGTCTGAACTGCTTCAGAACTTTGATGCTCTGTTTAGGCACTGTGACATCGTGCATGGTGAGTATTTCAGCAAATATAATGTATTTATTGGACGCTCCATATGCTACACGATCCCCGGGCCTATTACGAGACAATCAGCGGCGCCCTCAGATAAGTGTAACGCAATTCACGAGACAATCAGCGGCGCCCTCAGATAAGTAAAACGCAATTCACGAGACAATCAGCGGCGCCCTCAGATAAGTGTAACGCAATTCACGAGACAATCGGCGGCGCCCTCAAACAAGTGCAGCGTCAGTCACGAGACAATCGGCGGCGCCATCAGATAAGTGTAACGCAATTCACGAGACAATCGGCGGCGCCCTCAAACAAGTGCAGCGTCAGTCACGAGACAATCGGCGGCGCCATCAGATAGGTGCGGTGCCATTCACGAGACAATCGGCGGCGCCCTCAGATGATTGCAGTGCCATTCATCTAGGCGTTCCATAGCCCGCCCCGATTCCTCATTGCCTACACCAGTACAAATAAGCATAGGCCTTAGACATCGGCTTAATTTATTCGTTTTAGATAAGTGTTAAAACAAGCATAAACTTTATAAATGTTCTTATTTAGCTACACACATAGATTTAGTTGCATTGTTAAAACATGGAGCAGAAGATTGACTGGGCTCTCCTCTCGCAACCGGGTCTGTATTATTCATTCATATGGAACTCCATATGCAGAAAGATAAAGTATTGTTTGATAAACGAAATCGACCGTTGAGGTGCAGAAGCATTTTCCAAGAAATAAATCCGCTATCATGATTGAGATCAGCAGAAATAGTTCTGAGAAGTGCGCAATAGAACGTGGTACGTATCATTGTTTTTGCCAGAGATAGAAACGGTTAATTTAAGCCGTGATGTGTCAAGCGTGCCGATGTGTAACCATCTTTATAAACGTATTAGTATGGCTAGATTACAAGCTAGGTTAAAAGGAATTACAAAACGATGAAAATATGTACATGGGAAATGTAATCAGGCTCCATTCCCCA
Organism: Lepas anatifera; assembly: GCA_034440635.1. Taxonomy (NCBI): domain Eukaryota; kingdom Metazoa; phylum Arthropoda; class Thecostraca; family Lepadidae; genus Lepas; species Lepas anatifera. The sequence goes on from JAOTON010000056.1 coordinate 1,850,605, forward strand.
TGCTAGGAATGGAGCTATAAGTACCTGAAAATGGGTTACATAAACAGAGGACCAACCGTTGCTTGTGACCCTATGTGGATGGTTTTAATGGAGCCTTGCGGTCGATTGGAGACTGTATGAGTGCCTTCATCGAATTTCCATGCTGTAGATTGTTTCGTCGCCAGAGTCATACAGCGATGGTTATGACATCTTGGAAGTTACAGATTAGGAGCTTGGGATTTTCGAACAGGCTGTTCATCGGGCCGATATGCTTCGATCATTCAATTTGCTATTTATGAGCATGCGATAGTTGCCGAGGTAATTAAAATGCTTACAACGAGATGCTGCGCCAGGGAGTTTGTCATTGCTCAGTAATCCAACTCCAGCCCAATATACAATTTGCACCATGCAATAGATTGAAGACCAGGGAAGTATGAGTATTAACTGTCCCTGAATATCGTTTTGCAAACAAACCGCTTGGAATATGGGATGCAGAGTTTGAACGGTGCATGTATCTCCGTGCCCGTATCCGTATTGAAATGTGGAGTTTATATATATATATATATATATATATATATGTATATATATATATGTATATATATAAACTTATATATACTATATATATATATATATATATATATATATATATATATATATATATATACCAGTGCAGTAAGTTCCGGAACTCTCCAGCGCAAGAATGTATTGTGCCATCGAAACTATTGACAACTCATTCTTCAAAATAACATTCCCGCGTTTCCCCACAGCGCTCCCAGCGGCGAACCAGTACTCCTATGGCCTTGACGAAGCTTTATTCACTAGCATGTCTACCATACTGGTGGACTGGTATACTGGTAATGCACGTGCAGCTTTTTGGGGGCAGAGAGGTGGCACACTTCCACTGGAGTGATTGACTTTTGGTCTCTGGGTTAACCCTCGCCCCACCGGGGGGGCCATCGATGGCCACCCCCCTAAGGTTTTTCCGGGATAGCAGAAAAACGACGAGGCGCAGCACCGCGGTTGAGGGCCTCTACCTCTCACTACATCATTTTCCCATCATCCCTGAGTTTTTTTACCCCGGGTCACCCAAGGTCAGGTCACCAGACGAGGTCAACCAAGGTCACCTCACTTCGCCTTTAGAGCTCTGTAAGAGCTACATTTCAAAGTCGATCGATTTGAAACTTCCTACACTTCATGACCCCTCCAGGGTCTACAAGGTGTATATCCGGGATTTTTCGATTTCGTGCCCTGAGGTCAGGTCACGAGGCGACCTCTCCCATTGGAAAAGCATGGGGAAAAGCTATTTCATGATATAAAAGCCACAAAAATGATTGTAAATACTCAGACTGCTCAGAACATCGTTTTTGGACACCCTTTCACGGATCCCAGGGGTCATATTTTCCCTTTGACTTTTCCAAGGTCATCCAAGGTCACCAGAGGTCAAAAACAGTATTTTGACAATAACTTTTGACCTAATTGAGCTAGAGCGGTGAAATAAACACCATCATGTTTGTCTTGTCACTGGCTTTCATTTGATATACGGCAAGGTCACTTTTTGACCTTTCGTGACCTCAGGTCATATTAGGTCACGAGGTGACCTCTGGCGGTCAAACCACTGGCGGGAGGTCTTTACGTTCCACATAGCGGAAAAAGTACTGGCAATTTGCTATCAAATGTACTTTACCAGGCCTCAATAGCTCTAATGACATAAGAGTTATGCCCAGTTTGCTTAATCATTGCATTTTTCAGTGAAAATAGCCGATCTTGACCTAATTTGACCTCTGGAGGTCAAACCATTGACCTGAGCACCAAAACATGCGAAGTAGTTTCTTACTGAATTCACGCGAGCTTTCTATTGCACTTTGCAGATTTGCACTAACGCCTATATTTTCGGAGTTAGAGGGGGGGGCCATCGATGGCCCCCCCGGTGGGGCGAAGGTGGCGCCGGACCCCCGGTGGGGCGCGGGTTAAAGAGAGGAAACCAACCCTCGGCCTCCGTTACTTTCTCCTTCAGGAAGGTAGCTCTCGCCTCCATGTAGGTATCTACCCCGACAGTTTTTATCGATGGTTTGTCAGACAGTTTTCTGGTTGTTCGTGAGACATCGCGGGACCCATGTGGAACAATCTTTGGACATCTTCAGCTTATCGAAAATGATGCTCGATGCCATTCCACGACTAATCCCCAGTGTTTCAGGGGTTCCGTCCAGGGTTCTACATCTGTCCGCTATTACCAGATTTTCTACGAGCGTGACATGGTCATTGTCGCACGCCGTGGTGTGCCTTCCAGCACGTGCTTTGTCTGTCACAGTGTCACGACCCTGCTTAAACTCTCTCACCCTCCTGCGTACTGCACTAACCGAGAAAAACTGATTCCCTAACACCTTCCCCAGCTCCAGATGAATTTTCTGGGCCGATTTGCCCTACAGCGTCAAAACTTTTATGATGGACCTTTGCTCGATTCTGGTGGCTTCGGCCATTTTGGGCCAGTCTCTCAAAAATCCACTTGATGGAACCTCGATAGTGACCAAACTAAAAGGCCTACAGCTAAAAATAAGGCATGTAATGAAAGAAAAATTTCAGCCTGCATATTTAGTAAAAAAGCACGTGCACTTAACTCGTGTGTTAAAAGCAATGGCTCTCCGGAACTTACTTTTTGACTGCACCTTGTATATATAGCTCAATTAGTTAAACAAAGTACCATGGCAGGCATATTGGCTATGGCAGGACAATATGCCTGCCATGGTACTTTATTGATTTCAAGGCAAGGCCTCTTTTGTTGTGATGCTGTACCCTTATAACAACCAAACCACAATTTGTATCCCTTTCATTGTGATTTGCCATGTCTTATGGCGCAGCTCCGTTCTAGAAAACTTCATTAATAGTATTGTGTATTTTGCGTTTTCTTTTCGATTTCACATTGCTATTTGCTTTTATTTAAAATTAGTTGTCTATTTTTCACTATTTCTACACCCTCAACATACACGATTTGGTGTCCAATTTCCACCATCCTGGTCTCCTTACTTTAATTAATTTCCCTTTTAATGGTAGACTGCAAACACGCATGTTAAAATGGGTGACGCATGGGTGCTTCTATCGACATGGGTGCTTCTATCGACATGGGTGCTTGGGTCGACTCGCCGAGGAATGTATAAGCAACGCGTCGAAAGCGTTACGAACACGAATTTACTCCGAGGGGAATAAGTCCCTCACTTTGGATCAACTTATACTCCACTGACCATGACCTTCAGCGCGTTTTCACATTTAACACCGGCCAAGTGAAATGATCTACCAACGGCACTGTTCTTCGGTGAGGCTCATCTTCAGCCAGACATAAAGGCATGTTGATCGTGATCGCCAGGGTGGAGGTGAGGCCCCGAAGAACATGTCAGGACGCCTGGTGGCAGCGACCTGGTGGCTGTTCGGATTCATCATCATCGCCTCCTACACCGCCAACCTGGCTGCGTTTCTAACAGGTCAGGCAGCGTCAGACAAGGTGGCGCTTGTGTCGCATTTATGCTGGTTTTCCTAAAGATAGGCGCCGAAAGGCAGTGCCAATGATCTTGTCGGACATTGTTTGTTGTATTGTTTAGTGACTCAATTTCGAAGACTTCAAGGTATTTAACGAACACTATTTTGAGAACGTTCATTAGTGAGGTTGGTTTTGGATGTTTTTTTAAATGCTTTAGGGAAGTATTGAGGTTTTGAATTTGCAAAAAGTGTGGACAAAGGAGGTTAGGTTAGGAAAACTGTCGTGCATCCAAAGGAAAAAATTGCTTTCGTAGACAGAAACTGAACAAAGTCTTCGGCTCTGTAGTATTCTTAGAATGTGGAACGGTGTTATAATGTATTAACAGCGTTTCCTGTCTTTCAAGATTCGCGTGGCTGTTCAAAACTTGCAGCTGAACTGATTTTAACTGTTTGCTGTTTTTGCTCTCTACCATGCGTCCTCTGTATACCGCGGCATGATCCACCGACACGGGGTCTGGGTAGCGCAAGCGGTTAGCACACGCGTCCGGTTCGATCACCGAGTCACGGCATCAAGGTTGCCCAGAGCCAGGATTTGGTGGCCTGTTTAGCCCCAGCCTAGTTGGTTCCGCTTTTCCCTACGTAGCCGTATAACCGCCTCACTTGGTGCGACGTAAAGTCCCGAATAAAAAGATCCACCGAAACGGAGCCATCCACCCAATGTTGAGCATTGGGCACGGGGCAGTCTATTGCAACCGGCGAACCAAGTGTATTGCGACGGACCCGAATATTAATGCATGTGGGTGCTCAACCCAATGGGGAGGATCGGTGAACGGCTATACATTTTTGCATGCATCAGTTTCACTTGTCTTGATTTTTATTTTTGCTTTGCCTCTCGTATTACCATACACTATAATTCCCCTTACCGTAATGCGGTATGAGCTAGGCTGCTCCTGTACGGAACGCCTATGCAATTCAACGGAAATTCTGTCTCCCACTAATCCTGCAACCGTTCTATACAATGCAATTAGGGGAATCAGCAGCGCTTGCTTTCGACTGAGTTACCCGAGTTACAACAGTTTACTTTCTTTACAGTGTCTCGATTGGACTCACCAATTGAATCATTGGAGGGCCTTGCCAAACAATACAAGGTGCAGTATGCTCCCATGAATGGAACTTCAACCATGAACTACTTCGAGCGAATGGCTTACATTGAGCAGAAGTTTTATGAGTAAGTACTTCTAGGTCATCGATGTTTTATGTATGTAATTCCGTGCATTCTATTCCTATTCCTAAGTACTGAAATAGATGTACCCGCTGTATTGCTACCGTATGTATGGAAAATCGGCCCTTTTGCCAACGGGCAATACAGCTGGTCAACAGACATACAGACAAACAGTCATACCGACAGGCCAGCAGCTTAGCCTGTTTGTAAATGGCTAGCTCGTGTCTAAAATGACCGGAAATCTGGCTCGTTTGCAAAAAGACTGGCCCGTTTGAATTTTAAAACACACTTTCAACAGAAGCATATCATGCCATCATGTTTGCTGGCTTGTCATCCCTGAACCGAAGGTCACTAGATAGGCCCATCCACCTTGTTTCCTGGGCCCAATGTGTGACGCGCTATCTGGATTTTGGTAAGGCGTTACTTGGTTGGCCTAGGGGCACCATTTGAACCAGGGACGTCCGTTCCTGGTACCTTACCTATTGGAGGGTACCAAATTGCATCTTAATTACTCACTTACGGGCTTTTTATAAGGCGTTCTGTGCAAGGCACCTTTGCCCGCCTCTAAAATGCGTGGAATTTTTTTTTTTTTGGGACGATTGGTTAATTTGATTTCGCGAAGCAAAGGGGAAGTTATTTCAAGTAATGAGTCGCGAAGTGTTGCAACACTTGCGAGGGTCGGGTCATGACTACGGGAGAGAGGCCTAGCCAGGGCTGGTGGATTATAGTTGGGGATTCAAAGGGTACGTGAAGACGCCTGCCACCGCCAAGATGAATGAGTTTATAGTGAAGAATTTTGAATTTTGTTGCATGTTACCGAGTGTCCGCTTTGCTTGCGTTACTCGAGTTTCTCCATTTAAGCTGTAATCATCATGGGGCCACCAATACTTGCATCTTGGAGGGAGAGGTGAGATAAGGTTAAGCAGTATTCATCATGGGGGCACCAATACTTGCATCTTGGAGGGAGAGGTGAGATAAGTTTAAGCTGTATTCAACATGGGGGCACCAATACTTGCATCTTGGAGGGAGAGGTGAGATAAGTTTAAGCAGTATTCATCATGGGGCCACCAATACTTGCATCTTGGAGGGAGAGGTGAGATAAGTTTAAGCAGTATTCATCATGGGGCCACCAATACTTGCATCTTGGAGGGAGAGGTGAGATAAGTTTAAGCAGTATTTATCATGGGGGCACCAATACTTGCATCTTGGAGGGAGAGGTGAGATAAGTTTAAGCAGTATTCATCATGGGGGCACCAATACTTGCATCTTGGAGGGAGAGGTGAGATAAGCGACGTTTGTTTTAGGGGTGCGCTGGGGCGGTTCGAGGGAGTGTTGAGGTGCGTTCTGGGAGCGTCGGGTGGGCCGATGGGATGGGTACTTGCCTTCTTGCCCTCTGCGTTCATCCATGGTCACTTTGATAATCTTGGTTGGTGCAAACGACGCACACAGAAGCTGAGATAGATGAAGGTATGACATCAACAAATGGGAACGGCTACCCGAAGCACATGGTCCGAAAAACTGAAGTTTGAGGCTGTCAATCCACGGCCAAGGCCAAGGGATCGTGTGGAGAGTCACACTCCCCTGGTGCTTCCATTTGTGGATGACTCCCTGGCCAAACAAGTTCAAGGGATCATAAGGAGCTCAGGGTTCCCGTTGAGGGTAGCATGGAGTAGTGGGCCCTCTGTGAGAAACATGCTGGTGAGGTCAGCCCTGGAACCCCCGCCGTGCCCGGGAGGCGGTAGATTCTGTCACACCAGCCATGCTGGTTAGCAGGGTAAATGCCATGCCAAAAAAACTTGATTTATCACATAGATTGTAAATTGTGTGGGCCCGACGAGTCTTTCTACATTGGAGAGAGTCAACGTTCTGTTCGGCTTAGGTTCAATGAACACCTGGGGGATGCACGTCACAAACGGCACAACACGCCTTTTGGGGACCATCGACGACTGGTTTACCCAGACCAGAGCCTCACCACGGATTTTTGGGCCGTTGAAATTTTGAAACACACTAGGGATGGGCCCGACCGCAAAATTTCCGAGTCTATTCTAATCAGACAATAAAAACCAATCTAAACACACAGTCATCCTCTTGGCCGCTTATTCGTTGACACCATCACACGCACGGAGACTCTCCTTTGAACTGTTTTAACCCGCGTGGGGCTGGGGGGTAAATTTTACCCCCCTCGGGAATTTTTGCGATAACTCAAAAACGGCGGCGCGCAGCGCCGCCAAATTTTCAGTACCTTTTCTTAAATAAATTTTACACATTTCTGCCAAATAAAAATAAAATTGGTTGGAAAATTTGCGAGAAATAAGCAAAAATATGACGTCACTACAGGCGATTTTTGTACCAAAATCGCGCAATGTTTAAAGAGCTGCTGAAGCTACAGTTCTGAACCGATTTCCAATTTTCTTGCATCAAACGATAAGTATTATTGTGGTCTTTAAAATGGCTATCTCGGATTTTCAAAATTTTGGTTTGGAAAAAAATATTTTTAAAAAATATTTTTTTTGGAAAAAGTTACAAAATTTCTAAAATTTTCAAGATTTTTCAAAAACCGGAATTCATTTGGTAAAACACCATACAGTGCATATGCATGACAAATTTTGAGTCTCTAGCTTTATAACTTTAGCCTGGGGAGCTGCGAAAGCTCAGCGACTCACGCTCTGATTTTTAGGGCTGATCAATACTGTCTTTATTTAGTGAATCATAGTGACCCAGGAAGACCCAGGATGACCTCGTACACGCTTTACACTACTTTTATAGTGTTCCTGAGACAAAACAGGTCCAAAATCATGTGTCATTTGGCAAAAAGTATGAACTTAAGAATTTGACCTCTGATGACCTACCTTGACCCCGGCTGTGCAAGTTGAGACCAGAGTATTTCAGATATGATTTTCTGAACATCATAGCTGAATTCTGCATGTAAAATGGCTCAAAAACATGTATCGCATGACCACATTTGGATACAAAAATATGGTGACCTTTAGTGACCTCATCTTGACCTGACCCGGTCATGCCACCAGCCTAACGGTCTCAAAGCACCTTGCTGCATTCAAGTGAAGGCTTTCCATGAAGTATGAAGCTCATAGCTTCCATTGCCTGATCTCCGTAGCATTGCAACCTCAAAAACCACGCTTTTGACAGCTGACCTGTTTGACCTTGACCTTGACCTCAAACTTTAAATTAAGTACATGTTTTTAGTTGTTCGTGATGATATCTTTCTATTAGCGTTTGAATTTTCCAAATCGGACCATTAGTTCGGGAAATAACAGGGGGTAATATTTACACCCCCAGCCCCGCGCGTTCGGCTGGAGACCTCAGCCCCGCGCGGGTTAAGCCGCGACACTGTCGAGGCTGCAATAAAAGTTTACATCAGGATTCTCGTTCTCACTCTTTCACCCCCTTACACCTGATGATGGTCCATGACCAAAATGTCGTGTTTTACCTTTCCGTGACTTTCAGTTCCCTTTTATTTAGGTCCACACTGGTCTTGAAGCTTTGCGTCTTCCATTGCAGTCTTAGTGTATACTTTGAATTTTAGTTCACATATACAGTTTTAGTTTACGCACAGATTTTAGTTTTCGACCGAGTTTGGTTTTTTGAGCAGCGTTTTACTTGATTCCACATCTCATCTGTGCTTTTGCACCCATTTTAAGTTTATTCAAGCTGTTTTATGCTCTTTTTGCTTTCGTGGTGTTCCGGAGGGATCTGTTGTGGGATTCCAAGTATTTTTAGTTTTTTGTGGTTGGTGTTAGTGTTTTTTAAGGGATCTTCTCACACCTGTCGTCTTTTATTCTTCACTTCTCTCATCTAAGGCCTTAGGTCATTTCCCTTGACTTATCCAGCATGGTGCCCTATCTGCAGCAAGCCCTCCGTGAACTTAAGTTAAACAAGTGCATATCTTTCATGATCATTTTAAGCAACGCTGTGGGACGCTGGGGTCCATGAAAACTATGGATTCGAGATAGTTGCAAATCAATTATAAATAACCACCTGATTTTCCATCTTCAATGCGAGTGGTTCGTCCATATTCAGATATCGATACCGTCGCAACCATACCGTGCAATCCAAGGGTCGACAGGGATACCAGCTCTGCAACCGATAAGCTGCCCACAACTCAACGTAGCTATAACACGAATTGAAATTGTTCCCCGTGAAAAATAAAAGGATATAGCTTATTTTAACTCGGCGCTCGCAGCAATCATATCATTCGTTGAATGAATCTGAGTGTTTAAGCTCAACGACGCACCAAACGCTTCACGTGGTCTACTCTTCCTGTTGGAAGGGATTGGGCAGAATCTTACATATCTCCTTTAGAAAACCTTTTTCATTTTTTCGGCTCTCAACGAGACTGAAAAGTTGCAGGTAAGAGGGACTGACGGTGGGACTAGCAAACAGTGCACTGGTATTTCCATGACTAAATCGTGACCCATGACTCTAAATGAGTCATGAGCCATGCCTCTAAATATGAGCATTGAATCATGACTAAACATGAGTTATGGGAGAGAATATAAATTCATACAAGTACACTGGTATTGTCATGAATCTAAGTCATGCGCGGCGCGCGATCACTCGCTCTGCCGTAAAGTTACCTCGTGAACTGGATGGGGCTCGGGGCCCACACCTGTTTTTCTGAGGTGGTCGCAGAATCGTTGGCAGCAATAATTAAGCTACTGGCTGAAGTTGAGAAAATTGACGAGCGCGTCGATTGGTGAAATAATTTTGAAACTCAAAGCGATGCATTTTTGTCTTATAGGCTTACAAATCAGAGCTATATTTTGAGATCGACGCAATAGTTCACTTGCATTGCAGAACAATTGATGACGTTATAATGCCATATGATCCGGAGAATATGCCAAGGTAACCTCACATAAAGCTCAAGGTAAAAAAACCACAAGTCAAGGCCATACCAGTAATTTTAGATTCATCGACCCCAGTGATCCTGGTCTGATGACGTAACCGAGTATGATGTATATTATGGCATGACGTCATAGTTAAGGTTAAGTCCAGTGTTCACGTCCAGGTCAAGGTTCATGCAGACTCATTTCGGGCCCATCGGTTGCTTTCGAGCTAGTTATAGTGTGCATTATAGGTACGGCATATGTAATATTGTGACGTCGTAGGTCACTGTCTTTGACTGACCCTGACCCAAAGGGTTGAGAGGACTTCCTTGGGACCTTTCATTCATAATCTTATTCTGCTTTCAATTATTCGCGACTTTTTCCGTACAATAGCGGCATTTCCCAATAGGTGTCTAGCACGGACCAGGCTTGAACTCTATGACCTCGTTTGACCCTGATGATATTGAAAATTAAAGCTGGCTATGAAGTAGATCATAACCCTCACAAAATCCAAAACGGACGTCTTCCAAACCCTTTCGGTGTTTTAGAAATTTGGTAGCCTACCAGCCCCCTCCCCGCCACCTCCAGTGCGCGTTAGTGCCAGATCCCTCTCCAGTTCGCTTGTTCTTAATTTACAGTCAATCCCAACTTGGGATTCTCAAGACACTGAGGTAATTACAGTCTACAAGTCCAGGAGGGTGCATGTTTGTAATACCGACTCCAGCCCCTGAAAAATGATTTACTAGACCGCAGGTTCCGTTATGACCTGAGGTACCTGATGTGTGGGAAACATATTTCCCCGAAGAAAAACACGCACACGCCAAATATTCTTACTCCTCTTCCTACTGCTAGCCTATTCTTCGCTTGCATGGATTATCAATTTAGATTGAACTCATCAGCTCAACATCACGCTCAGCGGTGAAGTTACTAAACTCTCTACCTCGATGGCATCCGAATAAAAAAGCCTGAGACTTGGATACTTCAAATAACAGCAAGGATCTAACAAAACGAAAACGATGAAAACCCGACAAACATTGCGTTTCCCAGTGGTTCAGAAGCACCATTTTACACTCACCCGTTCTGTGGCTGGGCAGGATCTGGAAGGACATGTCGTTGAACGACAGCCTCACCGACGTGGAGAGGGCCAAGCTGGCGGTGTGGGACTACCCGGTCAGCGACCGCTACACCAAGATGTGGAACGCCATGCAGGAGGCCGGCCTGCCCAACAGCCTGGAAAACGCTGTGGCGCGCGTCCTGGACAGCCCCTCCAGCAGCGAGGGGTTCGCCTACCTTGGTAGGTCGGGGAAACCTGCGCAACCGGCGCGGGGTGTTCAATAGAGCTTGGACGGAAGTCTAACGCTGGATTTGATACAATGACACGTTTCGGGTGTGGCGTCTTTTGCCTGATAGTGTTTGTGTATGGGTTTGTCTTGAAGCGTCTTGAATATTTGGCAGGATGCAGAAAGCTGAACTTCACCGGGTTTGCTTACATGTATGTTAAAGACGTGGTTTTTATGAAAGATGTTTCCCAGGTCTGCGGAATACGTTCGGCGTGACGCGGCATCGCACGAAGCTCATGTAATTTCATTTAGCTGGTAAACCCTAGAAAAATATGAACTTCGCACCGCGATCGGATGAAGCCGAGCTCCGGTTCCTGTTCGGTGGTGCTCTGAACAGATCCTAGGAAACGCATACGATGTCATGTGGGGCCCAGTATGGGACAACAATTAATTTTTCATCCCGTTTCAGATCGTTTAAGTTTGACCTGTTTCACCCCATCCTGGAAAACACGCAAAATGTGGTCCCTTCCCCTTCCGTTTTTTTCCTGTGCAATTTTCAGAAACATCAGCCCTGTTCCAGCTGTCAGCACAGTTTTGTCAGCAGGACCTCTAACCTCTCCTCCAGAAAAGTAACATCAGCGCCATAATCGCCTCTTGTTTGTGCTAAGCAAAGGGAACTTAAACCTTTATGCCATTAAAAAATATTAGGCTGCCACTTCCTGCACTTACTGTTTTTCATCGGCACAAACAGCAGGCCCTCAGACCGTAAAACCTCTAGAACTAGTTCCCGGGGAGAGGCTACAGTCCTGTGACGTAGGCGCAACGCGGCCCGCTGATTGGTGCTGACAAAACTGTGCTGACAGCTGGAACAGGGCTATCGTCTCGTCTCGTTTCGATCGAAACTCTGAAAGTTCGTCCCGTCATCCCGCTCCATAATTTCCATCTCATGCAGACCTCTAACGCCATTAGCATTTAATACGGATGCTCGGATGAATCAAACCAAGCCTTATCTGTCACTAATACTCAACATCAAAAGACCAGATGGGACGGTCAGCCATGCTCCCTGCACCGTTTCGATGTGACGTCACCGTGTCAGAGCGGCATGACCGCGCCCTGTGTGACGTCATATCTCACATCGACACGTGTGCACCAGGCGAGGGCACGGAGGTCGACTACCTTGTAATGACCTCCTGTGACTTCATCTCTGTCGGCAACCAGTTCTCACGCAAGCCGTACGCGCTGGCCGTGCAGAAGGGCTCTCCGCTCAAAGACCAACTGTCGGAGGCGTAAGCGGGCCTGCTGGACCACCGCTGCACGTGCACACAGATGTTGAAGCCACACTGTCACGCATCGCTTGCACCCTCGCAGGTACAAGCACGGGCTCAAGCACAGGCGCGTGTCTGCCTCGCAAGCACCACCTGCGGTCGGGGGACGACGGGTGTTTTCTCAGTCTTAAGCACTTCCGGCTTCCTCAAATTGGTGTTTAAATGCCGCCGCCGCTTTGGCCTGAATTAGAGCTGTAACTTGACTGCTAGTCATTGCAACTATGAACATTTTTATTTGAGTCCTCCTTGTGTCAAAAGTTCCGCAAGGACAAACGGCAAAGGGGCAGAACACTCCATTCGCAAAGAAACTGTGAACAGCAGATATATAAGGAAATATGGAGCCCGAGAGCACAGTTGTTGATGGTTAAAGTTTATTGTCGTCTCAGATTTAACCCACGGCTTAATTACTCACTTTTACTAATTTTCCTTAAATTTAATAATTTATGCAAAGCAAAATCACTTTATGCATTGTACGACAACTTATCTGGTCAAATAATTGAGTCGAGTCTGTTCCAAGCCAAATTCAGGGGTGGGCTGACTCAACTCTGACTTAAGAAACAGCTGAGTCGACTCAGAGATAACAACCTCTGTATGCTTCCTCAAGGCAACAGTGTGCTAGCAAGAAGAAAATGTTAGGTCACGGGACATTTCCTTCTTTGCACCTGTACTTGAGCGTCGTGGTGTCGTGTCTGCACCCTAAGATTACCTGTAATCTACTTATCCGCACCGTGTCTGCCCCGACTAACCCACATCTTTTATTTAGCCCTCACCTTTCTTCAGCATGTCTATGGGATACACCTTCATTGGGGCGAATCCAAGGGGGGGGAAATCCGACACCAATCCCCAAAAGTGACCACATGTTACCCGCTCTTAACATACATTTTCTTCAACAGCACGGTTTTCACAATTTTGCCTCGGTTGCCCTCCCCCAAATATTTTTGCTAACTTTTTGTTCAAGTTGCTGTAAATTCGGTTTTTGGAATCGAAGCCCTACTTAATCAATCAAGTAATCAAGTAATCAAGGGACTTGTCACGGAGACCCCGACCACATCACCCAAACGAGTAACTCCCGTAATGAAGAATTGATTTCAAAGTCAAAGCACAGGGAGCACAGGGACGACCACCCCGCTCTGGTCACCCTCTCACCAGTCAGTTGCCAGCAGATCTACGTCGGGTAAATATAGAGCGCCGGAGCGTCTCAGGAGAATCATTCACAAGCCTAAATTCGCACTGTCATTGCATATTCCTGAACAAAGGACCGGAACCCAATGCTCTACCAGCTGAGCTACCCGGCGACTTTTGTATATGGTCTGGATCCGCCCCTGCCGTACCATACGTTGAAGCAATATCCGGCAGCTAGCAGCCGCACGGCGTGTACCTCCTTGCAGGAGATGCCACAGACGTGCGCTACATGGTGATGACCAGCTGTGACCTGGAAATGGTGGGCACGGAGTTCTCCCGCAAGCCTTACGCTGTGGCCGTGCCGCGCGGGTCCCATCTCAAGGAGATCTTCAACGAAGCGTGAGTTTGGTCTCGTGTGGAAGACTCACCAGGACAGACCCTGAGGATAGTGATGTCCTCGGCATCACAAGCTTAGACCTATTCACCGTTGTTGTATCTGTAACTGGCTCCAGGACAGGCCCTGAGGATGGTGATTGCCTCGGCATCACAAGCTTAGACCTATTCACCGTTGTTGTATCTGTAACTGGCTCCAGGATAGGCCCTGAGGATGGTGATTGCCTCGGCATCACAAGCTTAGATCTATTCACCGTTGTTGTATTTGTAACTGGCTCCAGGACAGGCCCTGAGGATGGTGATGCCCTCGGCATCTCAGATTTAGACCTATTCACCGCTGTTGTATATGTAACGGGCTCCAGGACATGCCCTGAGGACTAAGGCGTCCTGGACAGCGCCAGTACAGAGTTTTTAGCCGTTGCGGTAACTCTTCCCGAAACCAGGAATTTCCCGGGGAACAGAGTTTATTTGCACAACATCTACACCTCGTTTCATGCCATGAACACACTGTCCCCGAAGAGGTGTTGCGATCAGACCAGTCCTCCATCGCCCACAGATACGGGTACTATCGGATCGTTGCAATATAGGATACCGTACCAGCGTGAGTACCCATGCTTAGTGTTGATATAACTGAGTCACACGTCTAGGCTGACTGAGGCCGCCGTAGCGTTGCTTCCCGTTCCTCCAATTTCGACTGGTTAAGCGACCAGTCGAAATTGGTTGTTTGTGGGGACGTCGCTATCTCTGTGGCAGCTGTCCTCCGACTCCGACTGTGCTTCAGACCGCCACAAAAAGACACACGCGGTCCCGCCTACAACTCCTCCGCGGCCGCACTCCGTGTCGCATGTTTCTGCGAACTGTCTGTGACGCAGTGGGCTTAATTTACTTATGCTTTCGCTAGAAGCCAATGCTTGTCTTACAGACGTAGACTATTGTAAGGGAATAGTCGGTATAATCCAAAATTTTTGGAACTAGATTTTCGTTACGATAACTTTTGACTGCCATTTTCGATGTATGTTCCATTCCGGTTTTAACTCGCATAAGACAAACACAATGGTCACAAGCAAACTCGGAAGGAGCGCTAGCAGCACCGCCGTCAAAAAAGCAGCTTACACGGTAATTTAAACGGCACATCGCCACAATGCAGAGGTGCTGGTTCCGGCGATGCCAGGAACGATTTTTTTGGGGGGCAAGTGGTGAGATAGGGCTACAGCACGAAAAGCTTTAACTTCTTTCTGGCAACAGCTAGCGTTCTTTAACAACACAAAATCCAGTATTGTCTCAATTCCCATTTGGATTACTCGCTGGCCGCGTGCGTGGCTTGGACACACAAATCAACCGAAGCCAAGAGCGCGACAAGTGAGAAATCCAGTGGAGTATTGAGACCACATTGGATTTAGTGTTTTTTAAGGAAAGTAATTTGTTGTCAAAACGAAGTTCTTGTCCTCTAAAAATAGTCCTTGGCACCGCCGACACCTGTGCCTGAGCTGTGCCATACCGTGTCGTTTAAATTATCGTCTAAACTGCACTTAGGCCTTTGTCAGTCAATCATCACATTGAGCACAGTACCCTTGTATCCGTCACTTTTCAGGATCATCGGTAGAAGCGGGGCCATGCTATGTTTGAGCACAGGCTTCACCAGCGGTTTGTCTGACATCTCTCACGCGCTGCTGCAGTATCCTGAAGCTGCTGAATAGGCGCAAGCTGGAAGTGCTAAAGGAGAAGTGGTGGAACCAGAACCCAGCCCGCAAGTACTGCGAGCAGGATGAGGACCAGTCAGAGGGAATCTCCATCCAGAATATCGGTACGTCAAACATCGCTAGTTGGGTAAGCGGAGCTTCTTTATTGAGTTGCAAGTGCGGCAGTAGGAATGTGATGCGAGATGTGCTGACTTGATATCTCTTTTAAGCTTCTTTCATGCTGCGAAAGCTGTTTTGTTGGTGAGTGTGCTCATTTTCTGAGTTCATGTGTGTAGCAGCCAAAAGAAAAGCCGTATTTTCAGCATAGCTCTATTTTTAGAGCTGCATACCTCGTGCATTACGTTAGAACGGTTGATAACCTGATGCAATTTCTCTCAGGTGGCGTCTTTATCGTCATTTTTGTCGGCATTGCGCTGGCTTGTATCACGCTTCTGGGAGAGTACTGGTACTACAAGTACTGGAAACCCAGCAGAACCACCAGCCCCACCTCTAACCCAAAGCTGGTGCCCGTGCGCCCCGATCCTGCCACTATGAAAACGAACTTCAATACAGATTTCAAGTACGTGCTATCCGACACAAATAAATCGGTATAAATACAACTGAATACATGGTTGATATCATGATAGGGACGCGTCTTCTCCAGAACGGCTGCTTTCCCCAATAGATAAGTATGAACGTGTAATTTTTCACGACCATGGGCATACGGGTAAGGGGACAAATGTAACACGGATTAACAGGGGACATGTCAAATGTAACACGGAGCAATCATTGCTAAATCTTTTAAGCAACAACAAAAGTTTCCACACTATGCATGCGCTATTAGATGCTGCTTTTGAGTACGGAATTTGGCCAAGAACCGGCCAAAGAGCTACTTTTTGGGGGGGATTTTTGTTAAATAATACTCTTGTGAATCTCAACATCTCGCCCAACTTTCTTACGAATAATAAACAAAAAATTCTGGAGACTAGAGGCCATTACAATTGTCCGTGATTTGAGTGCGGGTCACCCTGTCTGTGTCCTTTTATTTAGAATATTTCGCCTTCACAATGGTCCTTAATGACGTAGTAAATGTAACGGGGTCGAATGTAACACTATTTCCTTTAAAATTAGAGTTTTTTAGCATGTAGTGTAAATTCAAGTTATTCATATTTGTACATAATGTGACCAGAACGAGTATTTTAAGTTCGCTGGCTTACACCATGGTCAAAAAGGTAATATTTCTAGAGAAGGAACAATTTGCTGGGTTGAAATAGGGCTTATATTGAGCAATAAGATGCCATCATAATATGCACTAGTACTGTAATGGCACAGTTCTCACCATACTGTGTTACAATTGACACGAGTCTGGGGTAAATTGTAACACGTGTAGATAAGTTTTGAAACCAAAAATATAAGTTTTGAAACCAAAAATATTAATTTAGTACTGAATATTTCCAGCAAGTTTTTCGGTTCCTAGGAGGCCAAAACATGAAGGTATATAATTAATGTGCATGCTACTTTGCGCCTAAAATTATTGGTTCAGTAAACAAACAAGTATTTTTTACAATTGACCTCAGTCTACCATAGGCCAAGGCCTGCAAAGATATAAAATAGTCAGAGACAAGCGGGCACACATCTGCCTTGACATTTGCCTAAAAACTTACTGGTATACATTCACAATCGGACCCATCCAACCCCCTAGCTCTAATTTCCGAGGTGTGGGTCCACGAGTGAGTGCCGTTCTCCCGGTAGCGGGATCGGAGGGGGCAGGGAGAGTGACGGGGTGGAAAAGCGTAGATATACCGATAAAACTGGAAATGTTTGCGGGGAGCCACGGGTCGCACTCGTATTTGTACTTGGTACGCACGTAAGCCATACTTGTGAAGCGGATTCAGATTTGGCTGAAAAGTCGTTTTCCAATATTGGGAGGGGGACTTCTCTGACTTTTGGGTCACACAATTCTACGTGCCTGCCTTTCGCTATACTGTTTTCGATAAAGGAGAATATATTTAAAATGATTATGCCAAAGACATGCACCAGGCGATCCAGGTATGAATAAGACTTGATATGTATTGCTGAGTTTTCTTTCTCGTGCCATTTCACGGCCCAATGACTTGAATTGATATAGATGTGGTTGCGTATAACCTGATGCTGGCATTGGCAGGCCCCGTGTTGGGGATGAGCCATACGAGCTGAACACCACTGGAAGTCCGTGGTAGCCGCTGCCTAGGGAGCCGGTACTCCAGACAGTTCACTTCTCTGACACGTGCATGTGGGCATGTATGTACCTCCGCTGCTGTAACCGTGCCGGTGCCTAGTCTCGGACCATTCTATTCAAGGGAGGACTATAACAGTGGAGTGCACAACGAAACAGGATCATTTTTTATTTGGTTTCCTTTTCACGTACGTCGCTGGAGTTCGCCGATGTAGCTGACTTCGTGGGATTACACTGTGGAAGTTGCGCGTCGCGTTTGTGTTCCACTAAAGAGTACACCAGGACGGGGCAAAGTGCGCCTCTGTGGCGCTGCTGTGATGGTTCTCGCGTGACTTGCTGGTTACGCGAGATACACTTTGTGTAAATAAGGACATCATTTTATCGTGGGATGGGAGTGTGGGAGTGTATTGCTCAGCACATAAGTGTCGCGACCGGCAAAAATTGAGGGGGCTAATGAACCTACAACTTGTTGCTGACTAGAAACTTTCCCTTCAAAAATACAAAACCCATCGGATTCGGGGTCATTGTTGCCTTGCGTTCTGACCTCTTATAGCTTTTGCTGTTTCATCCAAATTTGACTGAAGTCGGGATCGTTATGAAAAGTGGGAGACTAGCCCCTCCACCTCCTCTTTCGACGCATATGAGTCAACACGACGACCCTCTGTGAGGTCGGCCCGGGTTCAGTTCCCAGCGAGTTTCCTGAGCAATGTGTGATTAGATCGCCCCCTCCACCTGGGACCCCTTCAACAAGGGAAATAGTTAGCAACGCCATAGGACCTCAGCAGAAAGCGCGTCAGCGAGCCTCACATCTTCGGAATTCAATTATTGCGGATCATTGCTCCCTTATTGGGAATAGCGCGACTAGGCTCTACACTCAGATATTCTCATTGCGCGCTACTGTGACGTATCTCGTTCACCAATCCCTTACAGCAAACCAGAACGCATCTGATCGCGTGACTGGGCAGTCAGTACGGGCGACTAGCTGATCTGATCGCGTGACTGGGCAGTCAGTACTGGCGACTAGCTGATCTGATCGCATGAATGGGCAGTCAGTACTGGCGACTAGTTGGTCTGATCGCGTGACTGGGCAGTCAGCACTGGCGACTAGTTGGTCTGATCGCGTGACTGGGCAGTCAGTACTGGCGACTAGCTGATCTGATCGCGTGACTGGGCAGTCAGTACTGGCGACTAGTTGATCTGATCGCGTGACTGGGCAGTCAGTACTGGCGACTAGCTGATCTGATCGCGTGACTGGGCAGTCAGTACTGGCGACTAGCTGATCTGATCGCGTGACTGGGCAGTCAGTACTGGCGACTAGTTGGTCTGATCGCGTGACTGGGCAGTCAGTACTGGCGACTAGTTGGTCTGATCGCGTGACTGGGCAGTCACCACTGGCGACTAGTTGGTCTGATCGCGTGACTGGGCAGTCACCACTGGTGACTAGTTTCCGGCCTGTCTGAGGGGAATGGGTGACTTAGTGGGTAGCCTCAAAGTCTCCTAAGCCATCGGTCCCGGATCAAGTCCCAGCGGAGCGTCTGAATAAGTCGGTCTGATCCCCCAAATCCCACCCAAGAGGGTTAGAGTTGGCGACGCCGTATAACCTTGGCGGTTGTTGCGTCGTAAACCCCAACAATTACTATCGGCCTGTCTGCTTATGTCCGGAAACGGGATTTCCTCATTGTTCTGTCGCGTATCCGCCGTCAAAGGTGTAGTGTACGTTTTATCCGTGTATCCACACCATCTGTGTTTTATAGCATCTAGCCACCATACTCGCTTCTCACGAATATATGGATTACCAGAGAAGGCTAACAACAAATATGGTGCTGGAAGTGCTCGTGTGTTCTACTTATTAGGAATCCTGTTTATGTATAGAGGAACATTCTAGTCATTTGAAGAGCATTGCTCGGTGTAGAATCGGGGCATGTTTCGCGTTGCTGTATGCAAAATATTATCGACACGGAACTGTTAAATGGGCTCTGACAATACTGATCTCTGGTAAGCTGTTCCCGAGCGCCGGTGATATACCTACGTGGCGTCTGAACCGCTGTAACCTACCATAACCTACCTGAGGCAGGGTGTGTAACAGTATACTGAATACACTTATTTAGACGGCCTGTCGGCGTTATTGAATCGACACACAATACTTAATGTACACATCATGCCGGCAGCACAACTTCGGGTTAGCAGCAAACAGAATTCACTGTACAGCCATTTTCATGCCGAATATTTGAGAGATGATGAACCAGACGGGCAATATCCATCCTGTGCAAGGTTCGAGGAACGTAACTGAAGCATTCCTTGTTTTGTTTTGTGGTTTCATGCCATTATGATTTATGACCACGGTACTTCAATGTTTTCAGTAGCAAGAAACCTCACGGTATGTCGGTAAAATGGTTGCTTTTCCAAAGCATCGGCATAGACCTAGGCTCTATGTTTAAAATACGGTTCGGATCGGACTGCCAATCGAGTCCATCAAGGACTATTTCCCCAGCACTATGGCGAAGTTTGTGCTAAAGTGCTGGTGAAATAGCCCTTTAATAACTCAATTACTCAATTATGCTCCTGATCAGGGTATTCCCCGGATCGTATTTGGCCATGAAGGCTGTCGCTGGCTCCGGTGGTGAGGGCTATGCGATTATTTACAGCCAAGTGCTGAGGGTATGATACGCACCTAAGTACGGATGATAAAACATTTCGCATTTTTGGTGATGATTATTAAGAAGACGTCACTGTGCGATTAACCGTAAACTGCAGTCATTAGAAGTATTTCAAGGCTAAAGTAGGGTCCGAGCTCCTGCACGCTCTACAGCAGGATGTTTTAAAAGCTGTTGAACAGCGTCGTCTTGGTTGCGGAGACCACAGCTGGCTGTGATCCGTCCACTACTCGACATGGAGAGTGCAGGCGTCTCGAAGACGAGGCACCGTCGGCAGGTTACCGCGATGTAAGGGCGGGGTGTGACCAGCATGACTGTGGGGTGGGGCACGGAGGCCATCATTAGCGCGTCATCCAGCTGCAGCGTGAAAGTCGGCATGTATTTCGTGGTGCCCGCCTTCATCGCCAGATGCTCAGAGAGGCTCAGGTTCCAAATTTCTGGCAGGGTGCGCACCGAACAGAACTGGTGGAGTTTGGCCAGTTGGCTGCTCTGTGAAACACGGTGTGTCTGCGTGATATTATTGGACGCCAATGACGTCATCTGGCAGATAGCTGCATCTTTGAGCATTAGCTCGCTGAACGATTTTCGGTTGCTGGGGCCAGTATACGCCTGGCCCAGTCAGACCAACACCCGAATGACGTGCCCCCGAGAAGTCGGACGAGCAGCCATGCGGAGCTACGGCGCGTGGCCAGTCAGAGCACTCGGTGTCCCATCGGAAGGAGGACTGGGGCATTGTCCTCGTACAGCTCCTCAGCCGACACCCGCCCCGATTGATGAAGCTGATAGATGAAGGATCTGGATTTAAAAGTCTCCTCATGTCTAACCGGTGGTGGACCCAGGGGAAGAATTTTCTCCCCAACCCCCCGGCTGTCGACCTCATTTTTTCCTCGGCTACTTTTCAGTTTTTAAACAAAGTTTTGGTGTTTTAACTGAACCAGTCAACTCTGATGTAAGCAATGGACCTTGGCCCTCGTGATGTTTAACACGCACATAGGCGGGGAGGCGGGTACTCGTCCCCCTCGGGTTTTTTTTAAAGATAACATAACGGTGGCACGTAGCGCCACCGTACCTGGCATACCTTTTTCTGATCATTTTTACAACTTGTGTCAAAATTGTAAGGTTAGGTCACCTCTTGTCAGGTCACCAGTACAGGTCAAGTGACCTGACCTCCAAAAAATTTTAGGGCAGCATAAGTCAGAACAGGATGGACTTATCCGATTGAAACTCTTACCACATAATGAACCCACCGAGTTCTCTAAAATTTGTTCCGGTATTTTTGATATCGATGAACTAAGGTAAGGTACGAGCCATGATCTCTCCAATGGAAATACATGGGAAAATGGTTTTAACTTAATAATTGAGTAATGGATGGTGATAGAGCGTTTATCTTAACTTCATTGTATTTGTCTCCTCTTTGCGGTTCCAATGATATGCATTTTATCTTACTTGTCCTTGACCTGACCTCAGGTCAGGTCAAATCCCATATTTGACTTAGTAAGGTCATGTTATATGCCACTCGATTCGGCTTGCTGCGAGCATTGCAATGGTCTAGATTGTTTCCTCTATCTTTACTTGTTCAGATGTAATGACCGAAAACCTTCATTTACATGTTATCCCTATGATGGCATGTTTCGACCTCGTGACCTTAAATGTGACCTGACAAAAAATGGTTCAAATATTTTCGATAGAGAAGCGGATGGGCTACCCAACGCCGTTTACCGTTTCTCGCTATCTGGCGTGGTGTTTTAGATCTTAGGGTGAGGGGGCGGGTACCTGCGCCCCCGTCAAAGCAAAGGTGGCTCAGATCCCGTCAATGTGCTCGTTAAAATCTTTTTGAGCGAATGATCCTTGGATAGAAAAAGCAAGTGGCGGATCTCGAACATTATGACAGTTTAGGCACGATTGGCTTAGATGTAAGGACGTCGCCCAGGCTTTTTACCTGATAGGGGACAGGGTCGGATCCAGCAGGTCGGCTGGAGAGGGTGGCAAACTATGACTGGGGAGGGGAGTGGCAATATCATAATGGCAATATATTAATAATAGTAATCTACCTGGATTTTGAGCCAATTGCGGACCTGTCCAGTTAAATCAAGGTACGTTGAAACATTGGCATATCAGGAGTAGCTTTTGGAGGGGGCTAAACCAACGTTTTGGGGGATAAATTGAATAAAAAATTGCGAGAAATTAACACATAGTATTAAGAATTAAAATGTGGGCATTTTCGGGGTGAGCGCAAAAGATACTATTTTAGGCTTTAGAGAAGGCCACGGCCCTCTTGGCCCCACCTTGGATCCGCCAGTGCGTTGAAGGCACATACCTACATGCTAGCAGCATGCTTGTCACCACAAATCAAAACGACTCACTCCGCTGTTGTGGGCCCATTCCAGTGACGGTGGAACGTCTGAATCTAAGGGGGAGGCACTTTGAAATTGTCAACCCATTTCTTTCCAGTCAACGCCATATGGTTATTGTTACAATTTCTGATTTAAGGGGGCACCGTACTCCAGTGCCCCCTCCCCCAGTTCAGCTCCCAGTGGCCCATTCTCTGGTGCTTCGTTTGGACACCGATTCCACACCCACTGCATAGGTTGCACCCGGTTGCTCCCATTTCAGCCAGTGTCTCTATTGCTTTGGGTTTCAGCATGCGCAATGGAAATGTGAATCGAAAATAGTAGTGGGAATGCAACAGGGATCGGAAAGTAGCATGTCACTCCAAAAACAAATTCTTAACAAATTCTTGCAACGATTTTTTAAAGGAATCACGGTTAGCACGCTCAGTGGCGGATCCAGATTTGCATCTCGGGGGAGGGTGTCCGAAAGGGGCCAACCGTGATCCACCTTCACCATAAGTAACCTCTTCCTATGTGATTAATTTGGACACTTTAAAATTTCTGGGGGAGTCGTGAGCACCCACAGTCCTCACTCTTGTATCCATCACTGGGCACCGCACCAGACGGGGCTGGAAATCTCTTCTGGCCTGTAAGGGGGTTCTTGGTGGGTTAACGCTGACACCGCAATACAAACCCTGTATAAAGCCATGGAAAACCAAAAATCCAGAGCGGTCCTGACCCCGCAATCCCCCAGGACTTTTACCCATGGCACCAGATACGAAAAACACCAAGGCAATGGACGCTAGTTTGAAAATACAATAGACACTTTAGCTTAGCACGCGCATTGACGGGGGGCGGGTACCCGCCCCCTCGGGTTTTTCGGAGACAGCAGAAAAACGGCGGCGCATAGTGCCGCCGTACTTGGCATCACTTTTTCTCATCTTTTTTACAACTTCTGTGAAAATTTTAAGGTTAGGTCATCTCAGGTCAGGTCACCAGTACATGTCAAGTGACCTGACCTCAAAAAAAGTTTAAGATAGCATAAGTCGGATCAGGGTGAACTTATCCGATTGAAACTCATATCACATAATGGGCCCACCGAGTTCTCTAAAATATGTTCCGATGTTTTTGATATCCATGACCTAAGGTCAGGTACGAGACATAGCCCCTCCGTTGGAAATACATGGGAAAATGGTTTTTACTGAATAACTCAGTAACGGTTGGTGATAGAGCGTTTATTTTAGCTCCATTAGACTTGACTTGTCTTTGCAGTTCTAATTATATGTATTTTATATAATTTTATCTTGACCTGACCTCAGGTCAGGTCAAATCCTTGATTCGACCTAGCAAGGTCAAATTATATCTCATTCGATTCGGCTTGCTGCGAGGATTCATATAGTTCAAGTCGTTTTGCTCTATCTTTACTTGTTCAGATGTAATGGCCGAAAACCTTAATTTACATGTTATCCCAAGGACAGCATGTTTTGACCTCTCGTGACCTTAAATGTGACCTGAAAAAGTGGTTCAAATATTTTCGATAGAGAAGCAAATGGGCTACCCAACGCCGTTTACCGTTTCTCGCTATCTGGCGTGGTGTTTTAGATCTTAGGGTGAGGGGGCGGGTACCTGCGCCCCCGTCAAAGCAAAGGTGGCACAGATCCCGTCAATGTGCTTGCTAAAATCGTTTTTGAGCGAATGATCCTTGGATAGAAAAAGTCAGTGGCGGATCTCGAACATTATGACAGTTTAGGCACGATTGGCTTAGATGTAAGGACGTCGCCCAGGCTTTTTACCTGATAGGGGACAGGGTCGGATCCAGCAGGTCGGCTGGAGAGGGTGGCAAACTATGACTGGGGGGGGGAGTGGCAATATCATAATGGCAATATATTAATAATAGTAATCTACCTGGATTTTGAGCCAATTGCGGACCTGTCCAGTTAAATCAAGGTACGTTGAAACATTGGCATATCAGGAGTAGCTTTTGGAGGGGGCTAAACCAACGTTTTGGGGGATAAATTGAATAAAAAATTGCGAGAAGTTAACACATAGTATTAAGAATTAAAATGTGGGCATTTTCGGGGTGAGCGCAAAAGATACTATTTTAGGCTTTAGAGAAGGCCACGGCCCTCTTGGCCCCACCTTGGATCCGCCAGTGCGTTGAAGGCACAAACCTACATGCTAGCAGCATGCTTGTCACCACAAATCAAAACGACTCACTCCGCTGTTGTGGGCCCATTCCAGTGACGGTGGAACGTCTGAATCTAAGGGGGAGGCACTTTGAAATTGTCAACCCATTTCTTTCCAGTCAACGCCATATGGTTATTGTTACAATTTCTGATTTAAGGGGGGCACCATACTCCAGTGCCCCCTCCCCCAGTTCAGCTCCCAGTGGCCCATTCTCTGGTGCTTCGTTTGGACACCGATTCCACACCCACTGCATAGGTTGCACCCGGTTGCTCCCATTTCAGCCAGTGTCTCTATTGCTTTGGGTTTCAGCATGCGCAATGGAAATGTGAATCGAAAATAGTCAATGGGAATGCAACAGGCAGAGCTGCAAAAAAATCTCAAGTCTGTCGGGCACTTTCGAAAAAACCTCCAAATCTGTCGGGTGGTTAGGATAGGACTATTAAAATTGTCTAAAACCCATTCAATTGGTAAAATGTTCCTACTCATTTTCCACATTCTTAATAGAAAATACTAAAATTAGCATAAAAAACTTCTAGTTTAGCACCAATGGATATCATTATCCTTATTTTTGTGCTCTGATCCTTATATGTGTGATATCCTTATTTTTCGTGCTCTGAAGCCGCCTATGGCAAATCTAAGTGGAATGACACAAGTCTATTAATTTTCAAAACTCTAGAACTGAGACTATTCTTCAGGTTTTCAATTATCAGACGCGCTCAGGAAATTAAGGTTATTGGCAGAAACCTATAACAAATTGAATACCAAACCACCAATTCTCATTTTCTGGAGTCACCGTTGGTAAAGGAAATTTATTATTGGATGTAATTTGAGATTTGTGGACGTACAACATACAAATAGTGTGCGTCAAAGTCAGCTCGACTGGGTCTTGAATAAGACTCAGTCTTGAATTCAAATGATTTAGGTCACAAGTGGAAATATACAATAACATGAAAAGCAGCCCCCTTTTCAGTCCTCTGCAGCCGCCATTGACAAAAAATGTTGCACTAGAATGAGAATAAGTGATATTTTGTTATTATGTTACATAGTCCAGCCCAGAATCCTTAAAAAATATAATTTGCAATGGAAGAAAGCTGACCTGGTTCCCATACCATGCGGTTACTTATGCCGGCTTCTGCAGATTTTCATGATTTCAGTTTTTTGGAGGTGGGAGGGGGTAATTTGGAAGGAACCCCCAAAATTTATATAAGGATTTCGCCCTGATGGCCAGACAAACAAGATTGGAGGGGTACTTTTTTATATTCGAAAAAGTGTTTTTTAAGGATCATGGCTACTTGTAGTTGAATGCAAACATGTAATATTAGCTTTCCATGACTTTTAAATGCATGTTTACATGAATAATCCTAAATTTTGAAGCTGTTGGCTATTTCAAAGTTTTTCATGCATTGCCGTGCTCATTTCCATGAGGGTAGGTGGTTTAGGATCTGAAGTTAATGAGGCTAATAAATAACCTTAACCCGCGCCCCACCGGGGGTCCGGCGCCACCTTCGCCCCACCGGAAGGGGCCATCGATGGCCCCCCTCTAACTCCGAAAATATGGGCGTTAGCGCAAATCTGCAAAGTGCAATAGAAAGCTCGCGTGAATTCAGTAAGAAATTACTTCGCATGTTTTAGTGCTCAGGTCAATGGTTTGACCTCCAGAGGTCAAATTAGGTCAAGATCGGCTATTTTCACTCAAATATGCAATGATTAAGCAAACTGGGCATAACTCTTATGTCATTAGAGCTATTGAGGCCTGGTAAAGTACATTTGATAGCAAATTGCCTGTACTTTTTCCGCTATGTGGAACGTAAAGACCTCCCGCCAGTGGTTTGACCGCCAGAGGTCACCTCGTGACCTAATATGACCTGAGGTCACGAAAGGTCAAAAA
This sequence comes from Lepas anatifera, assembly GCA_034440635.1. NCBI lineage: Eukaryota > Metazoa > Arthropoda > Thecostraca > Lepadidae > Lepas > Lepas anatifera. The sequence continues at coordinate 1,877,191 of JAOTON010000056.1, forward strand.
GTGACCTTGCCGTATATCAAATGAAAGCCAGTGACAAGACAAACACGATGGTGTTTGTTTCATCGCTCTAGCTCAATTAGGTCAAAAGTTATTGTCAAAATACTGTTTTTGACCTCCGGTGACCTTGGATGACCTTGGAAAATTCAAAGGGCAAATATGACCCCTGGGATCCGTGAAAGGGTGTCCAAAAACGTTGTTCTGAGCAGTCTGAGTATTTGCAATCATTTTTGTGGCTTTTATATCATGAAATAGCTTTTCCCCATGCTTTTCCAATGGGAGAGGTCACCTCGTGACCTGACCTCAGGGCACGAAATCGAAAAATCCCGGATATACACCTTGTAGACCCTGGAGGGGTCATGAAGTGTAGGAAGTTTCAAATCGATCGACTTTGAAATGTAGCTCTTACAGAGCTCTAAAGTGAAGCGAGGTGACCTTGGTTGACCTCGTCTGGTGACCTGACCTTGGGTGACCCGGGGTAAAAAATTTCAGGGATGATGGGAAAATGATGCAGTGAGAGGTAGAGCCCTCAACCGCGGTTCTGCGCCTCGTCGTTTTTCTGCTATCCCGGAAAAACCTTAGGGGGGCCATCGATGGCCCCCCGGTGGGGCGAGGGTTAAGTCAGTTAGATAGTAAATGTCAAATAAATATCATGTTTCCAAGGAAGTTAAGAGTAAAAGGAATGAGTAAAGGTTGCACTAGGCTGTGTTTTTGTTATATCTTTGTCCCCTTGACATAGATCATAGGCATATTTAGGTAAGTGAATAAAATGAAATGGGAGAAATAGTTTGGTACTTAAAACTCAAATTAATGTGGAAAGGTGAAGAGTTTTGTTTCTTTGGCATCTACAAATCCACTGATGAAGGTATGCAACTTTTGTGGTTAATTCTTTTTTTTTAATTTTGTTCAAGTTGTTCCTGGTAAGGCTGCTAGAGTCGGCGTCTCACTAAAGTCATCAAGGGACTTGTCACGGAGATCCCGACCCCACCACCCGAACGAGCAACTCCCTCAATGGCGGGTTAATTTAGAAGCCAAAGTTTAACGTCCCACAAAGCACAGGGACGGTCGCCCCGCTCAGGTCACCCTCTCACCAGTCAGTTGCCAGCCGACCTGTACGTCGGGTAAACTATTGAGCGCCGGAGCGTCTCAGGGGAACCGATCCCAAGCCTGGACATGCACTGTCACTGCATGCTTCTGAGCAGCGGGCCGGAGCCCAACGCTCTACCAACTGAGCTACCGGGGCGGCAGCTGGACAAACAGCACTGCAATTCTGGACAAACAGGCATTGGATTTAAAAGAAGACGGAAGGGAAAATCAAATGTTTTAGTCTAATTTGACCAGTTTGCTGGTTGAAGTGAAAACAGATCGAGAGCACAATGTATTCGTCTCCGCACAACGCTGCACCCCTGCCCTGACCTGCCCGGCCACACGCTCGCCCCCGCCGGCGGCCACCGCACAAGGTACACTCTCCACTGTACCGCCTCTGACAAAGCTGTCAAACCCGCTGCGAAACTCCTGCCAGCTTACTTTCCAGCACATTCCCCCTGATCCTAAAGATCATCATACTGCGTTAAGATAGTAGGACGACGCTCCCTTGTGCTGCGTCGCACCGGCTCTCGCTCTGAGTCAGCGTCCTGGGTCATGACATCATCACTACATTCACTGTGCGCATTAACATCGGAGGGAATATCTTCAGCACCATCAACGGCATCACCATGCGGCACAGAGTGTACAGAGTCACTATGTTCCTCACTTACATCACCGCCAATATCAAAGACGGGCTCGTCATCCACATTTCTCGCATCACTTACAGGCGCCGGCTCTGACGGTAACCCAGTTGGAGGAAGCACCACAATACGCAAATCACGCACGTGCCTTGGAATCCCGTTGACTTCCACATTCTGTTGCGAGACAATCCGACTGACTGTCCCGAGAGCACTTGGAACATCACAGCGGCGACTGGCATCCCGAATCCAAACCTTATCACCGACTTTGTAACGGTGTCCCTCCGTTACAGACTCCTCCCTCAGACCTGGCATGTCCGGCACCCTCAGCTCGTAGTTGAACAGTGTATTGGCCGGACTGGATTTCGAGTGATCACTTCGCGGCATCACATTATACCTGTACACTGCCTCCGCCACCGAGCACTGTTTGCGCGCCGCTATTGTTTTTACGGTCCTGTGGTTGCGCTCCACCACCGAGTTCCCACAGGCCTGGTGAGCCGCACGGTACCGGACGCTCACACCCCAGCGGCTCAGGAATTCTGAGAATGTTGCACTGCGAAACGACTTGGCGTTGTCTGTCAGTATCTCCTTCGGAGGCCCACGCTCTAGAAACACCGACTCTAACTGGGCTATCACACTGGATGAGTCCTGGTGCCTAAGCTTTCGCCAAATGGCGTAACGTGACGGACCGCAGTCAACAAGAGTCAAATAGTGGTGGTCACCAGCGTGGCAAATATCCATACTGACCCGGTCCCAGCACTTGGACACGCCCAGTGAGCCGTGCTGCCACCGCTGCGGCGCAGGGTCTATACACTGGCACCGCTGACACCGGCGAACGACACTCCGCACCTGTTTTCGACTCACTGATGGATCCAGTCTTCTGCAGAGTCGCAGGGTGCGTCGAATGCCCGGGTGTCCGCTTGTCTCGTGAACGGCCGCGATGTCCACCTCCGAGACCGCTGCTGCACACGTCGCCTGTGAACACACTGGCGATAACCACTTCTTCGGTACTCTGGTGAGTGTATCTGCCCTGTTATCGGTCGACGAGACGATCTCTACACTCACTTGGAGATTATACTCGCTGATGATGGTTTTCACCGTCTCCAAACGTCTTCGAATAAGCATCTCGCTTGCGGCTTTCGTCTTCAGTCGTGCCTTGCCGGACAGCGCATCGATCATCCAGTGGTAAACGCTTTTCGAATCCGTCTTTAGAGTAAGCTTCTTCATTTTCCAGGACACGGCGAGATTAACACCGCGCACCAGAGCATCCAACTCAGCCAGATTGATGTGGGAGTCTGGGTTTTGCCGCAGCCAGCAAGCGTCTTCGATGACGTCACCATTCACTTCCAAAATGGCTCCAAGGGCGAGGGAACTGGCGTCCACCCACACAACAGCCTCCTCACCTCCAACATCCCAACGACCCTTGGCGGGGTCGGACGTTCTTACGCGCTGGAGCATCTCGGCGACAATGGCGCAGAGTTCAGGATCCACAATCTCATCGTCCCACCCATTGGTGGCCACGCATACGCGCCTCTTCACGAAGGATGCTGCCGCTCGCAGCCAGCCACATACAGGTAGGTGACTGGTTAACCGTCCACAGAGCGAGAAGACTGCCCGCTTCGTCAGCCTTGTCGGCATCTCAATAATGTCGTTGTCGCGCGTCCAGAACAGTCCCTGCTCCTGCCCACAGACTCGCAGACCCAGCACGCGTGCACCCTCCATTAGCTTTTCAGGTGGCTTGCATACCAGGCCATGTCGCTTCAGGTGAGCACTCACTTCTTCCGCGGTTGCGATGTCTTCCCTTACGCATATATCGTCCACATAGGCGGACGCAGCGCCATCTATTTTTTCATCAAAGCCCAGCGCCATCTGCAAGACTTTCTTCATCACCAAGGGGGCGACACTGAGTCCATAGCCTAATCTGGTCAGACACCATCTCTGGCCCCGAAAAACGACAGTCTGGTAAGCCCATAAAGCTTCGTGCACATGGATCTGCAGATACGCTTGTCTTAAGTCAAGCAGTGCGACACTCTGGCCAAAGCGACGCCACTCCCTCATCTTCTCACTGCAAACATCTGCGTCAGCTGTGTGCAGGTGCAGATGCTGATTCAGCTCGCGGAAATCCATCACCGGCCTTGTTTTCGCCTTGTTCTGCTGCACGACCGCCATAAGCGGAATCGTCCCCTTCACTTCACCGTGCAGTGACTCGTCGTGAGGCACAAGCCATCCATTTTCAACCCACTTCGATAGCTCCTGTTCGTACTCATTTCGAGCGCCCGGCGGAATTCTATACTCCGTAATGTTGTTTTGAAGCTTTGCTGGTCCTTCCCCGTCGCACCACTTCCACTTCACCGTCCACTTTTTACTGTTCACATCATACTTCACTGTGAAGTCTTCTTCTGAGCTCTCCACAACTGCTCCAGCCGCGACTGACTGGGCTGGCATCCGTGATTGTTCAACGCCGAACGTGACTCTGCCGGTGTCACTCACAGACACTCCGTGGAAAGCGTTGACACCATTCATCCCTAGGATAAAATCAAAACCCAAAGGCTTGCTAGTGATAACCAAAACTTCAACAGTCACTGATGCCCCCGACGGTAGCTGCACGTGCACCACACCCGCACCCGCGCACCAGTGCCGCTCTCCGCTGACCGTAGTCACGCTTACCGCACGCTTACTCCAGCGGCGGCACATGGAGGCGTGCACAATACTCTGTGTACAGCCTGTATCCAATAGGGCGTCGCACCCTGCACCATCCACCGCTACACGTACCACTGGCAGCGCACTTCTCACTGCTGAACTGGAGAGGAGACTCGCGCCGCTGAACTCCCCTCTCCTCCGTCGTTTTCCGGGCATGAGGCGATTACGTGCCCACGGCGGTTGCAGCGATAACACCTAACCCTGCCACGGGCACCAAAACCTTCACCACGGCCCCGACCACCGCGCTGGGAGAAACAATCACGCGCGAAGTGGTTAGGCTGCCCGCAAGCATGGCAGGTCACGGTGGCAGAACTGGGGCCTGCACGCTCCGAAGGAGCAGCACCTGCGGCAACATCACTGCCCACCTCTTCCACAAGCACGGCACGAGCGCGGGTTAGCAGTTGGCTAATAGTCATAGCCTCCATACGCGATCCTGCCCGGAGAGCACGTCGAGCTGGCTCTGGTAATCCCGCCACGAACGCGCAGGCCAGGCTGCCGTCGGGCATGCCCCCAAACAGCCCCGCCAAACGGCGCAGGTCGGCAAGGTAAACGTCGACGGCTTCCCCGTGACGGAGCCTTCGGTTGACGAACTGCTCATAAGCGGAGAATTTATCAACGGCAAATGCCGAGATCAGAGCCTGCTTAATGCTTCCATAGCTCCGTTTCTCCTCCGTCCCAAGCTGCTGGTAAACGGCGAAAGCTCCCCCAGTAAGCCGAAGCGGCACGATGGCATGCAGACCAGAGATGCCTCGCAGCTCGCAAATCAGCTCCACCTTCTCCAGCCACTCAGCGACGGGCTGGGATGGTCCGCCGTCAAACTCTGGGATAAGTCGAAGGTCTGTGCTGACGTCGCTCCGATTCACCCCCACAGCGCACACTCCCTCTTTACTATCCATAATTAGAGGCCGAAATAGCTTGAAGTGAAAACAGATCGAGAGCACAATGTATTCGTCTCCGCACAACGCTGCACCCCTGCCCTGACCTGCCCGGCCACACGCTCGCCCCCGCCGGCGGCCACCGCACAAGGTACACTCTCCACTGTACCGCCTCTGACAAAGCTGTCAAACCCCGCTGCGAAACTCCTGCCAGCTTACTTTCCAGCACACTGGTAAAATTCATTTTTCCCTTATTGATTCCCATTTAAAATTATTGATCAACAGTGAGCATAACATACTGTGTGGAAATAAATGTAAGCTGCCGAAATTACAACAAACACCACATCACTTACTTGTTTTTTCCCACACTGTTCTGATCTGCCCGCTGTTTGATCCATGCTTCAAAACGACCTCCTTGGCCAAAACCACTGTTCCTGAACTTGCAGGGCAGCCCAGAATGTTTGATTCGCTGATGCTCCTTAAAAAACGTTTTTCGCCAAAATATCCACATCCCTCAAATCCACATTTAAGCTTGACACGGGACGGTGGAAGGGGCTTCAGCTTAATCGGAGCCATTTATCAGCCCTTCAACTATGGAAGATGAAATCCAAGCTCAACCAGCTTACTCAAGATGTATACCAAAGTAATGCAAGAGAAAAATAATCAAAAACACAACCTTGCAACGTATTGCCTCCACCACACCACGGGATTCTAGGGCCCTGGCCTCCACCATATCCACAACGCCACACACCAAACCGCAGGGCTGCTTTCAAACCAAAAATACCTTTTACACCGGCTTTGCCGCAAGGGCGCTGTTCAAACAGCGGCCTCGCGGCAGCGTTGAGCGTACTTCCAAACGAAGGAAACGAAGGAAAAAAACTGTTTTGCCTGTCGAAAGGCCTTAACGGCGGCCTGTCGGGCCAAGCTGTCACGTGCTATGGAATACAAATCGGGCCCGACAGGCCGGTGAAGGAATTTTTCCAGCAGAGGATTTTCTGGCTGACGTTTAAAAGGCCCTCTGTCCATAAGGCCCTCTATTCAAAGGTCCCTCGATTCTAGAGGTGGGACTTTCCAGGCCCGGGGGCCCGGGGCAAAAGCCCGGCCCAGGCCCGCGGGCTTTGGCCGGGCCTGAAGGCCTGACTTAGGCCAATGCCGGGCTGATAACGGGCTTCACCCAGCTCATTTCGGGCTTCAACTGAACTGGGACTTCAAAGTCAATTTTCTGTGAGTTAAATAAGCCTTTTTCAGTACAGACCTAGTTTTTTTCCACTGAAACATTATCTTATTCATGCACCTGCAGCTTTTGAAAATGCATTTGCAATTAATTTTGAGACATGGACTTTAAGAAATGCATCAGGAATGTAAAAGCATGAAACTCTAACTTTCTTTCTGTTACTCATGTCAGGGTCAAAAGCAAGTTACTTAAACCTGTATCAATATTTATAATCAAATATTGAATAATGCCTACAGTTGCACACATCCATGCTGTACTGTCATCTTATGAATATCCTAATGACTTCAAAATCTTCAAGTCATATATGGGTGAATAAAATATAAATTGCGGTAGCCTATTTGTTACTTCCATATTGTCAGTATACCATTTCAAAGGAAGTCATTTAACCCATTTGTTGCTGACATATTGATACTAACACCTAGCTCTAGCTAGAACATTCTTTCCAGAAGCTTTCTGCTTCAGGTAAAAAGAAAATGCCATCTATGGAGCCATTCCCATGTCCTCTGCCAAAAATGGTGAAGTGAATGACAGGTACAAACTATCTATTGGGAGCCCATAATTGTCAAACTGGCCTGATAACTCTAGATGCAAGAACAAATGTTGATAAGTTTGATTCTTCCACAGCTTCATCTTGCTCCTTCATTGCCCAAAAGATGCAGAATCCACTCGAAAAGGCTAGTATAAGCAAGGAAATAGGGGAGAGTGGGGAGAGTTGTATCATGGACAAGTTGTATCAGAGCGATTTTTTCCAAAACTATCCAAGAGATAGCGCTCCCGACACGACCAGATGATGCGGCAGGCGGTCCGCCATCTTTCTTTATACTGCCGTCTGCTTGGCTTGGCGCGTTTCGCGGTGAGTGCAGAAAATGCGTTTTCGGGGTGTCATTCTGTAAAATTTCGTCGTAAGGAAATGTGTGTTTTTGTCATTCAGATGATCACGAATTGGAAGGATCGTTGTAGCAGTGGTAAGGGTAGATTCTAAGGCTTCGTGCGTGAGAAGGATTTTCTCGGCTGATGCCCAAAGAAAACATGTTTTTGATTGAAGTAACTTTAGAATATAAATTAGTCTGTTGTGGGGAGATACAGGGGAGAGCAGTCAGCCTTAGAAGGAACCTTTGAAATTGCACCAAAACATGAATATACTTGACATCATGTGTTGCATTTTCCTTGTGGAGATACTTCCCTGGCCTCTATGAAATACAACTTCTATTATAAGCTTTGAACATAACAGCACTTCCCTCCCAAGATACCTTTACTTTACACCTCCCTCCCAGCACACTAAAAATGTACTACGGAAACATAGAAACACAGAACACAAAAACAATATCCAAATTATGATGGTCTTCAGATACGCCAAATTCAGCGGGCTTCAGAACAGCTTGAAAAGATTTGCAGTCAGAAAAGCGTCATATATGAAACAACTGCGCAAAAAGGGGCTATTCTCAGGAACTAAACAAATCAGGGTACCTTAACTACGGGTACAACCAAGTTTCCTACTAAATATAGTCCTCCCATGATGACGTCAACGCCCTTTCCTACTAAGTTCTAGGAGATTATACTATGTTTTTGGAAGGATCAGCTGGAACATATCAAGTTTGGGCGTACTTGGCAGCAATCTAGTATAAATCGAAATCAACTTGTTTCACCCATTTGACAGTAACCTTGATATCAACGGCGAGCAGCATATTTTACGTAAATCTAATGAAAAAATCATAACAATTCAAAGAATTTGTTGAAAAGGCATGCATTTATTTGATCAACTCAGGCCTACTTAATAGCCGAGAGAAATGTTTACCTTTGCTCAAGAGATCACCGGTGTTTATTGTCTTCTGCTGCAGGTACCACCAACAGCCAATCAAAGGTCAGAAATCAACAGCCAATCAAAATCGAGATTAATCTTACTGCAAACAGCTGTTAGTGCTTAACCTGTCCTTATTTTGACACGCTCTGGAAAATTTGTAAAAATAATATTCTTCACTGGAGTTTTTGCAAAACGTCTGATGGTTTCACAAATAAAAATCTTTTAGCTTTCTGTTCAACCATATAAGTTTTGTTGATACAGTTCTAAAATAGGTTATTTAGAGCTTCGAAAAAGTGCAATTTCTCCAATGCCCTGCATAGTAACTGTTGTGCCTCTCCAGCCATGATGACGTAATGCTGCCAAACAACTTGAACGGGGTCTGAAACAAATGCACTACAAAGTTTTTGCTGATTTTTTAAATCCCTGAAATTTTTAGAATATATTTTTAAGAGTACTGAAATATTTAAACTGAAATAAACTTACTATTCTGGTAAATTTTAGTGAAAAATATTTTCATAAATGATTGCTTTAACGTAGACAAGCACGGCGCTTCAGATACCTTCTAAGCGCAAGCCCCTAAAATACAACAAAACAAACGGAAAGTGTTCAAGCCCGCATGGTGATGGTAATGTGGATGGACTCGAGTTGTTTTTTGTGTCAGATTTGCTTTTGGTGGAGATTGGGTGCAACCTTTTTATACCATGTTTGGTGCGAACCTGTGGAAAACTAGTGGTTCTTTATCAAGATAGGCTGATGGACCTTGTTGGCCTGTTGGCTTACCTACTTTGCAGATCGGGCTGACCCAAGCAGAACAATCTTTTGACTATATTCCAAGCTGTTTACTGGCTAAATTAAAAGGAAATGCTCACATGTATCAATTCAGGGACAATGTGAAGGATTTTTGGTTCATTCACCGCCATTCTGCTATGATATTCTGAAAAGTTTTAGCTGAAAACTTGTCACTGCTCTCTCCTCTATTCATAAACATTATTGGAACTCAATTGTGAGGCTCGTGCCAGCATAAAATGATTTTTAAAAGTGCAACCATGGAAAAAATGTCTGATATGAGTGGGCTTATTTCATCCCGATTCTTTTAGCTGCCATGTGCATACCTCTTTCTCGAATGCCCATTGTTTTATAAGGTGATGCTGGTCATTATCTGAAGTAAGCTTGCATCATAAGCAAGGCATGTTTCATACTGTATTTTTCAGTATCATTTTCTGCTGAATTATTAAGATAGCTGAGGCTGCTGATGCTGCAAGCACCTTTTTAATATGGTTTTGGGTGCAACCAAAACTTTTTCCAGGATAAATTGGCTTAAAATATGTATTTGAGACAGCTTTAAAGTAAATAAATGCTGAAGACTGTCGTTTATGGTTTTCCATGATCCCTGGCCTTCCCGGGCTTGATAAGCCATTTCTACCACAAACCGGGCTTGTGACGGGCTTTTAAAATCAGCAGCAGACCGGGCCCGGGCCCGGGCCTGCAAAATTGCTCGAAACTCCCACCTCTACTCGATTCATAAGTCCCTCGATTTTCCATCGGTTCTTACCGCACACTGGCTTGATATGGGAGAGGTGCAAATTCATGAAAAACTTGTTGAGTGAAAGAGGTGACAATTCTAATATTGAGTTTTTTTAGAACAAAAATATTTTCTGTTTCCTTTCAAGATTTTTTTCTCACAGATTGTAAGATCTGTCGCAGGACCATACCGTGCCCTAAAATCTGTCGGGCACTTTATGACCCGAGAGCCCGACTTTTTGCAGCTCTGGCAACAGGGTTCGGAAAGTAGCATGTCACTCCAAAAACAAATTCTTAACAAATTCTGCTCTCTGAGAAGCCCCTTACGGACATGCAAAGATTTTTTAAAGGAATCACGGTTAGCACGCTCAGTGGCGGATCCAGATTTGCATCTCGGGGAGGGTGTCCGAAAGGGGCCAACCGTGATCCACCTTCACCATAAGTAACCTCTTCCTATGTGATTATTTTGGACACTTTAAAATTTCTGGGGAGTCGTGAGCACCCACAGTCCTCACTCTTGTATCCATCACTGGGCACCGCACCAGACGGGGCTGGAAATCTCTTCTGGCCTGTAAGGGGGGTTCTTGGTGGGTTAACGCTGACACCGCAATACAAACCCTGTATAAAGCCATGGAAAACCAAAAATCCAGAGCGGTCCTGACCCCGCAATCCCCCAGGACTTTTACCCATGGCACCAGATACGAAAAACACCAAGGCAATGGACGCTAGCCTGAAAATACAATAGACACTTTAGCTTAGCACGCGCATTGACGGGGGGCGGGTACCCGCCCTCCTCAGGTTTTTCGGAGACAGCAGAAAAACGGCGGCGCGTAGTGCCGCCGTACTTGGCATCACTTTTTCTCATCTTTTTTACAACTTCTGTGAAAATTTTAAGGTTAGGTCATCTCAGGTCAGGTCACCAGTACATGTCAAGTGACCTGACCTCAAAAAAGTTTAAGATAGCATAAGTCGGATCAGGGTGAACTTATCCGATTGAAACTCATATCACATAATGGGCCCACCGAGTCCTCTAAGATATGTTCCGGTATTTTTGATATTCATGACCTAAGGTCAGGTACGAGACATAGCCTCTCCGTTGGAAATACATGAGAAAAATGGTTTTTACTGAATAACTCAGTAACGGTTGGTTATAGAGCGTTTATTTTAGCTGCATTAGACTTGCCTTGTCTTTGCAGTTCTAATTACATGCATTTTATATAATTTGACCTTGACCTGACCTCAGGGAAGGTCAAATCCTTGATTTGACCCAGCAAGGTCAAATTATATCTCATTCGATTCGGCTTGCTGCGAGGATTCATATAGTTCAAGTCGTTTTGCTCTATCTTTACTTGTTCAGATGTAATGGCCGAAAACCTTAATTTACATGTTATCCCGATGACAGCATGTTTTGTCCTCTCGTGACCTTAAATGCGACCTGAAAAAAATGGTTCAAATATTTTCGATGGAGAAGTGGATTGGCTACCCACGCCGTTTACCGTTTTTCGCTACCTACCGTGGTTCTCGAGATCTTAGGGGGGCGGGTACCCGCCCCCCCGTCAAAGCGAAGGTGGCTCAGACCCCCGTCAATGCGCGTGCTAAAGAAAGCATGTTCGCTTAGCGTTTGTGAGAATAAAATCCTTTTTATTGCTCGTGTTGCTTGTGACTCATAATCTTTCCTGGCCGTCACCACAAAAGATCCGAAAACCAACGATACGTTTATATTAAATAAACAAGTAAATAAATCAAAGATAAGGTTTGTTGTGAGAAAGGACAGACAAAGTTCCCTACACCGTAATTAGTGTCACACACGTTACGCACTCGCCACTTCACTTCTTCACTCTGCAGCCGGCAAGCAGAAGGCCGGCTGCTGTACCTGAGGACTAACATTGCGAGCAGGCGAGTAGAGTGGCGGCGTGTCACAGACGTTCAACTCCCCTCGACGGACCAGGACTCTCTTTTTATACCAGACGCTTGAGGAAGTAACCAGTTGATAGAGGGGTTACAACATTGGAGAATAGGACGGCGGGCTGTTACGAAGATTGGGCCATCGCCGCTTGCTCCATCGCCGCCGCCTCCGCCGCCCAACATAATCCAGGACGACGGAGTTAGCTGCTGCGGCTCCCGACCGCCGTCCAAAATATCTCCACACCCCTCCAACGAATCATGATGGTGAACGATTCCCTGGTTGGGGGGTGTTGGCTGTCAGCCCAAACGTCTGGTGTAGCGGGTTAGGTGTTTTGCTCTTACTAGAGTTGTGTCTTAGACCTCTGCTTCCCGGTCCGCTGCTGTTGTGATACATCAGCTCCGCTTGCATCGCCATGCGTGTCTCTTAGCACAGTATCTGTCTTCGGCTAACTTTTCCTTTTGTTGGAGTCTTCGTCTCCCGGGATGCCGTCGCCGCTGGCTAAATATCTTCCCACCCCTCCAACGAATCATGTGAAAGAACGATTCCCCTGTTTGGGGTGCTTGATTTCAGTCGAATTGGCTAGCTTATCGGGTTATGTGTCCCACTCCATGCTAGTTTTCTGTATGTCTCCGTGCTCTGCTCTCCGGTCCGTTGCAGTTTTCAGGCTCTGACTGCATTGCCATCTCCGTCTCCTAGCGTCGTCGTTGTCTCCCAGCGCCGTCGCTCAGCTCCTTTTTCTCGCTCCGGTTGTCTCCGTGTTCCGGCGTCGTCTCCATGAATGCTCACCGTCTCCGTTTTTCGGCACAGTCTCCGTGGGCGAGCGCCGTGGCTGCATGCTGGCACTGTCTCCGCGGAACGCCGTGGCCGCCTCCTGTTACCGGTTCCGTGGGCGCGGGCCGTCATCGACTCCTGTCGCCGGCTCCGTAGGCGAACACTATCGCCGTCTTCGTGAATGATAGCCGTCTCCGTTTTCCGGCACTGTCTCCGTCTCCCCAGATCGTCATCCAAGGCAGGCCTATGGGTGGATTAACACGCGCATTGACGGGGGTCTGAGCCACCTTCGCATTGACGGGGGGGGCGGGTACCCCCCCCCTAAGATCTCGAGAACCACGGTAGGTAGTGAAAAACGGCAAACGGCGTTAGGCTGCCCATCCACTTCTCCATCGAAAACATTTGAAACATTTTTTTGTCAGGTCACATTTAAGGTCACGAGAGGTCAAAACATGCCCGTCATAGGGATAACATGTAAAATTCCGTTTTTCGGGCATTACATCTGAACAAGTAAAGATAGAGCAAAACGACTTGAACTATATGAATCCTCTTGGCAAGCCGAATCGAATGATATATAATTTGACCTTGCTAGGTCAAATCAAGGATTTGACCTGACCTGAGGTCAGGTCAGGGTCAAATTATATAAAATGCATATCATTAGAACCACAAAGCCCAGGCGAGTCTAATGCAGCTAAAATAAATGCTCTATCACCATCCGTTACTGAGTTATTCCGTAAAAACCATTTTTCCCATGTATTTCCAATGGAGAGGTCATGCCTCGTACCTGACCTTAGGTCATCGATATCAAAAATACCGGAACATATGTTAGAGAACTCGGTGGGGCCATTATGTGATATGAGTTTCAATCGGATAAGCTCACCCTGCTCCGACTTATGCTATCTTAAACTTTTTTTGAGGTCGGGTCACTTGACCTGTACTGGTGACCTGACCTGAGATGACCTAACCTTAAAATTTTCACAGAAGTTGTAAAAATGATGAGGGAAAAGGTATACCAAGTACGGCGGCGCTACGCGCCGCCGTTTTTCTACTGTCTATGAAAAACCCGAGGGGGGCGGGTACCCGCCCCCCCCGTCAATGCGCGTGTTAAGTCATCTGCCCTCAGGTGCGGCTCGTCAGCTGCTGAGCTGTTACAGCTGCCATCAGATATCGGAGTTTTGGCCCAGTAACGCTTGTCCGGTGAAGGTTCCTGCCGACACCGAACACATATAAGCTCTGCATCACATCATCGGTTAGGAATGATCCGTGCGTCGGGAAAACATTTGTGCAAGTAAGCCTTGAATCGGACCCACAACCCGTCGAAAGTATACGTCATTAACGTTAAAATTTACGTATCACCTTTGAAACAGAGTCGTTCCAATCACCTTGAAACACTACGCAGTCACCTGCTTTGACTTTCATTAATTAAAACTCATCGAAGAATGGTCGAGAAAAGAGCCAGGACAAAATATCGGAAACTCTTTTAACATTCGCTCGATTGTGGCATAGTGAACACAACGTTAGCACGTGACAACGTTAGTCCAAATGAAATAATCATTATGCATCCAACTGGACATTTCGACAGTGTCCAGGCACTTGGGGACTTGGGGATTGGCACTTCGACTGTGATTGGCACTTGGGGACACTCAGCGCATCATAATATGTTCAAGTTAGTTTAGCCACTACCTATCGGAGTCAATTAAATTCCATTGCCTGATCTGCAAAGATACTTCCGCGGCATCGGAATAATCGAGAGCAACCGGACTGTTTATGAGCGTTATTGCGAATCGACCCAGTACGTGTGAGGATTGCTGTTACAGCTATCCGCATCAAGACAGCTTGGAACCACCTTGAATTGCACTATCATGCAGACCGATTCACTAAGAAGACAGTGCTGTGGGAGTTTCCTTAAACCAGTGAGACTCAATGCATAGTGCAGAGTTGACTTCTAAAAAGTCCGGCAATTTTCTGGTTCAGCAGATACTGCGACCCGCCAGTACCAGTAGAAGGAACCCACACAACAGCGCATTCTCAAGTGATTTCATACCAACCTGGCTTTGTGACCTTTGGGAAAAGAGAACTCTCCATTGCAGAGCCGGTCTCTCTCCGTTTCACCGAACCAAGAAAGTAAACATCGGCTATTTACCATGAAGTAACTCCAACGCGAAACGGAATTTCCATTGGCACTAGCACAACGTACAGTATGGGCATCGCGTGCATGAGAGCACATAGCTCATTTATAAAGTCCACGGTATCGATTAGTTATTCCGGCCCTTTCGTACTCATCAGCATCTGGCTTTGGAATATTTTGACTTCAAAATGGCGGAAACTGATGATCTGACCCAAATGGCGACATATGATCTGTTAGCGCAGACGATAAGCCAAATGTTCTGAGGCCCTGGCTTAGTGTCCATGTCTCTGTAGCTGGATATTTTTTTTTACCAATCAGACAAAACGTTCTAATTATTTACGCCAATCCCGTTCGAGCTGTAGATATTCAGCCGTATCTAACTCAACATGTTACTTAAATAACATTCAGATGTCTAAAAGTATTCCCGATACCGTAAATAAGGATATTCTTTACTGGATCTCAAGGATACCCCATAATTATGACGGGATGCATTAGTCCTTTCCCTTGTAGCGACCTATAATGAATCACAAAGTTGTTTGAAGAAAAAGGTGGGCTATCACATACGATAGACCCAGTCTCAGGCAGTTCTGCTGGACAGCCATTGTCCTTTCCAATTTACAAGATACTTCGAGAAAAGGTGATTGTGTGACTCCAATTCAACCAGATACCTGCAATAAATGTAACTCGTTACTTTAGATGGAACAAATCGATCCCATTCCAACTACAATCAATTTATCTCTCGACTGTGAACAGATCTCGAGACATTCTCCTGTCTCCACAATGCAAACATACAATTACCCTCATTCCTGAGGCATTGCTAATCTGAACTTGAGCAAACTAGGCCCGAAATGGCTCTATCCAAAGACACATATTTACGTCATATTTCGGTCATGCTTTGCCACAGCTATGAACCTCTGAAATGCAAAATGCGAACATGAATTAGCGTTAGCTATCCCTCCAACAAATATATATATATGCGAAACATGTTTAATGCGTTGTTTCCAATATCAATATCTCTAATATTGCTAATGTGTCACACTAGATCAAAACAAACTTAAGATGATTTTAGAGATCTGCTCACAGATACGGTCTGGTTTTTGTCTTACTTGCACCTCCTAATGAATTTCCCACGTGGAGATGAGTCTCCGAAATTCATCAGGATTCACTTTGTTTTCCCTTAACACATCTCATTCCATCTTACCATACCTCAGCTCACCGTTGTACTAATGAGCAGACGTTCTACGTCATCAGCCGTGTGATGGCCGTGTGATGACCTTGGTGATGTCGAAAGTCCTCGAATAATCGGCACCAATACTGCGAACATATCTGCTCCCGCGATCATGACCTGTCCTGGAATCAGTCTTTGGAGGTGAAACCGTGAACCATGTGAAACCGTCAGAAGCTTTCACAGTTCGACTCGTTCATTAGCTGGTGGACGTTGTTTTCAGAGCCGACCTTGCGCTTGAAACACATCACGTTTTGCGACGCAACGGTATGGCGAAACCAGAATGTGGCCCACGCTATTATGACTGCTGAACGGGGAATTCATTCATGCTCGAACCATGAGAATTGCGTTCAACAAACTAGCTCCAAATTGT
Organism: Lepas anatifera; assembly: GCA_034440635.1. Classification (NCBI taxonomy): domain Eukaryota; kingdom Metazoa; phylum Arthropoda; class Thecostraca; family Lepadidae; genus Lepas; species Lepas anatifera. Next base: position 1,893,446 of record JAOTON010000056.1, read on the forward strand.
TGCCAGGGTATGTCATTAAAGACACTCTTTGCTTCCATAGTACAAATGAAATGATTGTCGAATCGACCTGGTTCGAATGCACGCCATGTAAATGTATACATTAATCGCGTGGGATCAGAATTGTTGGCCTTTCAATACTGAGCCTACGCCGAGTTATGTAGCACTTCACGATACGGCATCAACTGATTTGTAGCACCAGAATTTCTCAATCAACTCTTCAATGAATTATCATGTAAATCGCACAAAATAACCTCACCATGTAGCAGAAATAGCCAACCTCTTGTTGCCTTCTGTTTCCCCCAGCCCTGCTGAGAAGACAATGATCTTGCAATAATCTGTTCCCCATATGATCCCTGCCTAGCTACGCAGTCTCGTAGGTAGATATAAATCGATACCCAGACGCGATTCCTCGGACTCCTTCAAAAAGGGTGCTGAGAAATTAACCCGCACATTACAGTCCCTCTTCAGGCTTATTCATGGTCCGGGCGGAGATGTTTCTGGGAACTCGTCCTTTACCTTCGGATGACTCATGTCGGTATGGAGCAGCCACAAAAAAACCAAGAGTTAGAACAAACAATAGGGTACACTTTACAGTCACACAGCTCTCTTTCCCTTGGTCCCCTCACAGTGAGGTGACCTCCAGATTTTTTTCTCGGAATATAACCCTTCCTCTTTCAGTCACCTGCAGTCTGACCGTCAAAGTTGCCTCGCCATCGGCGCCCCATGGCTGACTGCCGATACTCAAAATAAAAACAAAATTAACTGGCAGGCCGAATGAGAACCACTCTCTTCTGGGAAACACGCGCGCGCCTTTTGGTTCTCAAGCCGGTATTATAGTCGGTAAAAATCGGAATATGAGTGGGTATTCGCCGGAACGCCATACTCCGGCCCCTTCCTCAGATGCTCCCAGCAATCCTGAGTTAGTGTGACAGACCCTAGTCATACTAGACGACCACTTGTTTTTTGTGATTAGGTGCTCCAAAACCTGACCCTGACCAGACACCCGTTATGGCAGTTACCATTACGTTATCCCCACGTGAAGATGGTCATTATCAACAAGTGTTCTTAAAGAAGGACGACAGAAACACGGGAGCTCGACTTGCTTGTCAAACAGGTGCTCACGGGAGGACCATACAGCAGCACGGGCCAGCACACAAACACTCCTGAAGTGAGAGTAGGTCCCGAACGCGCTAGCGTCGGCCTTGATGGTTATCCAATCGGGCGGAGCCTGGAGAGAGTGTGCCTCTGGTGGGAACGCACGGTCTGTACGGAAGGCCGAAGCCAGAAGTTTAAACTTAACCCAGTCATAATCTTTGAATTATGAACAAACGTATCGTTACGTACTTTGTCACGTCAACTAAAGGGTTCGCCATTCGATCAGAATGGTGTCAACTCCAAAAACGTTACGGAATGCTTACGTTTACATTTGGTGGACGGCCCTTTTTATAATTTTACATTTATGTTACGTTTTTGAGCATAAACCCTGCCGGCTGCGCCAGTGTGAGAATAAAATCCTTTTTATTGCTCGTGTTGCTCGTGACTCATAATCTTGCCTGGCCGTCACCACAAAAGATCCGAAAACAAACGATACGTTTATATTAAATAAACAAGTAAATAAAACAAAGATGAGGTTTGTTGTGAGAAAGGACACACACGTTACGCACTCGCCACTTCACTTCTTCACTCTGCAGCCGGCAAGCAGAAGGCCGGCTGCTGTACCTGAGGACTAACATTGCGAGCAGGCGAGTAGAGTGGCGGCGTGTCACAGACGTTCAACCCCCCTCGACGGACCGGGACTCTCTTTTTATACCAGACGCTTTAGGAAGTAACCAGTTGATAGAGGGGTTACAACATTGGAGAATAGGACGGCAGGCTGTTACGAAGATTGGGCCATCGCCGCTTGCTCCATCGCCGCCGCCTCCGCCGCCCAACATAATCCAGGACGACGGAGTTAGCTGCTGCGGCTCCCGACCGCCGTCCAAAAATATATCTCCACACCCCTCCAACGAATCATGATGGCGAACGATTCCCTGGTTTGGGGGTGTTGGGTGTCAGCCCAAACGTCTGGTGTAGCGGGTTAGGTGTTTTGCTCTTACTAGAGTTGTGTCTTAGACCTCTGCTTCCCGGCAGGGGTCAAAAAAGTTGCTGGCGTGTCACCATTTGAAATTCCACATCACGAATGTGTCACCAAACTAAAAATGCTACCAAAACCCTTATTTCTTTGAGTTATTACACCGTTTTTCATTCTTTTTGTGTATTACGCTCCCAATATAAGCCAGAGCTAAAAGTTCTGATATATTTATCTAACGTTTGAAGACGAAGGAAGTATATGTGAGCAATCAGCAGGGACGGATCCAGGAATTACCAAAGGCGGCCTTGACACGGGGTCAGGAATAGCTTTGGGGACTGGACCGTGCAAGGAATATATTCTCATTAAAAACGTATGTATATATATATATATATATATATATATATATATATATATATATATATATATATATATATATATAACATTTCGAAGAGCCAAAAAGCCTTAACCTCCGTTTTGGGAGGCAGACAGCTTCAAGAACTCTGGTGGGTCACAAAGCTATGCACCGGCAATAAATTCGCTGAGGTCCGCTCAACATTGGATTGGATCTCCACAAATACAGGGATTGACCAAATGTCCGCTAGGATCAGTGATCAGGACCATCTCGAATCGCATCAAATATTCTGTGGCGTGTTTGAATAAAGAGTTACCTATTGCTCCCAAGCAGCAGCAGGCCGTTGCTGCGTGATGGTGGGGTATTTGTGCAAGCTATTTGGAATGATCTTTCCATTCCTATTCAGCTGGTTCCATCTGTTCTGAATTTCCAGGGCTGTCGTGAACACTGAACAGCTGACTAGAGGTGAGGTTGACTGATATGATTTTACCGATACCGCCCATTCCGCCACTTCGACGGGGTGCAACTGCTACCAGCGTTATGTTTATTTTTCAAAACTGCGGAACTGCCATTTCGTAATCGCTGCTTTGTATTATTTGTATTTTGTGTTGGTATGAATGCGGACAGGTTTTTAACTCTCGCTCCAGCGTGAGGTGTTTTAACACCCCCACGGTTTTTTTCTGACGGCATGAAAAAACGGCGACACAAAGCGCTGTCGCACTTGGCACACATTATCCTTGATCAATTCATTGGCGGACGCAGAGGGGCCATTCCGTCCGTGCCCCCTCCCTTCAAAGCGCTGGAGGGGGGCCAAGCTATCTTTGGCGTCCCAAACGCCGGAATTTTTTGGAAAAAGGTGTTTACACTAGGTCTGTAGAACAAAAAATATTTTCTCCCACCCCCTCTCTCTCCAGGAGAGCGATCATGAATTTGGAGAGGTAGCTTATGCTAGGTCTGTCGAGCACCCAAATTGCACCCCCCTAGGAGGAGTGGCAGACATGCGGTTGCCCCCCCCAACTTTGGTCTACGTCTGTCCCTGGATGAATTCCGAAAATTTACAAAATATTGAAGGTCTGGTCACTCAGGTCAGGTCACCCGTGCAGATCAAGTGACCTCACCTCCAAAAATATTAAGGTGGCATGACTTTTTTCTACGGAAATATCGAGTTCCAGGACAAATGATATATGGAGTACCGGGTTTTCCGACCCACTTTACTACTTGGCTATCTCAGTTGAAATCACGTTATGAAGGTGCCACATACCCTTTTCATCTGGGGCTACTTAACCCTTGCCCCGGTGGCGGGTACGAGCCACCGTCGCCCTGGTGGGGGCTAAAAAAGATACGATCTCAAAAACTAAGAGAGCTAGAAAAAAGCGCAAAACGGCAATCGAAAGTTCTTCGAAAATGATATCCAAAATACTTCAGTCATTTTTCTTGTCAGGTCAATATCAAGGTCACCAGAGGTCAAAATAGGTCAAAATCGCTAATATGAGGTGTACTAAGAAAACCTCATATATCTCAGCAACTATGATAGCTAGAAACATTTTTCTAGCACCATTCGAAAGCTCTTGAGATGCGCTTTCATTGCAGTGACATTCATTTTCGTGTCAGGTCAAAGCCTAGGGAGCTACAGGTCACTAAATATTGGGCATATTCTTAGGAATGTCCATGGCCACCCAGGCGTAAGGGCGTTTAATTTTTCGCTAATAGCTTCCAAACCAAACAAGATACAGCCATAGTTTATGCACCATTGCAATCCTCTCGTCAATACGAATCGAATGATATATGATATTGCTATGCCAGGTCAAATTTAAGAATTTGACCTGACCCAGGTCAACGGTCTGACCCAACTTGACCTAGTATAGTAAAGATGTATATCATTTGACTTCCAGTGACTATACAAACACTTTGGTGACAAAATAAAAGCTCTATCTTAGTTTATTCAAAATTTATAGGGAAAAACACCAAAAAATGCTTATTTTACCTAAGGTGACCTTTTAAAGGTCACAAGTCAAAAATGTTGGCATCAGCTTCAGAAATGGGCTAAGAGCAGGTCGCAACCGATGTTTGAAGTTGATTTCATCCATACTTACTGAGAAAAGCTCATTTCGTGATTTTCCCCATGTATTGACAATGGAGAGGTCATGCTCTGCACATGACCTTAGGTCACCAATATAAAAATCCCGGAACAAATGTTGTAGCTCCTGGTGGGCACATTATGTGGTATGAGTTTCAACTTGATCGATTAGGCCTTCTTTTAGTTATGCGGTCCTAAGTATTTTTTGAGATGAGGTCACTTCACCTGGCCTGGTGACCTGACCTGACACGACCTTGAGCCAAAATTTTCAGGAAAGATGTAAAAATGATGAAGGAACAGCTAGATCAAGTTTGGCGGCGCTGCGCGCCGCCGTTTTTGGTCACTTCGGCAAAACCCGAGGGGGGGTCTAAAAAGACCCCCATCCGGGCGAAGGTTAAGTAATTTTCAGACTTAGCTCATTAACTTTGCAGGAAATGAAGATGCAGCCTTTATTTTCTTACCATTGCGTTTGGATTCCTATTGCGAGTCTATTGATATACATATTGCTTAAGTGGATCCAAGGGGCAAAAATGGTCACGGTGCCCCCTGAAATGTCGCTGCCCATCCCGTTCCCCCCAGGATGTGAAAATCGGCGGCCACCGAGAGGCTTTTGCGCCCACCTGATAGATTTTGCCAGCTAAAGTAGCGCCTTCTTGGAGTGGACGGCACCCTGCCCGACAAGGTGTCCCCCCCCTGGATCTGGCGATTCTGGGTCCGCATGTACTCTTCAGTGCATGACTGTTTACGTCGTCTCCATTCTTCACCGCTATTTTACAGCCTCAGTGCGCCCCACTGCGACATGGACTCACCCGATAGACGCTTGTGTCATAGGCGGATCCAGGGGGGCAAGGGGGAGCACGTGCCCCCCCGATCGACCCTCGGCGCCCCCTGAAAAGTCGATGGCGCCCCCCTGAAATGTCGCTTCCCACCCCCCCAGGATACGAAAGTCGGCGCCCATCGATAGGATTTGGCGCCGACGTGATAGGTTTTGCCGGTCATAAGTGGCGCCCCCCCGGGAAGGTGCCCCTCCGAGCGGCAATCCTGGATCCGCCTATGGCTTGTGTGCCCGCCCAGTATGTGGTTGTGGTGTATGTGGCAGCAAGAACATGCTATAACGATGCATTACAGCGGGCTGACAAAGTCACGTTTAAATCACGTGTGGAGCTGAGTTTGAGCACGCTGAAAAATATACATTGCATTTAAAAAATCTAAACCTCTGTATAATTCTGTATGCAGTTTTTAAACTTTTATAATTTATTAATCTTACCGGTGTGCTTTTTTACTTTGTCACAGAAAAAGATTGTGTCCAGACTAGTATGCAGACGGGGTCTTATCCAGCCCGACGGCTCGGGAGGAGGGCTGTGTGCACTGGTTCCCAAAGCCGTGTAAAAACATGTTTTACGGAACATTGGGCAAAATGGGCGACGGGGACAATTTCCCGGTTTGCCCCCCCTCCCTGGATCCGCCAGTGCTTGTTGAATGTTGTGGATTTACCACTAGACTATCTGCTCAGCGCAGCCTGGCCGACTTGTGGACAGGAACTAGTTCTCAAAATCTCCAAAGGCCGTCCATGTGCTAATTGGACATTCAAAAGTAGTCCCGATAGAAACGCCCCGCGTCATTGGTATTTTTAACAGCAGCACTTTGAGAAGTTCTGCCGTTTTCTGTCGTTTTTTGTTTAATCAGCGTATGTTGAAACTTCATCGAAAACAGGCAAAGTTAAGATCGCGAATGTTCCCTTTATGAGACCAAGGGTAGCCCCCATATGTTACATTGCGCCCCTAGGCTTGCCCCCTCCGTAGCGAAATCTGTATCCGTCCCAGGGTAATGGAAAATAGGGGCTGGACCTCCTCTACTCCGTTCTTGGGGGCCATGACCGGATTTACCCGTCCCCGGGATCTGAATGAATACAAGTGGCTGTGCTCAGTCTTCTACACGGCTGGACACGTTCACTATTACAGGTGGCAGTGCTTGCACAAAGAGGTGGATCCAGAATTAACGATGGGTAGGGGCACATTGCCCAGAGGCCCAGAGGGCGTCATTCCGATACCCATTCTTATTTATTATTTTATTTTATTAGGGCCACTCCCAACAGGCACACTTGCCCAATTACAGGGAGTATTGGCGTGGGTGTTTAAGGATCCTCTCCACCGGGTCAGATCGGACACGGAAGGCGGTTTCCCGCTGTGGGAATTGAGCCCACGTTAATCCATGCTATCCGATCCGCAGTCTGGCAACGAAGCCACTAGGCCACCCCACCCCACTGACTTTTCTTAAGGAAAAGTCAGTGGGGGGGGCATTTCTTGTGCTGGCCATTATCGGGTCTTCAGGGGATCAAGACCCCATTTTGAGGGGGTTTAACACGCGCATTGACGGGGGCGTGTATCCGCCCCCTCGGGTTGTTCGGTGACAGCAGAAAAACGGCGGCGCGTAGCGCCGCCGTACTTGGCATACCTTTTCCTTCATCATTTTTACAACTTCTGTGAAAATCTTAAGGTTAGGTCATCTCAGGTCAGGTCACCAGTACAGGTCAAGTGACCCTACCTCAAAAAAGTTTAAGATAGCATAAGTCGGAGCAGAGTGAACTTATCCGGTTGAAACTCATATCAAATAATGGCCCCACCGAGTTCTCGAAAATATGTTCCGGTATTTTTGATATCGATGACCTAAGGTCAGGTACGAGGCATGAACTCTCCATTGGAAATACATGGGAAAAATAGTTTTTTACGGAATAACTCAGTAACGGATGGTGATGGAGCATTTATTTTAGCTGCATTAGACTCGCCTGGGCTTTGCGGTTCTAATGATTTGCATTTTATATAATTTGACTCTTAGCTGACCTCAGGTCAGGTCAAATCCTTGATTTGACCTAGCAAGGTCAAATTATATATCATTCGATTCGGCTTGCTGAGAGGATTCATACAGTTTAAGTTGTTTTGCTCTATCTTTACTTGTTCAGATTTAAAGGCCGAAAAACTGAATTTACATGTTATCCCTATGACGGCATTTTTTTACCTCTCGTGAGCTTAAATGTGACCTGACAAAAAAATGGTTCAAATGTTTTCGATGGAGAAGTGGACGGGCAGCCCAACGCCGTTTACCGTTTTTCGCTACCTACCGTGGTTCTCGAGATCTAAGGGGGGCGTGTACCCGCCCCCCGTCAATGCAAAGGTGGCTCAGTTCCCCGTCAATGCGCGCGTTAATAAAACTTAGACGCGTAAGTGTTAAAAAAATGTTTCTCAATTTTTGTGTTATTCGATGTTTATAGGTTATAGATGCTGCCCAGGGCTGCCAGGTTTTTTTTTGCAGAAAAGGCCAAACCGAGTTAGAAAAGGGCCAAAGAGGGGAACAATTTTATTTGCACTAAAATAGCCAAATAAACACCACAAAAGCCAGGTTTGAGGCTAAAACGATCCCTAGCGGTAGTCTTAAACCCACTGAAAAAGCGACTTGTATCACTGCTTAAAACTAATTGTTGACAGTTTGATATTGACTTGACGCGATATTTTAGCTCAGTGCCCATCTAATAGGAAGCCAGGGGTGCCCTTCCAACCCCATCGAATGATTCGAATGATTTTATTCCCATAACCAGAACATTTTTGGCATCATCAATCATCCTCCCCCCACTTATTGAGCAACAATTTCCTGATTTCTGTCAAAATGGGAGTAAACCGGAAATTTGTATAATCAGCCGCTGCGGGAGGCAACGAGCAGCCCAAATTCGAAGTTTTTGCTACTAATATGAAAGGTTTGCAATCAACATCAGGTTGAAGTTTGGCTGGCCCCTCACTTTTTTGCCGGTGGCGACGCTTATGTATGCCACCACCACAATAATAAATAAAAATGTTAAGCACTTCATACCGCCACACCAGCAACCAGTCTTACGCACTTGGAATACACCGTGTCCCGTCTAATCCACGAACGAGCTCTAAGCGCTGACAACTGACTGCGTGTGAAACTCTGGAACATCTCTGGGTGAAAGTCAGGCTCCATCGACAGGACTGGCTGATTATTGGATGCATCTACCGCAGCCCTTCCAGAGACAGCCACCAAAGCATGCATGACTTCTGGAACCTAATGAGCCATGTCTCAGCAATGTCTGCCTCTCATCTGCTTATCACAGGTGATTTCAATTTTCCACAAATCGACTGGGTAGGCGAGTTTTCAGTAGCTGGCGAGAGTCACGCATCGCACAGGCTGATTGACATCATGCACGAGTTTTTTCTCTTCCAGCATGTTCAAAAGCCCACCAGATTTCGGCAGGGAGAAGCGTCCAGCATATTGGATCTCATCTTCACAGATGAGGAGGGTTTGGTGCGCAACTTGCAATTTCTCTTCGGCATAGGGAAGAGCGATCATCTCACCCTTCAGTTTTCACTCAACTGCTACGCGAGAAGGAGGGAGTGTCTTGCCTCACGCCAAAATTTTAGGCGTGCCAATTTTGAGGCCCTAAATCAGCACTTAGGGGCAATAAATTGGGACATCATGGACGACCTGGAAGTTGGAGAAGCCTATTCATTCTTTACGAATGTTCTGGACGCGGCAATGAATAGCCGCATACCCAAATCTCGGGTCAGGTCAAACCGAAAAAACATATATATGACTAGCTCTGCCATGCACCTCAAACAGAAAAAGCGAAGACTGGCACTAGTCTACCACCAGACCGAGGACATAATGGACTTGGCACGTCTAAGAAACTGTGAGCAGGAGCTGAGGTCTATGACCCGTAAGTTGCGAAGAGACCACGAGCGTGCCCTAGCGCACAACATAAAGATCAACCCAAAGGCTTTCTGGATGTATACAGGGTCGAGGCTGAAGACCAGATCAGGAGTCGACGATCTATTAAACGAAGAAGGTCAGTTGGAGTCTGATGACTTTGCGAAGGCTTCAATTCTAAACAGGTTTTTTACACGGGTTTTCACACGCGAGGATGTCCGTTCCATACCTGATTTCCCAACTCGCTGCCCGCAGCCCTTCCTCAGGGACATCACCATCTCGCCACTCATTGTATATGGGAAGTTAAGGTCTCTCAAAACATGCAGCTCCCCGGGGCCAGACTGCCTTCATCCCAGAGTTTTGCATGAGGCATCTTCTTCTCTTAGCGCGCCCCTATCCAAACTGTTCAGGAAATCACTAGACGCTGGTTGCTTACCTAAGGAATAGTGTTTGGGATCCATCACGCCAATTTTCAAAAAGGGAAATAAACAGGACCCAGGCAATTACAGACCTGTGAGCTTGACAGCCATACCCTGCAAAGTCCTGGAGTCAATACTCAGAGACGAGCTTCTGGACCATCTGAAGACCCATAATCTCCTTTCTAAGGACCAACATGGATTCCGCCCAAAACGTTCATGTGAAACGCAGCTGCTGGAGGTCTTGGAAGAATGGAGCCTGATGATGGAGAACAAAAACCCTGTTGATGCAGTGTACTTAGATTTTCGGAAGGCGTTCGACTCCGTTCCTCACTGCCGGCTGATGACCAAACTAGCTGCATATGGTGTTCGTGGCAAAGTCTTAAAATGGATTAAAGCCTTTCTATCAAACCGTCTCCAGCGGGTAGTTGTTGGTTCCTCTGCTTTTGATTGGGCTCCTGTCATCAGCGGTGTGCCTCAGGGATCAGTGCTTGGTCCAATCTTGTTTCTGATTTATATCAATGATCTCCCAGACGCTGTAAATTCCGCAGTAAAAATATTTGCCGACGACACGAAATTATACTCTAGCGCCAATGACATTCGATCCGCCGTCAGCTTGCAGCTCGATATCGACCGCATGCTGAGGTGGTCGGAGCTGTGGCAAATGCCCTTCAACTTGGGAAAGTGCTCGATCTTACACATCGGTGAGTCAAACAGAAGCTTCGACTTTGCCATGAACGGTGTGACGCTGCAAAAGTCGTTTCTGGAAAAGGACCTCGGAATTGTCATTGACAAGGACCTTAAATTTAGGCAACAGGCTGCCTCTGCGGTTTCCAGGGCATCGAGGGTCCTAGCCGTGATCAGAAAATCGTTTGCCAACATCGATACGTTTACACTTCCGCTTCTCTACAAGACACTGGTCCGTCCCCACTTGGAATATGGGAATGTTGTTTGGGGTCCGTTTAATAGAGGAGACCAGAAGTTATCGAGAGGGTCCAGCGACGTGCGACACGCATGGTTCGAGTACTGGCCCATCTCCCTTACACCGAACGTTTGCGTGAGCTTGGCCTGCCTTCTCTCTACTTTCGGAGACGTCGTGGTGACATGATCAAGGTTTTTCGACTTCTTCATGGCGACATGGACCAAGATCCATCACAGTTCCTGGAGCTCGACAGTCGAGGACGTACGCGCGGTCACGCCCTGAAGCTGATGAAACCAAATGCTGTCTCAAGAGTCCGTCGCTTTTCCTTTGGTGTTAGGGTTGTTAATGATTGGAATGCTCTCCCTTCCCATGTCGTCAACGCCACCACTCTCTCACAGTTCAAGGCCAAATTGGACGCCCATTGGGCAAATCAGAGGTACTATGTACCTCCGCAAGACTGAGCCGTGACATATTCTGACAGGAGCTCGTTGATGACCGAATCCAACAGGCTCTTGTAAGCCTTCAAATTTCGACAAACTTATCGTATCCTATCGTATCGTATCGTAATTCCGTACGTAACTTCGCTATCTTCTACAAATTCTGCGCATATGTGTTAATTGTTTCGCACTGAAAGCACCGATTCAAATTGCGTAATCAGAAAGAGCGTGAAGTGGGGTGTATTGTTGTGGTGCTTTGGGTCTATACTGTCGTGCTAGTCGGAGGATTTCACAGTTACTGCTTGAACGTAATGTTGGGATAGTGTTTCAAAATTTCGGAAGCATTTACTTTGTACGCTCCCACTCGCTGGCCTCACGGAGATAATGTCGGATGGTGGATGGGCTCTCAGCCGCCGAGGATGGTCGAGGTGTCTGCATATATCAGGTGTCGCGCCATATTACGTGAGCTCATTTCGTTTTGCTATGTTCATTTCGTTCTTGTATTGCTCTTTTTGCTTTTTCTCGCTGCTCTTGTGCTGTTCCATTTAACTCAACTTTTGTTTATCCGTTTTCGTTTGCTTTTGCGCACTTAGTGTCTTCTCTGCTCTCATTTCGCCTGGTTATGTTCTGCGTCCTGCTTTTGCGCTGTTGGCTTCCTGCTCGTTGCTTTGTCTTTGCTTCATTAATTTGTTTTTGCTTCATTAATTGCCACAATTATCTGTTCTTATCCGGCACAATGTGTGTGAACCTGGGAGTTTTCTTTTCCTTCGTTTGTGACTAACGTGAAGAACATATGTGGGCCCACAACTTCAGTCAAACATATAATTATAATTGGTTAGTTTTTTTCCGTCATTTTATTTGTTTTGTTAGGCACGTTTTGGATGGTCTGTCTGCTCATTTTATTTTGTATTGCTTCTCTTTTTTGTTTTTCTGCTTTGTTTTTGTGTTATTTCTACTGACCAGCATTATTATTTGTCCTAATCTCATACATAAAAATATCACAACATACTCACCTTGTGCTGTACTGTATGACTATTGCTTGCCTCTCTCATGTTTCTTATCTACTGTTCATGTCCTTTGCTTCTCTTCACCTGTCTATATGGAAAATGGAATAAAAATTGATTGATTTGTGGGGAAGCTTGTTTGAGGAGGAGACAGTGCGGGATTGTTTAGTGATATTCTCTGTGGAATTGTTCCAAATACAATAATTCTGCTTACCGAATCTAGAAACATTGGAAAGACTTGTCAGATTTCCTGATTGGTCCATGTCCTTGAATTCTGCATGAATAATTTAGTCCTAATATACCCTTATATAGTTCTAACTATATATATATATATATATATATATATATATATATATATATATATATATATATATATATATATTTATATATATATAGCCAGGTGTCTCAGTCGTCACCGGCGGCTGCACTCAGCATGTGCCGAGTGAGGGCGGTAGAGGAGACAGATCCTGATGCGCACGAAATGCACGTATGGAGCTAGAATATGAGCTTCTAATCCTCTATAATTACAGTCCTGACAACACATTTCACAGAGCTGGAGTACATCGTGGACGCCGCGGCCGCGGGGCCGGCACATTACTGTCGGCCAGTGTGCAAAGTACGGCATTTTCGACGAGATCTCGTGGGTGAGAGTGCCCTTTGAGACAGGAGCGAGTGGTGCGAATTTTATCAGCCTAGTGCGAATTTGCAAGACTGTTGCGAGGAAGTTGACACTGAAAACTAAAAAAAAAATGACTGAATAGTTAGAAAGATACAGGAGGGGGCCTTATAAAAAGTCCTTAATTAACTAATAAGAGAGGTAGTATTGCATCGTGTGGGTAGGATTGTGTGCGTTTTTCTCCCTGGTATATGGCAGATTGGTGCGAATTTTTTAGGCTGGTGGTGCGATAATTTTGGATGGCTGGTGCGACTCGTCCGGCCTGCTGCCATACTTTGCAGACTGGACTGTAGGTTGGTACATTCATGTAGGTGAGTTGCTGAGAGCTGGGCGGAGGCAGTCAGGTGTCTCCAGACGCTGCTGGTAGCCGCCCTCAATATAACGTGTAGTGAAGGCGGCAGCAGAGACGGCTCATGAAGCGACAAACATGGCAGGCTGGAGGTGAGAGTATGAGAGCTATACTACTCCTTGAAGTTTAGTCCTGGCTGCACATTGGACATCACTGGTGGACTTGTTGACATCGCGGCCGCGATGCCAGCGCGATGCTGTAGGTCGGTAGTTCGTGTAGGTGAGCTGACCGAGCGTCCAAAGAGGGCCGGGCAGAGGCAGTCAGGTGTCTCCAGTCGTCGCTGGTGGGTGCCCCCACCACAGTGCAGAGTGAGAGCGACATCAGAGGCAGCTCCTGAAGTGATGACATGTACGGCTGGAGCTGAGAATATGAGAACTCTTACTATCCCTTGAATTGTAGTCCTGTCTGCACATTGGACATCACTAGTGGACTTGTTTCGGCTAGAGCTACTTGATAGTGCAGCCAAACTCTGTACTTACTGTTCGGTATTGCATTTTTTGTTTTTCGTTTGTGTTTTACTGTTCCATGAGTGCTGCTTCTTTCTCGGTGGCTTATATCCTGCTCCTTCTACCCATGTTGATAATTTGCACTAATCTGATAACATGTTCTCCTACTTTACTTTTGTTCAAAGCTGTATACTCATAAAGTTCTTCCTTTCTGTTGCTCCTTATTGCTTTGCCTTGCTCACATCTTCTTTTGCTGTTCTGTTCCCTTATTTCTGTCCCCTGTCAGTATGTAAGAAATGAAATAAAAATTGATGATGATGATTATGATATGTATAAATTTGCAGTTCATGCATGCTCAATAAGCATAACAAGGATACATCACTCCAAACCCCTCTTAAATGCCCAGAGATATAAGGCATACACATTATTGACATGAGCTGGTTGCTGGCACCAGATATCTGCACTATGGCTTGGCCTTGGGCCAGACCCTGTGTGTTGCGAATATCTGAGCTTTTGATGCCTGGTACTCTTTCGAAGATTACCCAAGATAAATGGTGCAGAATAATGTAACAATTAAGTCATAATTGTCCAAATCAGCTACTAGACAAAAACAGTGTGCTTGTTCCATTTCTTTACATCATTTATCTTGGACCTTTTTCAAGGGATGTAGGTACTTTTGGAAACAAAATCTGGCACCAAAAGCTCTCAGATTGTGGCAAGGGGGTCTGGACCAACCCCAATATTTAACAAGTATTGCCTCCCTTACCTTAGCATGAAGGTATTTGACTTTTTCCACAAGCACAGGTGCACATGGCAACTCACAACTCCACCTTTAGAGGTGGAGTTATGAGTGTGATTTGTGACCACCTAGTCTGAGGCCGCTGATTTGGGTCAGAGGTGTGGGACTTTGGTGTTGACCTTTGTGTTCCGATTCGTCCTTCCGTCTCATATGCCTGTGTTGTACTTGGTACCGTGCACGTTTATTGTTACACACTACATTGCATTCATTACATTCACTCGACATAAAACAGAGCTGTAGATGATGACATTCGTATTCACTTGACACTACCAGACCTTCCAGTAACACATATAGCAGATAGACACAATTTGCTCGGAGTTTGCTCGCCCACCACCACACGTCGAGAATGCACCACACCAACCCGGCCCATAGTGCCAATCGAACCCAAAAGCACTCATCTTCAGCATTTGCATTGGATTCTCTCTCTTCATTCAAAGGGCTGCTTCATTAGAAAGGGCTGCTTGTGTGCAAACACCTGATTTATTCTGCTGTTCTCTTGAGAATATTCACAAAGTTTGAAGTCATGCACATATTGGTGGGAGATGCGCAGTAAGTTGAATCACCATAAACCTAACCTGTACAAAACCTTGCTGAGCGCTTCTTCCATTCCAAGGGAGGCAGGTGTCCCTCCATTCCGGGTTCTTTGCCTCGGCGCCCCCTGAAATAGTCACGGCGCCCCCTGAAAAGATCGATGGCACACCTCTGACAAGTCACTTCTCACCCTCCCCCCTCCCTCCCCAGGATGCGAAATTCGGCGCCCGCCGGTAGGATTTGCCGTCCAGAAGTGGCGGCATCCCCCCCCCCGTTTGGCAATCCTGGATCGGCCTTTGCTGGCTGCTGGTCTCATCACATGCTTCAGTGTCTAAATGTGAGACGGTGGGCTGGCCAGCAACCAGTTAGCTGAAGTGTGTCCGTGTGCTTCTCTGACGTGTACATTGGTCCTCGCCCTCGCCCTTTGCTCCTGCAGGCTACAGTGACCGGTGAGCCTCCGCAATTGAGTGATTCCGGGAGGGGTTCTGTGTCTCAGAGTTCTACAGTAGGTCCCAAAGTAGAGGGCTCAGATCCAGGACCCTCACATTTTCAGCATGTCCTGTGCCTTCACTACCTTATCCCATCCACTACCAAAAACTCTACCTTCATTGTGTGGCAAACTGGAGCCGACCGATTTCCACCGTGTGCAGCCCATCAGGTTACCCATGTGTAGGTATGTGGTCGGACACTTTACTGGACTTTGCGACAAGCTGATCACACTGTGGGTCAATATAGGCTCTCACACTGACATGCAGTTACTGTTTTAGAGTCAGCATTCGCTGACCGGCGTGCCACCTTTGCAAGCCAGTGTGACCGCGATGAGAGTGCTTGATATGGGAAACAACTCACTGCTGGAGAACGGGAGTCACTTGCACATTGACGTCTGGGTTGAGCGATGGTTTAATTTCGCTAGTGCTGAGGGGCTGCAATCCATTTTAGCTCGCAGTATGGTAGTGTCATGTTTTCGAATTAGTTTAGCTTAGTTTACATATGGTTCGGACGTAAGTCGGAGACAGGATTCATTATGCTAAATTGATTTCAAATTAGCCTGTTAGCTTCGAAAGTATCCCCAAGTACTTGTTGATTCGTTTCATATTCTTGAAGTGCTGTAAATTAAACCCCACCTCAGTAGATATCATCACGTTGCCTTGACTGTAATGCTTGTCCTGCAGAAGCTGACCACGCTGAGTTGGTGCGGGTACCAGATCTGAAATCTATCTCCGAACATGAGAAGCTTGGTCACCTTTTATTTGATTCGGCACAGTCAGCGGGAGTACTTGCCTAAGATTATGCAGTTTGAGGCACTTATCGGCACATGACGCACATCACGGCGAGGTGATAAATGTTACGGACACCATCTGGAACCTGTGCATGCCAACCGGGCTGGAACTCAGGTGAGACTCCTTTATGTTGTAGGTCTGAGCTCTGAGTTGGATTCAATTAGGTGCGAATACAGTTACGATCATGTTATGATTTCTTCTTTCATTGTTATTTGCTTCGATCAGTATTGTTCTCTACCTGGCTGGACACGTGTAGCCGAAAATTCCCAAGCCGGGTAGCAGCGCCTGTTTTCCTTGAAAGCACTCTTTGTACAAATCAAATGTCATACGCTGGTCGTCTCTATGACAGGCCCGCTAATTCTGGAAAGCTTCAGTATGTCATTGTCACATTGATTGAAGAGGCCGGATGCATGAGCTCGGAATGTAAGGCAAATAAATGTGTGATCTCTTTCTGATCTTCCGTCTACTGCTGCTGCTGAACTCTTTCTGATCCGATCTCTTTCAGGATCTTCATTCGAAAACATTTTGTGAAAGAAACCCAAAATTTTACTCGTGCAAGATACGTCAGTGGTATCGAAAGCGTGTTTTCATACAGTGACAAAAATATAGTATATTATGATGAGTTTGAACCGATGAGTGGCGTTATATTATCGAACCTCATGTGATCCAAGGTATTAAACAAATCGCATAATGTCTTGAAGATGTATTTGACAAGGTTTTCCGTACCATTGAGAAGCGCACCGTAACGCACATACCGAATTTGAGGGCCAGGATCATATTCTTGACTAGAACAAATCATCTACCTACGCAGATTGTCTTGTAGGATGCGTGGCTAATTGTAGACTACTCTACCCACTCGATGCATCCATCTACTCACATATGAACTCTTGATGCAGTGGGGAAAAACATATAGTATAACCTCGACAATGTCCACAGTAACAGAAAGCAATGCGATATCACAATTTACACAACTAAGATCTTTCAACATGCATTGGTGCGTTCGTTTCCGCACTCACTGCCTTATCTCGTACGACAGTGCGAATGCAAAACAACGAGTGCCTGAAACATGAATATTTCTAATGATCGCTACAACGTTATTTACTCTCTCTCTCTCTCTCTCTCTCTCACTCTCACTCTCTCTCTCTCTCTTACTCTTACTCTCTCTCCCTCACTCTCTCTCACTCTCTCTCACTCTCACTCTCTCACACACACACCATTTAGAACGAGTCAAACTTGAGTAATGCGCAATTCTCTGACAAATACATGAACATGGCGACACAGATTCTTACTGTTGATCGATCGCGCGCATCTCCACTAGCCACTCATCTTTCGTTTGGCCGATGCTGTTTCTTGGGCAGTATGTGTGGCCCCGGAACCTGGCGTGGCCAGCATAAAAATGACTACCGCATTGGCGGCACCGGTAACGGCGCGCAGTGCTGCTTGCTGCTGCTTCTACAGCAACAGCAGTTTGGTGCGGTGTTAGGCCACATGCTGCGGCTTCTGCCCTTGCTTTTCTCATCCGGCGGAACCGGGTCGCTCTCGAGCAGCTAGGTGGTGCTGGTGCGCTAACAGCACGGGCTGTGAGCTCTTGGGATTGTACCTCCTGAGCATGAGATCGCCAGTACTCTGGGTTCAGTGAGGGCCATGGCGCCTGTTGGAGTTGAGACCCGGGTGCCTGTTGAACTGGAGGCCAGGGCGCCTGTTGGACTGGAGGCCAGGGTGCTTGTTGGAGTTGAGGCCAGGGCGCTTGTTGGAGTTGAGGCCAGGGCACCTGTTGAACTTGAGGCCAGGGCGCCTGTTGGACTGGAGGCCCGGGCGCCTGTTGGACTGGAGGCCCGGGCGCTTGTTCTGTTTGGGCCCAATTAGCATGCAGGGGTTGGGGATTTCCTGAGGATGCCCAGATAAGTTTTTGCTTCTGCTGGGTTTCCGGCTGTCCAGGTGCCAGGCTCACCTGCTGGTCTCCTTCCAGGTGCTGTCCAGGCTGTCGACCCCGTCGGGTCCTCGCCAGGCCGGCAGTGTCGGCTGGCTCAGGCAGTTCCATGGCCGGTTCTGGGACGGCTACCGGGGACGTTGGCAGCTCGATGGCAGCTGGCAGCGCATCGCTGGCCCTTGGAATTTCCTGGGGTAGGCGGCGTCCCACAAGGAGTGTTCTGACGTCCTCCTTTCTGTTGTGATCCTTGAACCTGCCAAAGATTGAAGTGTCAACGTAAAAGTGACGATTTGTACTGAAATTCGGAATCGAGAAAAAACAGTAGTATCATCTCACCCGGTTTCCTAACCAAACGGCCGCCGACGGTCGCCAACCGTCGGCGGCCGTCGGCGTCCGTTGCAGAGCGGTAACTTTTGAGGTTTGGTCGACAGAGGAAAGGTTCAGCTTTGGTAGCAATCTGGTAGCTCATGTTGCGACGAACTGTTGTTTACCAACAATCAAAATTTGGCTGGCATCAAGAACTATTAAAAGAACGATTTTGGAGAAAAAGGTAATCATGTCCAGTTTCCACACATTTTTCAGCATGAATTCCAATTTGAAGTATTATTATAAAACATGTATTACATTTAATGAATAAAAACAACAGCAAATAACACAGATATCGGCTTCTGAAGAAGACCGTCGATGTCGTTGGACATTGTTCAACTTTTGCTGCGACGCGTTGCAACGCCGTGCGACGTGTTGCGTCAGTGCGTTTCGTGTCCTGACCGAAAATCCCGGTCGTTGCGGCAGATCGACGGTGTGCGACGCGTTGCGTCTTGGTTAGGACACCGGGTTAATCTTGCATTTATGCTTTTCCCTGCAGCCTTGCACGAGCGATCGATTGGTACATCCTTGTGTTGTGAAAATCTGTATAGAATCGGCCGTCCTATCCTCTACCTACCGGAATCATAATGAAAGAAAAATGTCCATTTGGAGAATCAAATGAAAAATGGCGGCTGCCTTGCTTTTCTGTACAGACGGGATCGTTACTTTCGATTTCCCCTGAGCTGGTTTGGTGGGCCCTGAGCCCACCTTGTGTCTCCTGAGCTGTTATGTTGCTCCCTGAGCTGATTTAGGCTCCTGCCATAATCTGGGAATCTGGGAGCTGATCTGGCCCCGAGTGGATCGATCTGGTGTCACTTCAGCTGCACTAATGCCCCTTAGTCGATCTGTTTGATAATTGATAATTGATGTTTGATAATTGTTACTTTCGCAATTATGATATGGTTATTCATTTATTATCTTTGTAATTTAACTGTCTGGTTCGAAAATGAAAATTCCATGTCTCAGGTAGATAAGGAAAGAAAATCAAGTTAGTTAATCAAGGTAAGATATCCATATTGTTTTCCAATTTGTATCCATATGATTTCTGTCCTGCTTATCGTTACATGCAGTCTTGGTCAGCAAGATAAAAGAAGGCGGTAGTAATCTTTCATGCTCCATAATGTCAGGTGATGCCGGTCAGTTTGGGTACGTTTAAAGCACAGTGCCTGATAGGTGCTAACCATAGTGAAAAGGTCGTCTCGTTGATCGGGATCAGCTGGAGTGGGACACCCTCCAACGCCGCCGCGCTGTAGAACAGGCGTGATCGGAGCTGGTTGTAGTCAGCGACGATGAGTCGTTGTCGAGACATCTGGCGTGGTCGTTGAGCGCTGGGAGGTAGCGGCGCTGGGTGAACGGTTAGCAACCGCAAGCAGATGGCCTCCACGAGACGACTGCAGCCCGGGGAAAGGGCTGGGGAGGCGGCCGAGACGAACGCACTGGAACAGGGTCACGGTGTGGGTCACCGGAAGGATTGTTATAGCCATAATTGGTTTTTCCACGTGGGCTCGTTCGTCATCACGAACAGAGCTGCAAAAAATCTCAAATCTGTCGGGCACTTTCGAAAAAACCTCCAAATCTGTCGGGTGGTTAGGATAGGACTATTAAAATTGTCTAAAACCCATTCAATTGGTAAAATGTTCCTTTTCTTTTTCCACATTCTTAACACGCGCATTGACGGGGGCGGGTACCCGCCCCTCGGGTTTTCGGAGACAGCAGAAACGGCGGCGCGTAGCGCCGCCGTACTTGGTATACCTTTTCCTATTTTTTAAACTTCTGTGAAAATTTTAAGGTTGGTCATCTCGGTAGGTCACCGTACAGGTCAGGACCCGACCTCAAAAAGTTTAAGATAACATAAGTCGGGCAGGGTGAACTTATCCGATTGAAACTACATACATAATGGCCCACCGAGTTTCTAAATATGTTCCGGTATTTTTGATATCGATGACCTAAGGTCGGTACGAGGCATGACCTCTCCATTGGAAATACATGGGAAAATGGTTTTACGGAATAACTCAGTAACGGATGGTGATAGAACATTTATTTTAGCTGCATTAGACTCGCCTGGTTTTGCGGTTCTAATGATATGCATTTTATATAATTTGACCGTGACCTGACCTCGGTCGGTCAATCTTTGATTTGACCTAGAAGGTATTATATATCATTCGATTCGGCTTGCTAGAGGATTCTATAGTTCAGTCGTTTTGCTCTATCTTTACTTGTTCGATTTCTGGCCGAAAACTGAATTTCATGTTATCCTTGACGGGCATGTTTTGACCTCTCGTGACTTAAATGTGACCTGACAAAAATGGTTCATGTTTTGTGGGAAGTGGTGGGCAGCCCAACACCCTTTACGTTTTGCACCTACCGTGGTTTCGATCTTAGGGGCGGGTACGCCCCGTATGGTGGCAGTCGTGTTAATAGAAAATACTAAAATTAGCATAAAAAACTTCAAGTTTGGCACCAATGGATATCATTATCCTTATTTTTGTGCTCTGATCCTTATAGGTGTGATATCCTTATTTTTCGTGGTCTGAAGCCGCCTATGGAAAATCTAAGTGGAATGACACAAGTCTATTAATTTTCAAAACTCTAGAACTTAGACTGTTCTTCGGGTTTTCAATTATCAGACACGCTCAGGAAATTAAGGTTATCGGCAGAAACCTATAACAAATTGAACACCGAACCACCAATTCTCATTTTCTGGAGTCACCATTGGTAAAGGAAATTTATTATTGGATGTAATTTGAGATTTGTGGACGTACAGCATACAAATAGTGTGTGTCAAAGTCAGCTCGACTGGGTCTTGAATAAGACTGAGTCTTGAATTCAGATGATTTAGGTCACAGGTGGAAATATACAATAACATGAAAAGCAGCCCCCCCCTTTTTCCAGTCCTCTGCAGCCGCCATTTACAAAAAATGCTGCACTAGAATGAGAATAAGTGATATTTTGTTATTATGTTACATAGTCCAGCCAGAATACTTAAAAAATATAGTTTGCAATGGAAGAAAGCTGACCTGGTTCCCATACCATGCGGTTACTTATGCCAGCTTCTGCAGATTTTCATGATTTCAGTTTTTTGGAGGTGGGAGGGGGTAATTTGGAAGGAAACCCCAAAATTTATATATGGATTTTGCTCTGATGGCCAGACAAACAAGATTGGAGGGGTACTTTTTTGATATTCGAAAGTGTTTTTTAAGGATCATGGCTACTTGTAGTTGAATACAAGCATGTAATATTAGCTTTCCATGACTTTAAATGCATGTTTACATGAAAAATCCTAAATTTTGAAGCTGTTGGCTATCTCAAAGTTTTTCATGCATTGCCGTGCTCATTTCGATGAGGGTACGTGGTTTAGGATCTGAAGTTCATGAGGCTAATAAATAACCTTAAGTCAGTTAGATAGTAAATGTCAAATAAATATCATGTTTCCAAGGAAGTTAAGAGTAAAAGGAATGAGTAAAGGTTGCACTAGGCTGTGTTTTTGTTATATCTTTGTCCCCTTGACATAGATCATAGGCATATTTAGGTAAGTGAATAAAATGAAATAGGAGAAATAGTTTGGTACTTAAAACTCAAATTAATGTGGAAAGGTGAAGAGTTTTGTTTCTTTGGCATCTACAACTCCACTGATGAAGGTATGCAACTTTTGTGGTTAATTCTGGACAAACAGGCATTGGATTTAAAAGAAGACGGAAGGGAAAATCAAATGTTTTAGTCTAATTTGACCAGTCTGCTGGTAAAATTCATTTTTCCCTTATTAATATCATTTAAAATTATTGATCAACAGTGAGCATAACATACTGTGTGGAAATAAATGTAAGCTGCCAAAATTACAACGAACACCACATCACTTACTTGTTTGTTTTCTCCCCACACTGTTCTGATCTGCCCGCTGTTTGATCCATGCTTCAAAACGACCTCCTTGGCCAAAACCACTGTTCCTGAACTTGCAGGGCAGCCCAGAATGCTTGATTCGCTGATGCTCCTTAAAAAAACGTTTCTCGCCAAAATACCCACATCCCTCAAATCCACATTTAAGCTTGACACGGGACGGTGGAAGGGGCTTCAGCTTAATCGGAGCCATTTATCGGCCCTTCAACTATGGACGATGAAATCCAGGCTCAACCAGTTTACTCAAGATGTATACCAAAGTAATGCAAGAGAAAAATAATCAAAAACACAACATTGCAACGTATTGCCTCCACCACACCACGGGATTCTAGGGCCTTGGCCTCCGCCATATCCACAAGGCAACACACCAAACCGCAGGGCTGCTTTTCAGACCAAAGATACCTTTTACACCGGCTTTGTTCAAACAGCGCCCTTGCGGCAGCGTTAAGCGTACTTCCAAACGAAGGAAGCGAAGGAAAAAAACTGCTTTGCCTGTCGCCTTTACCTTTACGGCGGCCTGTCGGGCCAAGCTGTCGCGTGCTATGGAATACAAATCGGGCCCGACAGGCCGGTGAAGGAATTTTTCCAGCAGAGGATTTTCTGGGTGACGTTTAAAAGGCCCTCTGTACATAAGGCCCTCTATTCAAAGGTTCCTCGATTCATAAGTCCCTCGAAAAGACCCTCTGTACATAAGGCCCTCTATTCAAAGGTCCCTCGATTCATAAGTCCCTCGATTTTCCATCGGTTCTTGCCGCACACTGGCTTGATATGGGAGAGGTGCAAATTCATGAAAAACTTGTTGAGTGAAAGAGGTGACAATTCTAATATTAAGTTTTTTTAGAACAAAAAATATTTTCTGCTTCCTTTCAATATTTTTTTTCTCACACATTGTAAGATCTGTCGCAAGACCATACCGTGCCCTAAAATCTGTCAGGCACTTTATGACCTGAGAGTCCGACTTTTTGCAGCTCTGATCACGAAGTCTGTGAAAAGTCTCGATCAGGATGGGTATTGATTATTAGACGCGGGCCTATTTTGTCATAAAGCCATTTATTGCCTCCCTCATGCAATATGCAGTCGCAAATTGTACAAAATACTTTATAATTGCTTCCCTGCTTGCTTGTGAGTTAAACCCGGGGCTGTTAGAAGCAAAACGCAACAATATAATGTTAATTGCAAAATTAACCCATTAACGCCCGCACCTAGTTCCAGCTTTCAAATTGGCGAAACAAATGTTTTCCTATGCTTAGAATATGCCCAATAAGATGTTCCTAAAGTTTTAAATCGATACCACTTTTAGATTCTGAGATATGAGACCGGACAAAAATGACCCGCTGGGCGTTTGGGACATCGGCTGGCACTGCGCGGCCGGCTCCCGGGCGGCGCTGTCACCGCACTCAGCGGCCCAATGCGCATCGCTTTTACTGCAGTTCTGTGAAGTGTTTTTATTTCCTCTTGCATATAGGCCATAGTAAAATGTTTAGACAGTTCTATGCTCTTAAGGTTTAATTAAAGACAATACTAACAGCATATTAGCAAATAGTATACAAACGTGGTTAACCTAGACTGATGATTTGCGGGGGATAGACTGAAATTGTGAAGATCATAGTATTTTAAGAATATTTGTGAATATCAAAGGTTTTGGGAAACTGTTTCTTTTGTCTCTACCCCTTCCTTCTCCGCTTCCCAGACTTTGTGACTGATGCTCACTGAGCTTTCAACGACAAATCGGAATATTCAGCATACAGATGAAAAGTTTTGAAAACTCAATCCGTTAGCTCCCCACGCGGTGCACATTAGCTTGATTAATCTCCAAATCTCCAAACGGGTCCATTTCCATCTTTCTAACTTTTCTTTGGAACAAGTAGCGCGCTTCATAGTTGCATAAATGTGAACCTCCACATTTCCAGGCACGCCACTGGTCATTGTAACGCTGGTCAGCTCATCATCTTTCTCATCCTCATGACTAATATATTTTGTGATGGTATGATTATGATATGCACTTGAGCCACTCCGCTATCTTGCGCACTTAAAACAACTTATTTTGCTTCTTTTCCTGCAAAACATTTGATCTGTGGCATTGCTAACAACTATGCTTTCGATATTTTTATGTCTCCATGGCTGGAGATTTCTTCTCGATCCAGGAGGGGTTCTGGATGGTTTAACGCTGGCACTGCAATCCAAGCCCTAGACAAAGTCTGTGGGAGACCCCTCCTCCTAACCCCCCAGGATGTCCACTCATTGTAGTTTCACTTGACTAGAACCAAGCAAAAATAGTGCTAGTTGCGTTTTTAGACAGAAGTTCTAGAACTTCCCAAGCTTTCACCCGTTTTATACTGCTCCAGACGTTTGACACTGCACCATCTCGTCAAAACAAACCAGCGCGGCGGCCGCGATAATTTCCAACTCATTTTTGTCAGCTGGTCATTGGCTTTCAATCATTAGTGGACACAAGGGGGCTAGGAAGGCTCAAGCCCCCCCCTACCGAAATGTCAGTGTGCCTACAGTACCTAAATGCATTACTGAGGACTGTTCCGAGGCCATGGCGGGGGAGGCTCGAGACCCCTAAACCCCCCCACCACCCAATGAAGTCCTCAATCCGCTACTCTTCCCTATTCTCTCTATTCACTACACACAATCAATCTGCTAGCTTTTAGTCAGTGCTAAAATTTCGATAAGTTTTCAAAACCCCTGAAAATTGTATTTAATAACGCCTTTGCAAAATACTGGAACCATCTTGCATGTTTCCGTTAAAATTATGTGATAATCATTCCCAGAATAAGACAGACCCCGAAAACGGTAGGAAGCATTTCATGAACTTCAAAGTTTCCAAACGTATCGACATTGCACTAAAAATCTTCAGATTTGATGAAAAATATATAAACTGGCAACCCTGCATTCGCAGGACCCACAATGCCTCCCTTCCCTCTAGGTAACATTGTGCACCTAACGCACCAGACGAGAGGACAGGACACATCCTTTTCCTCATTTTCAGTGGCCCGCAGATGTCCGCAACGCCCAGCGGGTCATTTTTGTCCGCTTCATATTTGACGATGACTCATGGCAAAGCCGTTCAAGAAAATCTTACTGCTTCTTCACCATCTGACTCCTTGTGGTCTTGGCTTAATGTCAATCATGCAAACCCTTTTCAGCTTTCCATATGTTATTGCGAGCAGGGGCGCAGCCAGAGCTTTCGTATGGGGGGGCACACCAACTTTGAGGGGCACCCCGGGAAAAAGGGCACTTTTTAACGTAACCTAAAAAAACTTACTATATCTTTGTTTATATCATTTTTTGGGCATCTTCGGTTCAATAAAAATGCAAAGAAATCATTGACGGAGAAGGAAAACTCGATTAAAACCGAAAAAAGGAAAAAATATCACCAAAATGCCATGGAAGTAGCCAAAACACTACTTTTTGGGATTGATTTAAGGACAGCCAACTCATGCAAGTACTTAACATCAGCGGAGCATGTGATATCTGTTACAATGTGCAGGTTAAGGCATATTAGAGTGATTTTTTTCTTATGCCCACTGGTTTTGTCGTGACGAGTGAGCCCTGGCTGAACGCTGATTAAGTTCCTTGCCTCCCACAATCGCCGTGGGACGAGGAGTGGCATAGTGTCTTTGGAAGAACACATTTTTGCTGCCGGAAAAATTTGGGAGATACCTTTTGAACTCGTTTATTAAGTTCCATATTCTCAAGGATCGGTCCCAGTTAAGAGTAAATAAAAGGTGTACAGGCCGGTGGGTTAGATGGGGATGGTGTGACAGGGCTGAAAATTGTAACAACTAGTTCTTCATTTAAATTAATTAGTAGAAATCCTGGTTTAGGGGCTGTGCTCTGAGCTCAGGGGCACATGCCTTTTTATCATCCCTTCCCAGAATCCACCAGTATAATAAGCAATTTATATAACCTGGGGTGCCTAGGTATCACAAGCCGTTTTAGAGATTCCTCATTCCTCGTTAGATCCGTTTTACAAGGGGAGTTTCCATTGTGTTCTTATTCCCCATCTATTCAAGACCAGCACTGGGGCCCCCAAATGTGGATCAGAGGTCCCCAGAGCAGCTTCCCCCATCCCCCAGTTGTGCCTCCAGGGACTAGACTAGCTCAGTGACCCCGCGCCGAAATGATGGGAGTTGGCCTTGTGTTATTATTATCTGTCTATTCAAGACGACTTCAGGGGCCCCTGATGTAGATCAGGCCACAGAGCAGCTCATGCTTCACCCAGGGAATAGACTAGCTCATTGGTCCCAGAGATGAGTTCATCAGACTAGCTCAATGGGCCACAGATAGGCTCATAGGGCCTTAAACCAGTTCAAGAAGCCCAAGAACAGTTTAAGGCGCCAGATCACCTCAGGGGGCCTCAAGCCAACTTAGGGGCTCTCACAAGCTCAGCGCCCAGACCAGCTCAGAGTACACTCAGAACCTAGACCCACTCTTGGGCCCCAGATCAGCTCTTGGGGCCCCAGATCAGTTCAGGGGCCTCAAGTCAGGTCAGGGGGCAGGATCAAGTCAGGGCCACTAAATCAGTTCAGGAATCCCTCAACAGCTCGGGGCCCAAGCAGTTCAAAAGCCCCAGAGCTGCTCAGGGAACACCAGATCGGCCCATAGGGCACCAGATCAGCCTCGGGGACAAATAATCAGATCAGTGGTCCCCGACCAGCTCGGGGCCCAGATCAGCTCGGGAATACCAGATCAAGTTAGGAGGCACTTAATCAGCTCAGGAGCCCCATACTATCTCAGGGGCCCTCACCAGCCCCTGTGGGCCCAATTCAGCTCAGGGCCTGGGAGCTGCTCAGGAAATCACGTAATCAACCCAGGAGGCCCGGGTCAGCTTAAAGGGCACCATATTAGCCATGGGGTACCAGACTAGCTCAGAGGGAATAAGATGGGCTCAGGAGACACACTGATGACTCAGCAGGCACCAGATCGACTCAGGGGGCATTAGTTAAGTTCAGGAGGCAGTATATCTGCTCAGGGTGCACCAGATCGATGAGCACAGGGGGCATGTTCAAGTCAGGGGCACTAAATCAGCTCAGGGATCCCTCATAAGCTCGGGGCCCAATCAGTTCAAAAGCCCCATAGCTGCTCAGGGCACACCAGATGCCCATAGGGCACCAGATCAGCTCCGGGGACAAACAATCAGATCAGTGGTCCCCGACCAGCTCGGGAATACCAAATCAAGTCAGGAGGCACTTAATCAGCTCAGGAGCCCCATACCATCTCAGGGGCCCTCATCAGCCTCTGTGGGCCCAGCTCAGCTCAGGGCTTTAGATCTGCTCATGAAATCACGTAAGGAGGCCCAGATCAGCTTAAAGGGCACCAGATTACTCAGGGGGGCTTCAGATGGGCTCAGGAGGCACCAGATCGACTAAGGAGCATTAGTGCAGCTCAGGTGGCACCAGATCGATCCGTTCGGGGTCCAGATCAGCTCCCAGCCCCCCAGACTATGGCAGGAGCCTAAATCAGCTCAGGGAGCAACATAACAGCTCAGGGGACACAAGGTGGGCTCAGGGCCCACCAAACCAGCTCAGGGGGGCACCAGGCCATCTAAGGATACATCAATAATCAGTTGAGGGGGCACCTAATCAGCTGAAGAGGCACCATATTGACTTAGGAGACAGAATCAACTTGGGGAGGCATGAGATCAGTTCGGGGGCCCGAATCAGCTCAAGGGGCACTAAATCAGCTATTAGGGCACCAAACAAGCTCAGAAGCATTAGACTAACTCAGAGAGCATTATATAGGTTCAGGAGGCACAATTATTTGCTCAGTGGGGCACTCGATTGACTCAGGGGCACCAGATCAGCTTAGAGGGCAAGTAATCAGCTCAAGGGGCCAAGACCAGCTGAGAGGCCACGAGATGAGCTCAAGGAGCACCAGATCGGCTTTACCCGTACGATTATTGGCGACGATGAGGCATTAGGTGGACACATACTAGGTGCCCATACTCTTCCCGGTTGCTTGGAAAGGCGATAGAATGCCCTAGCTGACCGAGAAAGGTATTAAGTTGTCCAACAATAGTTTTAATCGCCACATGCGGTCCAGTTACATCTAGGTTAAACGGCTAGGGCACTAAATTTCGAGCGGCACGGCCCAAATTGCGTACACCACCTGGCAATCAAAAGGGCACCCCGGCAGTGATGGGGGCACGTGCCCCCTGTGCCTTCCTGGCTGCACCCCTGGACAGTAGATCAACTCCGGGAGGCATTAAATAAGCTCAGGGGGCCCGGATCAGCTCAAGGGGCACTAAAACAGCTAAAAGGACTCCAGGAAAGCTCGGAGGCATCAAACTAACTCAGAGAGTATTTTATAGGCTCAGAAGGCACACTGATTTTCTCAGGAGGGCACCAGATTGACTACGAGGGCACCAGATCAGCTCAGAGGGCACATGATCAGCTCCAGGGGACACCAGATGAGCTCCGCCCGTACGATTATTGGCGACGAAGAGGCATTATCTGGAAACGGATTACGTGCCTATGCTCTTCCCGGGTGCTTGGTAAGGCGACAGAATGCCCTAGCTGACCAAAAAGGCACTTAGTTGTCAAACAATAGTTGAAATCGCTAAATGCAGTCTAGTAACATCTAGGTTCAACAGCGCAGGGCACTAAATTTCGAGCGGCACGGCCCAAAGAGGGTACACCACCTGGCAATCAAAAGGGCACCCGGCACCGATGGGTGCATCGTGCCCCTTGTGCCCCCTGGACAGTAGATAAACTCCGGGAGACATTAAATAAGTTCAGGGGGCCCGGATCAGCTCAAGGGGCACTAAAACAGCTAATAGGTCAGCAGGCAAGCTCGGAGGCATCAGACTAACTTAGAGAGCAGTATATAGGTTCAGAAGGCACAATTATTTATTCAGGGGAGGGGGGCACCAGATTGACTACGAGGGCATCAGATCAGCTCAGAAGGCACATGATCACCTCCAGGGGGCACCAGATGAGCTCCACCCGTACGATTATTGGCGACGATGAGGCATTATCTGGAAACGGATTACGTGCCTATACTATTTCCGGGTGCTTGGAAAGGCGACAGAATGTTTTAGGTGACCAAAAAGGCACTTAATTGTCAAACAATAGTTGAAATCGCTAAATACGGCCTAGTTCCGTCTAGGTCCAACGGCGTAGGGCTCTAAATTTCGAGCGGCACGGCCCAAAGGGGGTACACCGCCTGGCAATCAAAAGGGCACCCGGCACCGATGGGGGCACGTGCCCCCGTGCCCCCTGTGTCCCCTGGCTGCGGCCCTGGACAGTAGATAAACTACGGGAGGCATTAAATAAGTTCAGGGGGCCCGGATCAGCTCAAGGGGCACTAAAACAGCTAATAGGGCACCAGGAAAGCTCGGAGGCATCAGACTAACTCAGAGAACATGATATAGATTCAGAAGGCATAATTATTTTCTCAGGGGGGGCACCAGATTGACTACGATGGCATCAGATCAGCTCAGAGGGCACATGATCAGCTCCAGGGTTCAAGACCAGCGCTCAGGGGGCACCAGATGAGCTCAAGGGGCACCAGATTTGCTCTGCCCATACGATTATTGGCGACGATGAGACATTATCTGGAAACGGATTACGAGCCTATATGTATTACATTACACACGTCTCGTTTAGGAGGCAGCCGGCGAGGCACTGCCCCGCCCCGGCCCAGCCCGACCGGCCGCACGGTCGCCCGCGGCGGCCGGGCGGCAGTGGCGGCCCCAGCCCCGGTCAGGGGGTTCATACACATTACATTACACCTCCCCCTGATTATCAAAAATAACATCCCTCATCGCAGCAGTATCTCCGCGGCGGTCGACGGACTCGTTCGCCGCGCCGCGGCAACACTGGAGTCGCCAAGGTCGGCACCGGCGACGCTGTCGTCGCCGATTCAGCACCTGTAGCTAACCGGCGCACTGGTATTGGCACCGACGCACTAACCGGCGCGGCCGGCACATACAGCGGAATGGCTGCCTCCGCTTCCTCCGTGGCCACACTTTCGCTAGTATCATCTGTGCGTGGCCGCAGACAGCGGACATGCCACGGCAGGCCATCTACCTCCACTACCTGTGGAGATATGATGCCCGTTACTATACCACGTCGCGACGACTCGGTGCAGCGTGCGCCGCGTCTCCTCACCCACACTGTGTCGCCGACACCATACGCGCCATCACACACCCTCTCTTCCACACAGTGGGGAGGCGGCGCCCCAGCACACTCCACTGCTCCCGGCCGCACACGGTCACGCACCTGGTACCTATAGATCGCGCTAGCAGGTGAGCCGCTCTCCTCACCTGCCGCGACTCGTGGGGACACGTTGTACAGGTGCACAGCTCGGACACGGTGCAACGCTTCCTAGCAACGATAACCTTAATGCTCCGATGCGATCTTTCAACCACACCGTTACCACCAGGCTCGTGCACAGCTCTGAATCGCAATTGAACATTCCAGCGCGCGACGAATGCAGCACACTTCCGCCCCCGAAAGACTGTGTCATTATCGCACAGAATTTCTTTGGGCGCCCCACGCTCCAGGAACACTTCCTCCAGATGCTCCACCACTGCCACAGCGTCCGGACGACGGATCGGCCGCCACAAAGAAAAACGTGACGGGCCACAGTCGATGATAGTGAGGAAGGCCTTGCCACTATAGTGGGTGACATCAATGGCAAGTCTCTCCCACACCCCTGCTACGGCCAGGTTCCCATGCTGCCAACGTACTGGAGCCGGGTCAATGCTCTTACAAACCTCACAGCGGCTTACAACTGCCTTCACCGCAGCTCGAGTCACGTTCCTGCTTACGTCACGGCGCACGAAATACAGAGTGCGACGTATTCCGGGGTGGCCTGCTCGTTGGTGCACACTGCTGATAGCGTCGTCAATGTCATGACGCTGGACTGGCCCTGCTGCCGCAGCGCATGTCACTGCATCACTGCTCGCGCCACGTGAGTCACACAAAGCACCAACACCCGCCACTGCGCTACTGCCCGGGTCACATGAGTCACCGGCAGCAGCACCAACATCACAGGGCGCGGCCGCATCATCAACCGCCAACCCAGAGCCGGCATCACTGGTCACCCACTCCTTCGGCACGCGAGTGAGGCTGTCGGCGCGGTTCTCGCGAGAAGGAACCAACGTCACACTCAGGCTCAGGTGAAACTCTTCTACCAGCTGACGTATCAGACTCACGCGGCGTCTGATCAGCATTTCACCATGGGCCTTGGTACGAAGCCGGGCATGACCACTGATGGCATCAGTCACCCACCGGTGCACTGTGACGGAGTCCGTTCGCAGATCAATAGATCTAACATCCCACGCCAGAGCTAGGTTGACCCCCTTTACGGCTGCATCAAGCTCCGCCATGTTGATGTGAGAGTCGTCGTTCTTCCGAAGCCAGCACGCGTCTTCCAGTACGCCACCGTCGTCGGACTCGATGACAACGCCAACGGCAATAGAACTGGCGTCCACCCACACGGTCACCCCACTGCTGTTCATACACCACGGGCCACGCGCCGGGTCATCGCCAGCTGCGAGCCGGTCGGCCACGTACCGCACCTGCTCCTGCAGCGCTACGTCACGCGTGACGTCATCCCCATCCCTGTGTGACCTCGTTGGCTCGCCGCTTAATCCAGGCGGTCACTGGGCGGAGCCAGTTACAGACGGGCACGTGCGCCACCACCCGGCCGCACCATGCAAACACGGACCGCCGGGTCAGCCTCTCCGGCGGCGGCCCAACCGCATTGTCTCTGGACCAGCGCAGCTCGCCGCGCTCTGGCTGGACCCGTAGGCCCAAAAGGCGCGCTCCGTCAGCAGCTCGTTCCGGTGGCTTGCACTGCAGTCCATAGGCGGCAAAATGCTCCACCACGCGCTCTGCACTCACTTTGCTCTCGTCGACTAACAAATCGTCGACAAATGGTAGTACAGCACTGCCAACGTTTGGGTCCTGGTCTAGAATAGCTTTCACGACGGACTTCATCACTTGTGGGGCTATGTTCAGACCGAAGCCGAGACGTGTGAGGCAATGTCTCTGACCGTTTACCACCACAGTCTGATACGGCCACAGCTGCTCACCGACGTGAATCTGAAGGTAAGCCTTACACAGATCAACAACAGCGACGCTGTTACCGTGCCGACGCCACCTGCGCAGTTCATCGGCGCACACGTCGGCTTCTGCAGTGTAGGCATCCACGTAGCTATTCAGTTCACGATAGTCTAGAACAGGGCGAACTTTGCCTTGTTTCCGCTGGCGAACAGCCATCCAGGGTATTAAACCTTGCGGTGGGCCGTACTTACTTTCATCGTAGGGCACCAGCCAGCCGTTGGTCACCCATTCATTCACTTCATTTTCAAATTCCTGACGTACGTCTGGAGGCATGCCGTACTGGGCTGCTGAATTACTCAGGCACTCAGGACCAGCTCCAGCAGCCCACTTCCATGTCACCACCCAAGTTTGTGCACTGTCGTCAAAGCGCACGGTGAAGTCGGGCGCGTTAACATGAAGTGGTGCTTGTCCGACAGCAACGCCGCAGAAGCGTAGAGAGGCCGGTGATTCAATGGTTACACCACCGAGACGGGAAATGCCGGACATTCCCAATATTAGGTCCATTCCAATAGGCCTGTGGGCCATCACAAGCACAGGGATGTTTGCCCGCTGTCCGGTCGTCGTCTCCACAGCGATGCTGCCGTCGCCGTCGCAGCCCACTTGCTCACCACCGACAGTGGTAATGTATACCGGCCGCCGAGTCCACTGTTCACATAACGGGGCATACACTATGGTATCAGTACATCCAAAATCTACCAATGCACAGCAGTCCAGCCCATTGACCTTCAGCCGCGTTGTTGGCAGAGCGCCAACTACTGATTTGCGGGAGAGAGCGCTGGCGGTGACGTGCTCTCCCCGACTCCGTTTCCCGAACGCTGCTGGCAGGCTGCGGCCAGATGTCCCGGACTCCCACATGACCAGCAACGTCGCTGTCGCCGCGCGCCAGCCACCCGCCGCGACACTGGGGTCTCACAGTCACAGCGCCTATCCCACGGGGTAATATCACGCCTCGCTGGCGGGGGCGCACCGCGGCTCGCAGCTGCCGCTACAGCCACACGCTCGTCACTTAGCACAGCACGCGCCCTCGTCAACACACTCAGCAAATCCAACTCCTCGGCGCGTGATCCAGCGCGAATCGTCTGTCGCACAGCATCTGGAAGACCAGCGACGAACGCGCAGGCCAGAGCTCGATCCGGCAGTCCTCCGAATAACGCTGCAAGCCGACCCAAATCCGCCAGATATACGTCAGGAGATTCCCCATGCTGCAGTCGTCGCGTCGAGAACTCCTCATATGCAGCGTACTGATCCAGCGCGAATGCCGCATAAAGTGCACTCCGCACCGCCTCCAGCGAAGACCGGCTACTAGGAGGCAGCTGTGCCCATACCGCGAAAGCGCCGCCGGACAATCGCAACGGCAGCACCGACTCCACTGCTACTCCTCGGAGCTGACACAGCATTTCTGCTCGCGTCATCCACGCCACGACGTCGGTAGACCCATCAAACTCGGGGATGAGTCGGGCGTCAAAAGGCGCTGCCGCAGGAGTAGCTTGAACCGCGGTGGAGGGCCACGAGACTGACATGATCGGTCCCTGGTTGGCTGCACTCACTGTTACTTCAGTCGATGACGGTGAAGACGTCATGGTTCTTGTGCCGAAATAGCTTGTATTACATTACACACGTCTCGTTTAGGAGGCAGCCGGCGAGGCACTGCCCCGCCCCGGCCCAGCCCGACCGGCCGCACGGTCGCCCGCGGCGGCCGGGCGGCAGTGGCGGCCCCAGCCCCGGTCAGGGGGGGTCATACACATTACATTACACTATACCCTTCCCGGGTGCTTGGAAAGGCGACAGAATGCCCTAACAGACCAAAAAGGCACTTAATTGTCAAACAATAGCTTAAATCACTAAATGCAGTCTAGTTCCATCTAGGCTCAGCGACGTAGGGTACTAAATTTCGAGCGGCACGGCCCAAAGAGGGCACACCACCTGGCAATCAAAAGGGCACCCCGGCACCGATGGGGGGGGGGCACGTGCCCCCTGTGCCCCCCCCTGGCTGCGCCCCTGATTGCGAGAAACAAAATTTGCAGAGCTATCTCACGCTGACCAAAACCTCGCCAAAATAAGTTCCACCAAAATCGTCCCATAAAAACTTAGAATTTTCAAATACATTTTTCCAGCTTGTCCACGGTCTGAAACACACATCCATATCATAAACATGAACATCACTTCACTGGTACCGATTCTGCAGCCTGTCAAAGTCAGAGGACAAAAATGACCCGCTGGGCGTTAATGGGTTAAGGTGCATCTTGTTCCCTTAGCTGTAAACAGTACCCACCGACCAACAGCCTCAACACCGACGTGTCCGCCTGTCCGGTATCGATGCTGGAAGCGGCCACGAACGCGAGTGCGTCGGGACAATCCGCCAAACTCGAGTGGTTTGCGGTCCATGGGCTCGAGGGCACTCCAGAGCTCTCTGATCCGGTTAGCCTGGACATCTGACACAGAAAGTCCACGTGTCTCCAACAGAACAGCGGCCAGCCTGTCCACCTTGTCCCATCCGGGCAAACCGCGTTTGTCCAGCGCTGTGCTTTCCTGTTGAAAGAATGAATAGACTATGCTTGAAGGACACTATGATATCCCTACATCTATAAAATTACTAATACTTACTAGATTACTACTTTGCAATCTAAAAATCACATCAAAAAGACATATATGAATCAGCATAAAACGAATAAACCAGACAGTTCCACAAGAATGAATCAGGCAAACATTTCGATGGTATTTTAAATTTCTCTCACGTCTTTCACGAAAACACGTCATTGGGGAACTTTTGATATTGCGATCAACGAAATTATCTAGTGCCTACTACTGTTAGAAGTTAACGGGAGGGGGAGCAATGATAGTGGTAGACCTAGTGTTTCTTTTCGGCGGCGGGGGGGACTGTGGAGCTGGAGCCGTCCTCGCCATAGCCCCGGTGCAGTCTCTGGCTATGTAATGAAGTACTGTAACCTTTCAGGATGAGGAGGGGCTTTAGACCCCTAGCTCCCCCTTTTATGTGCCATTGAACATGAGCACATGAGTAAAAAGTAAGAAGTAAGGAGAAGTTTAAAAAAGTAAGACCTATTTATTGTATCACATGCGTGAGTTCAGCAATCGTGTATTAAGCTGTTACGCATACAGGTGCGCCGGCAATTTTAATGGCTTATCATATCAATATTGTGTTGATAGCCACCTAAAGCCTCAAACTGAAGCAAGTTGGCTACTATGACAGAGTTACATTAAATATACCTCCTGCTGCTCTCAATCGTCTTCGGGTTCGCTGTCTTCGTTGTCGTCTAGTGTCGTTAGGAGAGCCATCGATTCCAGCTCAACTTCATCAGAGGGCGCTGGCGACGCTGGAGACGTGGCGGGCTCGGCAATGCCCTCGTCGGCATCGAGCTGCTGTTCGAACTGAGGCGACTCCTCGTCCGGCAGTTTGAGCTGGCCAGTCTGTTGGACCAAGTACTCGACACCGATGTGCTCCCCTGCCATAAAAGGAAAATGCAAGTTTGTGGCCGAAAGATTGGATGAAGTCCTATGTCAGAAGCAGTGAAATTATTGAGACAGTAGCCCTGTGACCTCTGCTTGTTTGCTCTTGTGCTGGAGAAAGACGTTGGGAATGTACGCTTAGTGGACAATTCGAAAATTTGGTAAATTGGGTCAGTGCTTTTTGCCTCTTTGATTCATTGATGCAAATTATTTCCATGTTCCAGGTTTTCTGCCTGGTGAAAATACGTCTTCTAAATATCAAAGACCCTTTCCGATCATATTTGGACGGTGCTGAATATAATAAGCGAAAGGCAGCATATTGCGTGACATATGGACGAGGGAATGTAGAATGTTCCCTATAATATTCATACATTTTCAGTTTAAATGTGCTCAGCTACACCCATGTACATTTTTTTAGGAAAGCGAGCTATTTTGTGAAAGCCCACGCTGGTTTCGAATGCGAATACTTCGATTTTCGAGTATTGTGGCTTCTCAATATCTTATCCAGATATTGGTAATACCTGAGGGAAACATACGCCCCCGGAATTTAGTATTAGTTGTATTTTAAAATTTTCTTCCGAGAATTGAACTGATTTGCCAGCTATAAGTGCAAGTTTCATTCCAGTGCAATTCCTATTTGCAGAGAAATATTCTTTAATTGACCTAACGATTTGGACTGAGTGGGTGGGGCTGTATTTATCATATTTATACGAAATCCTATTGATATTGGAGGACACCAAGGTGCTTTCTAATTGATTGGTATCCATATATGTGTCAGATGACAGTTTTTTTTATAATTTTTACGTCCCCGACCTGGGGACATTCCTACATATTTGCACCACATATACACACAGTCACACTATGTATGTACACGGCAGATGTTTTCAGTTATCGGCACCCTTGCGTGACAGTCGTGCCCGCGCGCTCCCTTTCTCATACCCCACCGTATGACACGGAGAAGCTATCCCGATTTCTCGGGCCCGGCGGAGCAGAGGACTGCTCCGGTGACACAAAGCGAGGCCTTGCCCTCGGGGCGCGCCACCGGACCGGTAGATCTATTTAAAGGCTGATCAGGCCCGTGCTTCCAATAACAAGGACGCTGGTTGGTCAGCGAAACTCCCGTGTCAAGGCAAGCACTGCCCAGTTTACTGTCATCTCCTGGGTAGGAGGCGGTCGAGGAAAAGTCTGCCAGAGGTCAGCTTTGATCGAGGGACCTCCCACATACAACGGCGACGCCCTAACCAACTGCGCCACCACGGTGGTGTGTCAGATGACAGTTTTGTCTTTATTTGACCTAGAGTCGGGTGTACCGGGCAGGTTGGAAATGAGTCTTATCTTTCTATTCACGTGACCTTGAATGAACGACTTACCGGTGTATTCGGCTGGAGGCCGGTACATGGGGAAGACTGGCTCCATTCCCACATGTCCGCAGAGACTGTTGATTCTGTGCTGGAGATTGATGTCGAAGCTCTGCAGTCCGGTCGACTGGTTCGGGTGCTGCACAGCAGCTTCCGCTCGTGCCGCGTTCCATCGAGTGAGACCTTCTATCAGGTACGCTTGAAAGTGCACGGCGCTGGCTGAAGTACCTGGGCGATTAAGATACCGCTTATTACCCACGGGAGTGGACCATGGGAAATGGGCGCTATGGCAGGGTTAAGGTCGTTACCACTTGATATCTCTGATTTGATTTAAACAGTACCTTACATGGCCTGCCGATAGTTATCTTACGCATTGTATTGTATTTTGTTCTCTTTTACTGGGGTCACTTCCAACAGACACACTTGCCCAATTACAGGGGGCATCGGCTTGGGTGTTGAAAGGGAATGCGGCACCTTGGTCGAATTCTGGAATTGATGGACAAGATCCATTCCCACTTATGAAGTTTGATATTTTTGTAGGTAGTTTGAGCTATTTGGTAGGCTGTATGGTTGGGGGCAAAGATATGGCTTTATGACCATGATGCCTGTAATCGTTTACAGTTGCGACAGTAAGGGGTAGTTATCGGGGGTTTTTGTTTCCATCATTGGTATATATCCTCAAAATGTATTGTATGTGTCACATTTTGTGATTAGGCGATTCATGTTACTGATTTTCGTTCGTCGAGTATCAGTCACGATTTTCAAGATCGGTAAAAATGCGTACTGCGATTGGGAAATTGGAGGATGGAAAATAATTGAAAGGTGGAAGTCAGTTTATTTAGGCACATCCCACAGAACGAGGCTTTTCATGCACCGCGTCAAGTAAGAAAAAAGAGTGGTAGTGTAAAACATTCTTGACATAGTAAAAGTGTAGGCAAACCCTATACATTCGTAAATTCGGACATTCAAACATCACCTCTTAAAATCCTCAACAAGCCGTGTTTGAAGCAGGAGTAAGTCGCAGAGTGGCGTACTTCAGGCGGAAGAGCATTATGGCGGGCTGCACATGCAAAGCTTAGCCTGCGCTTTCCAGCGTTCGTCTTCGCGCGTGGGGGGCGCAGGTCGCCTACTTGACGAGTGTCAGGATGGTGATTGACATATTCAAACATCGTTCTCAGAGCCTGGGGCTCGCCAGTGGTCACAATATTTCGTACAAGACACTGTTGATGGTACTCAGTAAGTTGATGAGCACTGAGCAAACCAAGCTGCTTGACATCGTGAGAGATATGATCGTACTTGCGCTTTCCGGTAATTACACGGGCACTAAAATTTATAAGTTTTTGAACTCGATGCAATTGTGTGGATCCGCATGTACCATAAATAGAAATACAATATCTAATGACAGATATGACAAGGCTTTCCACGACTTGTTTCAGAACTGACTTTGGAATAAGGTGGCGCGCATGAGTAAGTGCAATGAGGACTCCTGTGCATTTGGCTGTCATGCGATCGATATGGTTTTGAAAAGAAAGGTGACGGTCCATATAAATTCCGAGGTTTTTCACTTCACGAGATTCAGTTACGACGGCGTCACCCACACGTATGCTCACCTGTGGAAGGTCCTTGAGCATGTCTCTGGTACCTATAACCATGACCTGCGTTTTGGATGCGTTAATTTTCAATGAATTTTGAGAGAACCAATTTAGC
The DNA here is from genome assembly GCA_034440635.1 of Lepas anatifera. NCBI lineage: Eukaryota > Metazoa > Arthropoda > Thecostraca > Lepadidae > Lepas > Lepas anatifera. The sequence goes on from JAOTON010000056.1 coordinate 1,932,324, forward strand.
AGGACGGACAGATCTTTTTCAAGAGATGAAATCATGGAAGGGAGGTTTACTTTGTGGCCTGATATTAACAGCTGTGTATCATCGGCGAATTGAACAATTGAAGACTTCTCAGCGTACAGACTTAGTTCGTTTGCAAAGATAGAGAACATGAGACAAGAGGTAGATCCGCCTTGAAAAACACCACAAGTGTTCGGAAGAGGTTTCGACAAAATCTTGGATCCCTGTGAAACGAATTTGACTTGTTGCTGGTGGTTTTTTAGGTAGTCTTGAAACCAATGAATGTTAACCCCGTATAACTCAAATTTTTGAGTAATTTGGCATGACTAATGACGTCAAAACATTTGGACAGGTCCAATAATACGAGAATCGAGATTTTCCCGTCATCCATAGCCCGGTATGCCTGGTCAGTCACCATAGTGAGCGCTGTCTCTGTGGAATGATTTTTCCTATAACCATGCTGCGTTTTAGAAAAAAGTCCTCGCTCATTAAAGTAGGTACTCAGCTGCCTGTGCACTAAGCGCTCGGCGATTTTTGTGACCGCAGGTAAAGTTGTAATAGGGCGCCAATTTGATGGATCGGAAGTGTCTCCCCCTTTCGGAATTGGTACAACAATACCGTGTTTCCATTGTCGAGGGACAATTCCGGTGGTAAAACTAGAGTTAAGAATGTCAAGCAAAACATGTTGAATACCGTAAAAGAACTTCTGAAAAAGTGATATACTAAAACCAAAAATATCCAGAGAAGAGGAACGCTTCATGGACCCTAGACAAATGCACAGGTCGTCAGCGGATATAGGGCTCACTTTAAAACTGCAAGCTGGCACACGAGGCAATCGAACAGGTAAATGCTGAAGTGGGGGTGGTACACTCGCGGCGGTTCTAGGGCCGACATTTACAAAATAGTTATTGATGGCGTCAGGTGTAACGTTCGGCACTGTAGTGGTGGTTTTCTTGCTGCCTATAATAGGTCGCAATACACGCCAAGCTCCGCTAGGGCCGGCCTCAGTGAGCTGCTGCTCCAGATGTTCCCGACTGTCCCTACGTATTGCGGCACGGCACTGGCGGTTCAACTCCTTGTACTGCACCCGGGCAGGTTGACCAGCTGCATGCGCGGCCCTGCGCAAGGCCAGCAGCTCCCGGGTCCGCTCGGTCACACGCGGGGCTGACGGTGGCGGTGGGCGGGTCCGTGTTAGGGGCGCGACGGTGTCTAGTAGTGATGTAAAACTCTGGGTGAAGGCATCCCACTTGGCAGTAGGACCAATCGCGGTAAAAACACTGTTCCAGTTGTAGTTCGCCAGGGTCAAGTTAAAGGCACTCGCGTCGAGTTTACGAAGTCTCCGTACTTCCAGTGTCGGACGCTGTTCTTGTTTGGCGCGGATGGCTTTGCGCATTATCACTCTGGTATAATCGTGTGGTCCGCCTTGATGGCACGATGTGACGCCAGCCTTTATGATCTTGCTCGGTTGATTGGTAAAGATAACGTCAATCAGTGAGCGGGCTGGTCTATAAGTTGGTTTCGTGGTATTACATAGATGTAGATTGTATGCCTGAATGAGCTGCCGTAATCGAGCCGTTGCCGAATTCACGCTAACTTCCTTCTTCAATATGCATGCATTCAGATCGCCTGCAATGACAAGTGTTGTTCCGGGATGAGTCACGAGCATGAACTGTATCTGCTCCTCGAGGTCGTCGTAATCAGCAGAGACCTGAGCTACAGTATTGGTTGAATGTCGGTATATGGAGGCAAAAAGCATACTTTTGCTCTTGCCGTCCCGTACCAAAGCCCAGATTATCTCAAGATTTGACGAAGCCATAGTATTTGTCGTCGGCCTGGGAATGGTTTCGATGTTTAAACTGTCTTTGGCAAGAATAGCGACACCACCATGTCCTTTAGGTAATTTACTGGACGCAGGACGATCGTTTCGGTAAAGTCGGTAACCACCTATCTGCAGCAATCTAGATGGCACGTTCGGTGTCAGCCATGTTTCACTGAGAGCCAGAAGATCAAACTTGTGAACTTCTAATATGTCATGGCGAAGATCAGGGAGCTTCGGCTTCATCGACTGAATGTTCAGTTGACCTATGAGAATTTCGTCGCGCCGCGCTCCGTGGGGTCCAATCCACCTAACTCCGCCTCACCTAACTCCGCCTAACTCAGTGGGTTCAGCGGCTGGTGACGTCACAACAGGACCTAAGTCCAGCACGCCACTGCCCGATGGAGAGTATGACGTAGTGGTCACGTGACCATGCCCGTAGGGCATCCGGCGGCGCCCCGGCCAGGGCTTCGCTGCTGGGCAGGCTAGGCGCAGAAAAACTTGCAAAATTGCCAGTAGAACTAAATGGCGAGCAATATCGCGATGGAACGTGATGAAGCTCGATTAAACAGTCTTTATGAGATGCCAGTCGAACACTTACGGTTTTGATGCCGTTATCAGCGTTATCACTCACTATAGTCCACGTTTTCGAAGTTTTGCTGATTTAAAATTCGGAAGCTAATCATCCAAATTTTAAAGAGGAACTTTGCGGTCGCTAAACCAATTCCTTTAAGACATGGTATATTACTTAGTTTTATCAATCTCACCTGGGATGAACCGACAGAGATGGAGATGAAAGCTCTCGAGGCTCGTGGTTCCCCTCGCGCACCGGTAGACGGGAAGCATTCTGCCGCCGACGTCCAGGCTTCCTGTTCGGGTGTACAAGTGCGTTCCGACCGGGTCTTGTAAACATCCGACGTGGTGACGCTGCTCCTGCCAGATGTCTCTCATCTCTGGTTTGAGAAGTGGCGTGCCGAGGATGTCGGTGGCATCGGCCATCTCCAGGAGCAGTGTCTCCACGCGTTCAATGGATGCCTGGACGCCGGCGGTGCGGCGGCGACAGTGGCGTGCCAGCTCCTTGACGTGGATGGAGTGTCGGACAGCCCATGCTGTTGGTTCTGGCACGCCATCGGCTCGCAAGGCGGCGCGCTTGGCATCTTCCAGCTCTCGGATGTCAGCTGGGTCCCAGTCAAAGAGAGACGCCGAAAGTCGTCGCATGAAGGTTCCAAACAACGGGTGTGCCGTTGTCGTGACTCCCAGGGCGAACCGATTCATAAAGTGCCATGAATCCAACTTTATCACTAGGCTTCCCCCACTCTTCAAACAGGTAATTTAGGCGAGACCTGCCACCCCCACGCGACAGCAGTCCCTGTCTGTGTACAGGACTGTGGGAGGTGGCTGACCGGCTTTTCGGAACCGATTGACAAGTCCGATCGCCATTGGCCTCAGGGCATCTAGACCTTCCGATGTGGTCAAGACGGTTATCAAGATCTCGCCTTTCTGGTTACCGACTGAAGTGGCCCAGGATGCGGAGTCTGCTGCCTTGCCCGTCAGCTTTTTTGTGATCTGTCGAAATCAAAGGGAGAACATTTTAAATGCTGTGCATTATGCCCATCCTTTAACCCCCTTGTCCATAAAAGACATACGACATATCTAAAAAAGATGCTGTGCATTCTGTGCACAACAACCTGCGAAAGCGGGATGGAAGAACATTCAAAGCGGTTTGTTTCCAATACGTATCTTGTGAGAGAGAGAGAGAGAGAGAGAGAGAGAGAGAGAGAGAGAGAGAGACAGAGACAGAGAGACAGAGAGACAGAGAGACAGAGAGAGAGACAGAGAGAATTCGTCGAAAGTGTCAGGGTCAGGAAGCCAGAAACTTACTTTCTTCGTGGAATCGATCTTGAGGATGCTTCCGTAGACCGACGTGCAGGCGGCCTTCAACAGTGGCAACCGACCCCAGAGTTCTCTGACATGCATGGTCAGAAACCACGCCGGGCTGGGAGGGGGCTGGAATGCCGGAGGAGTCTGGTACATGGCGGTGTCCTTGAGTAGTTGTCGTCGGCCCAGCCTGAAACATACACAATTATATGTTTGACAGATACTTGTGTATACGATTCCTAACCAGTGATAAAGGGAGATACGCGAAAAATTATTATTGTGGTTTCTTGCTATTTGAAAAATCCTGATTACGAAACTGTCAATTATTTTTTATCTTCGGCAAAATCTTGGGAGGCCACTCACTTATTATCGAAATAGGTTAACGATTCCGATAAAATGCTGAAACCTTGACCCATCACTTACTTTTCGAAAACTATTTAAAGTTGAAAAGTAATGTTTTTTTGTAATAAAAGTGTTTGTTCTCCTGCATTTGTATTTGAATTAATTTTACAAAGCCTTTAAAAATTACAAAATGAATTAGTTTGCCCTAAAAATGAAATTTTTTTACTTTAAATAATAAACGTCAAAACTGAGTCAGACTAGAAATAATTGATATCAAAATGTTCCTCATAATGTCAGCTTTAAGGTGATTAGCGTTATGTGTATATTTGAATTTTAATAAAGGTATATAATCTGCGTTTTAATTACCCCTTTCACAAATCTACCTTACAAACTAGTTGCTGACTTTGAATAGAGAAACAAAAAAAGTTACGTTTCTGCCAATTAGCTTTTTGTGGAAACATAGGTCAAGTAATTCTCCGCCATGGCCTGAAGAGAGCTAAGTGCGCAAATGTGCGCAAAATTGTCCACAGTGTAAATTGTACCGGGCCGCCCGCCGCCCGGAGACGTCCGCCCGCCCGCCACCCAGCGCCTCCGCGGCTCGCCACGGCCCGCCGGCCGCCCGCGAGGTGCGGGGGACGCTTATCAGGTGCTTCTCATGTCGTATTGCTCGCCTTTATGCACATTATCTTCATTGTAAGCTCATAGGTTTTCTTGACCCTACCCAGAATCGCCCTTGGTCAAGGTCACCCTCGCATAAACCATGCTAATATTCCACATGATTTGACATGCTATGATGAGAGGGGTACACTGATAAGTACTGTCTTGATCTTCCTGCCGTCTGAATATATGAAATGAAAGAAACCCATATTATCGTGCGAACATTCAACGTGACCTTTTGTGACTTCTGAGAACATCAATTTTAACGATAGTAGCAAATGGTAAGCAGCTCACAAACTCATTTCACTCAGGGGTTCCGAATGGCAGTATGTATTTTGTTTTAGCCCGATTAGACAATTAGTCTGAGAAGAGGCTGGGTATGCCCTTTTGCATGCGGAGCCAGCACACCTGACCAGGTCATTAGGGGTCGGGTTAGGTCAATTCATTTGCTTAACCCTCGTCCCACCGGGGGCCATCGATGGCCCCCCTAAGGTTTTTCGAGATAGCAGAAAAACGACGAAATGCAGCACCGCGGTTGAGGGCTCTATCTCTCACCTCATCATTTTCCCACCATCCCTGAAAATGTTTACCCCGGGTCACCCAAGGTCAGGTCACCAGGCGAGGTCAACCAAGGTCACCCCACTTCAACTTTGAAGCTCTATAAGAGTTACATTTCTTAGTCGATCGATTTGAAACTTGCTACACTTTATGACCCTTCCAGGGTCTACAACGTGTATATCCGGGATTTTTTCGATTTCGTGACCTGAGGTCAGGTCACGAGGCGACCTCTCCGATTGGAAAAGCATGGGAAAAAGCTGTCTCATGATCTAAATGCCACAAAAATGATTGCAAATACTCAGACTGCTCAGAACAGCGTTCTTAGACACCCTTTCACGGATCCCAGGGGTCATATTCTCCCTTTGACTTTTCCAAGGTCATCCAAGGTCACCAGGGGTCAAAAAAAGTATTTTGACAATAACTTTTGACCTAATTAAGCTAGAACGCTGAAACAAACATCATCGTGTTTGTCTTGTTAATGGCTTTCATTTGATATACAGCAAGGTCACTTTCTGACCTTTCGTGACCTCAGGTCATATTAGGTCACGAGGTGACCTCTGGAGGTCAAACCATTGGCAGGAGGTCTTAATGTTCTTCATAGTGGAAAAAGGTCTGGCAATTTCCTATCAAATGTACCTAACCAGATCTCAATAGCTCTAATGGCATACGAGTTATGCCCAGTTTTCTTAAGCATTGCATATTTGAGTGAAAATACCCTATTGTGACCTTTCTTGACCTCTGGAGGTCAAACCATTGACCTGAGCGCTTAAACATGTGAAGTAATTTCTTACTGAATTCACGCGAGCCTTCTAATGCACTTTGCAGATTTTCGCTAACCCCCATATTTTCGGAGTTAGAGGGGGGCCATCGATGGCCCCCGGTGGGGCGAAGGTGGCGCCGGACCCCGGTGGGGCGCGGGTTAACACGCGCACTAGAGGGGGACTTCGGAGGCTCCCTCACCTGTTTCCGAGGTGGCGTAAGAACAGCTCGTAGAGCCGAAAAAACGATATTTGGCTACCTTCGAGAGAATTTAACGGTGCATCGATTGGTGAAGATATCTAAAATATCGGCCGAAAATTTTGTGACGTATAGGCTTTCAAAGTCCGACCTGCATTTTGAGATTGCCACAATCGCGCGGTAGAACCAGTTCGCTTGCATTGGATACCGAGTGGTGACGTCATAACGTCATATAACCGGGATAATATGCCAAGGTCACCTCACGGGAAGGTATAGGTTAAGGTCGAAGGTCACAGGTCAAGGTCATATCAGAATTTTCAAGGTCATTGACCCCTACGCTTCCGGACAAATAGCGTTACCCGGTCGGAGGTGTATTATTCTATGAAGTCCTAGTTAAGGCACCTGAATATAAAGATCAAGGTCAAAGGTCAAGGTTACAGGTCATGTTTAAAGGTCAATCCTCATTTACCACCAAACACTGGCAAAAATGTTAGCCAAAGTGTACATTATCGGTACATCATCATATTGTGACCTCATAGGTCAATGACCGTGGACGACCTTGACCCCAAAATTGTAACAAAGCTTTTTTGCTACCTTCCCTCTATGACCCTGGTCTGCCTTTAGCTTATTCCCGTCATTTTCCCGCTTAATAACGGTATTAATTACGTTTATGACATCGTTTGACCTTGAAGATATTGACATAGGTCAATGAAAATTGGTCATGATGTAGATCACCATAGCCTCCATCCACCCTCCAAACAGAGTTTTTCTGTGTCTTTTATTTTTAGAGATCTTAGAGGGGGCCTACCACGCCCCCCTCCAGTGCGCGTTAGTATCAGACCCCTCTCCATTGCGGGTGTTAGTTGAATCAACTTAAGTATACCTCTCTCATTGCAATTGATATAGCATGATCTGCTGAAAATTTGGGGTGAATCGGTTAGGCCGTTTAAGCGCTGTAGCAAAATGAACATGAACAAAAACCTCAGTGGCCATCCGTGAGGCCGTTTCCGACCACTGTGCACCGGGGGCCATCGATGGCCCCTCCCCTAAGGTGTTTCCGGAATAGCAGAAAAACGACGAGACGCAGCACCGCGGTTGATGTCTCTATCTCTCTCCACATCATTTTCCCACCATCCCTGATTTTTTTACCCCGGGTCACCCAAGGTCAGGTCATCAGGCGAGGTCAACCAAGGTCACCTCACATCAACTTCTGAACTGTATAAGAGTTACATTTGGAACTCGATCGATTTGAAACTTCCTACACTTTATGACCCCTCCATGGTCTACAAGGTGTATATCCGGGATTTTTCGATTTCATGACCTGAGGTCAGGTCACGAGGTGACCTCTCCAATTGAAAAAGCATAGGGAAAAGCTGCCTTATGATCTAAAAGTCACAAAAACTATTGAAAATGCTCGGCTTACTCAGGAAAACGTTCTTAGACACCCTTTCACGGATCCCAGGGGCCATATTTTCCCTTTTAACTCTCCAAGGTCATCCAAGGGCACCAGGGGTCAAAAACAGTATTTTGACAATAACTTTTGACCTAATTAAGCTAGAGCGCTGAATCAAACACCATCGTATATGTCTTGTCACTGGCTTTCATTTTATATACAGCAAGGTCACTTTCTGACATTCCGTGACCTCAGGTCATATTAGGTCACGAGGTGACCTCTGGAGGTCAAACCGCTGGCGGGAGGTCTTTACGTCCCACAGAGCGGAAAAAGGTCTGACATTTTCCTATCAAATGTATTTTACCAGATCTCAATAGCTCTAATGGCATAAGAGTTATGCCCAGTTTGCTTAAGCATTGCATATTTGAGTGAAAATAGCCGATCTTGACCTAACTTGACCTCTGGAGGTCAAACTATTGACCTGAGCGCTTAAACATGCGAAGTAATTTCTTACTGAATTCACGCAAGCTTTCTAATGCACTTTGCAAATTTGCGCTAACCCCCATATTTTTTAGTTAGAGGCGGGGGGGGCATCGATGGCCCCCCGGTGGGGCGAAGGTGGCGCCGGACCCCCGATGGGGCGCGGGTTAATCCGTATTCAGCCAGGGCTCACTCGTCACGACAAAACCAGTGAGCATAACTAATGAATTTTCGACTCCAATGTGCCTTAACCTGCACATTGTAACATATATCACATGCTCCGCTGATTTCTCTGATGTTAAGTACTTGCATGAGTTGCTGATTTGTCCTTAAATCTATCCAAAACAGTCGTGTTTTGGCTACTTCCATGACATTTTGGTGATATTTTGTCCGGTTTTAATCGAGTTTTCCTTCCCCGTCAATGATTAATTTACATTTTTATTGAACCAAAGATGCCCAAAAATGATACAAACAAAGATATGGTAAGTTTTTTAGGTTACGTTAAAAAGTGCCATTTTCCCCGGGGTGCCCCTCGAAGTTGGTGTGCCCCCCATACGAAAGCTCTGGCTGCGCCCCTGTTGATTGATTATTGGGGCTTAAGGGCGCACCAACCTTAGTGGTTATATAGCGCCCAGGTTTCATTTTGCATGGTTTACTGAACAGCGGAGATGACCAACATTAAGGCCAACTAACCTGTTTGATATCAGATGACTGCAAACACAGCAGCTTGATGACGTGCGTTTTTTTTATTTTTAGAACTTATGCCTGGAGTATGAAAGTGAGATAAATCACTCCAGAAGATACATATGACGGAGAGCTGTGCTGCGCAATACAACGATATATATTAAACTTATTCAAATTATGCGACCAAGCACACAATCTTGACACACGCTCTGGAGGGGGCCTCCGAGCCCACCACCTGCTTTTCCAAGGACGCCGGAGAACCGCTCGTTTCCGAAAAACGATACTCACCCACATTTAACAGAATTCAATAACGTTCAATTGGCGAAAGAATGGTAAAAATCAGCATTTTTTTACTTGTAGGCTTTCAAAGCCAGACCTGCATTTTGAGATCGCCGTAATCGCGCGGTCGGACCAGTTCACTTATATTGGAGACCACGGGGTGACGTCATAACGCCATATAAACGTGATATGTCAGGGTACCTCACGTAAAGGTCTAGGTCATATCAACACTTTCAAGGTCACTGACCTCAGTGCTTCCGGTCAAATGTCGTTACTCGGTCTGAAGTATATTATGCTATGACGTCATAGTTAAGGTACCTCAATGCAAAGGTCATTGGGAAAGGTCTAACCTCATTTCCCGCCAAACAGTTGCTATAGCGCCAGTCATATTGTACATTATAAGTAGTATACCCTATTGTGACCTTATAGGTCAATTACCTTGAATGAATGACATCTCCAACACCTCATTCATTCGGACGCGAGTAATGACTGTTGCATCAGCAAACAGGCATTACTAAGCAGCTAAGCAGCACTGCGGGTTTTGGAGCACGTTTGAAGCCGCGCCTTAGGACCTTGATTACGGCTGATTCGTTTATTGACATTCTTTATTCGCGGATTTCTAGCTTTCTCGAGTGCGGCATAGTTGTTTGGAAATTATTGGCAAGGTCATGGGCGCCGAAAGCTGGGGGGACGCATCCCCACCTGTTGGCCAACCGGGGGGATTTCCCCCAATTTTTTTGGTCCATCGTCATTAATGCTGTCAGGTACCAAATATGCTCAAAATTCGCCTCCCCCGGTCAGCACCAGCCCGGGGCCGTTCCCCCTGTAAAAATTTTGTCGCGGCGCCCCTGAGCAGGATATTCAATTTGTGAAATCCTTCTGAAGGACGCGATTCATGGCGCAAAATCTGGTGGATGAAATTGAAAAAAACTGTTCTCAAATAGATCGTACTGCGAGAAATTGGACGTCATAAAAAATCAAGCCCCGAAACCGTCCTTGAAATTTGAAGCTCTCGTGAGTACCTTGTCCTACCCGGTCTACTTGCCTACCTACCTATCCTTCCTCTATCTTGCCTTGTACCTACATATACTGCCGCATAACCGTTTCCCCAGTCCACCGGCCAATGTTTTTATATATATTATGTATTATAATATTAAACATGTAAGCATGAATATGCTTTTTTCTCATCGACTTGAGCTTGTCTCTCTCTCCAGCCGACATGCTGGATCCGCCCCTGTCTACTATCATGTAAAAAGCCTGGGCGACGTCCGTATCTCTAAGCCACTCGTGCCTAGGCTGTCATAATTTTCAAGCGCCGCCACTGAATAGCACGTCATCTTTGGTCAACCCCCCCTTCCCCACGTCACGGCACGTAACGTTTCGACCGACCCTTCCTCTAATCGTGACGTGACGTACGTATGTTATAATGAAATGATAATTGTACCCAGAAGAAAGCGTCAGCATTTCGTACTGTGCCAAGGCCTAATCCCGCGCCATGCTCCTCATAATTTGGTCGTGGCACTGGTCATGCACGTGCCGCCGCGCGTGAGAAGAAAAACGAATGAGCAGCCACGGACTAATATTTCCGATTTTAAATCGCTTGGTAACCGGGCTCCATTCGCTGATTTGTGGCGTTCCGCGCTACGTGCCTTTTCTTTTTCGAGCAATTTCATATCATACAACAAATACTTAAGCCGAAATTCACGGGCCATGGATGTAATGTAGAGCCTAACTAAGCGTTCGCTGGATATGAAAAGGGATTTTATTGGTCTATATTTATTAATAGGAAATTAATCCGGGGATCGCGGGATATCCTGGGATTGACATTTTAAAAACCAAAAATCACAATGATAAAATGATCCCGGGATTGACATCTCTGGTCATATTGAAATATCATAGGTCTGCGACCTTGAATGACCTTCCTCACTCGAATTTGTGTGGGCCTTCTGACCTTGCTTGTATGTTTCTGGTTTTTGGCATTGGCTCTTTTTCTCTTTTAACCGTGGATATATTGATAATGAAACTTGTCTAAAATGTAGATAGCCGAAGCTCTCTCACACTCCGAATTTGACCTTTCTCTAACCCTCTTAGTTTTTAGATCTCAGGGCCATTAAGGACCCCCTTCCGCTGCACGTTTATGCCAGACCCCTCTCCACTGCGCGTGTTAATTGAAAGCGCACAACAAGCGGCTTCTGAAGCCTGGTGTTCGGACTTACCGCAATACGTTGTGTGTAGGGCTGATGGAACAGAGACATGAACTAGAACTAGTCAAAACACCTGATTTTGTCGCTCACTGCATCCAGGTTCACCAAGGGCACTTATTATCAGTGTGTGTAGCTAAAATAAACCACGTGTGACAAGTCGCGACTGACATCTCCTTTGCTTGGCTCTGTACTGAAGACTGATGGGTCGCGGCTCTGTGCACGTGCACTTTTCGATGGAGTCCGCTTCTCTCGTTTCACTTCCTCCAATAATAGGGACACCGCTCTTGTTTGGCGAAGTCGGCTTGTGGCCCTTGGTTGCGTTTTCCGACGCTGCTGTCGACGCATATGAGATGCGGCCGCCACCCGTACTAAGCGTGTAGTGCAGCCGAACACAGGGGTCTAAAAAGTGAGCTTGTGGTCGCCGACTAAAATCCAAGCTTCTTAGATGGTCGCCGAACCTAATACTACATGTATTACAAAATCCGTCTTAAAAGTGGTATAAATATGGCTATAGGGAAGCACTGGCGAGTGCAAGGGGGAAGGTTCCGATAAAATATAGATATAAAAAACCTATAAAATATAGATCGGGTTTCTCGATATCGATGACCTAAGCCAGAATCAAGTCATTACCTAAGTGATTCCATGAGATTATAATTCAGTATTAAAGTCAGTTATGATGTGAAAGCAACAAAATTATACATGCTGGCCCTTAACCCTAGCCCCGGTGACCAGCATGAATCACCTATGAACCCCCCTGGTGGGAGGGGGTTAAAAATGACACCCTCGATCTCGGAAACAAAGAAAGATAGAAGCGGAAAAAGCGATCGAAAGGTCGTCGGAAATGCAATCGGCGTTACTCCCGGAATTTTTGCGGAAGGTCAATACTGTGGTCATCAGAGGGGAATAATTAATATACGTCGAAATGTATCAAATGCGGTGCTCTATAAAACCTTGCTTATCTCCGTACGCAAAATAGCCGGAACCACTTTCTCAACGCTATTCGACAGAGCCGGACCAGCTCTTTCATTAAGGCAACATCCATTTTCATATCGGTTCAAAGGCTAGGGCGCAACAGGACACTGAATATTGGGGATGTTATCACGTAGCTTCAAGTTATAATAGGAAGAACGCTCGCATTGGGCGTGATATGTCGGACCTAAAAGCCAATGTTGGATAGTGATCAGCCATTTATACGTACTACGCAGTCATGAATACGTATCGATAGTGCCCACTAATCTTAGGCTAAGTCCGTTTGGAGGTCAATCGAGGTCAAAGATGACACACTGCCCGTACACAAGGGCAATTAAATGGGCGCCGAAAGCGGTGGGACGGGGTACCTACGCATCCTCCGGTTGGCCAACCAGGGGGAGGTCTCCCCAAATTTTCGGTTCATCGTCATTAATGCTGTCAGGTACCAAATATGCTCACAATTCCCCTGCCCCGGTCAGCACCAGCCCGGGTCCGTTCCCCTGTAAAAATTCCGTGGGAGCGCCCCTGGGCATTAACGTTTTCGCCCATCACTTCTATACCAAGCAAGATACAACCATGATTGATGCACCATTGTTGTTCTCTCACCAATAATGGTTTTATTTTGTGTCCATCCATTTGAAAAATTGTTAGGCCTTATCTTAGAGACAAATAAAAGGGTTTGCACAGGAGCGTTGGAACTATGGTCAAAGTTGGGGGGGGCAGCGGGAATTTTCAAGTCATTTCTTTCCAGTCAACGCCATAGGGTTAATGGTTAAGAATCGTGAAAGTTGGGGGGCAGCTGCCCCCTGTCCCCCCGGTTCCTACGTCCCTGGGTTTGCAGCACCTTAAAAAGAGCCTCAGAAACAGTTCCGATGTTTCATTTAACTAGAGAAAATTTTTTTATGTACATACATGCGTCGTGAAATACTTGTGATTCTTCACCTTGAGGCGCCACAAATCAGATAAATTCCTGTAACATTTCAAATAAATAATTCAAACATTATTCATTGGCAACATTTCCTCAGAAGTGCAGTGGAAAATATCAACCATTGCTAAGATGAGGCCCAATTTTCCTCTATTGTTGAACATGGTTCTACTCAAAGCAATAGCAATGCTGTCTCTTGGGAATAACCTTGTTTTCTTTGCATGACATCATTCCCACGATAACTATTTCCAAAGCTCTTAATTGATGCATTTTAGCATTAATAATCAGGACTGAAAAAGTTTCCAGAATAGTTGCTGATGACCCATTTTGACCAGGATTGGGTACTGAGAAGAACAGTTTGCATTTCAGCAACCTGTTCTTTTGTGGTGGACACAATCTCTCTGTGATATTTCTGCTGTACCTCTGTGGCAGTGCTTCCATATTTCATCCATACTAGAGAAAACAAAATGATTCAACTTTCTTGTGACAAAACATACAAGATATTATCAGAAACTTGGATGCATATAATCAGTCAGTTAAAAAACATACACACACAGCCTGATCACCCAATGTGCATTCATCTGTGCAAAAGACACAGCTTATTCTATGTTTGGCAGACTTGGATTGCAGTGGAATCTTCTGGCAAATTGGAAATGGTTTATCACATCTTTGTGCTGTGCAGGAATGCACATTTATATCCCTTATGGGGTACCAATGCACAGAGATGGATCTAGGATTTTAGCAAGGGGCAGCCCTCTGAGATTGCATGCTGTCAACCAAAAGGGCACACCTCACCCAAAAGGGTGGCTATCATCATCAATCAGTGGGAAAAAACTGTGGTTGGTGTGACTTAAAAATGCTAACAATGCCATAAATGGGAATGCTTGACCCATAGATGGGAACACCCATTCTCAATTATGGGAATGCATGAGACCATTTTCCAGAACCATATTTTAGGCCATGAAACAAACTTTTGTTCTTTCTACCTGGCTTATTTCTGTTCTTAAAATTTTAGAGGACATTTATCTTTGAAGCAGAAACAGGAAATCATACTTTATACCCTGCTTTAAATATTGAAGCTCAACATGTTTATTATGATCATTCACATGTCTTGGTGCATCTGTGTAAATAAAACACTAGTCATATACAAAATCAATTAATAGATACCTAGTGAAACAATAAAAAAGTTTTTTACTATTTGATTTATATTGCCACTTGAGATAATAATATATACAGACCAAGACATATGGCCATACAGAACATGATGTGAGCCAACCTAGCACAACAAAACCTGTTTTCAGCACCTTTAATGCCATTTTTCACAACTTCTAAACTTCAAAGCTCCATCTGTAGCCCCATCATTTGTATTCTAGTGGTGGGGGCAGTAGCAAGGTATTTTCTGCCTCACAGACCTGGTTTTATCAGTTTTGGGGTACCCTTTTCCTCAGGCCACCCTTAATCCTTTCAAACTTAAGGGGTCCTGAACTCAAGTTCAGGGATCCCTTGGACCTGTCACTGCTGTGGCACCCCAAATGAAAGCTCAAGTTATTTTCTGTGCCTACTAAGAGCATCCTTAAAATTTTCATATTTCTCATTTCAGGGACTTTAATGATTGATTATTGGGGCTTAAGGGCGCACCAACCTTAGTGGTTATATAGCGCCCAGATCCAGTGGCGGATCCAGGGGGGGCAAAAAAGGCAATTGCCCCCCCAAACGGAAAAGCTCGGGGCAAAACTATGTTTCCCCCAAAGCGATCGACCTCCTTTTTTCCCCGACTCATTTTAAGTTTATAGGCAACATTTTGGTGCTTTAACTCTCAACTTCTAACGGAACCAGTTAAGTTCAGTGAAAATATCGGGCTTTGGATAGGAAAAAGGATCTTGAGCTCATATTTTTCAGCCCGTGACGTTTTTTTTGCTTCTTGCCTCAAACACCCGTACCGGGAAGTCATATTTTAGCGCAGTTGCGCGACGTTTTTTTTTTTTTGCTTTTCGACTTTGGTTTGCCCCTCCCAAACCGACCGGCTAGATCCGCCACTGCCCAGATCAACTAAGCCCAATGCCTTTAATAACCTCTTCCTGAATACATGTTTATGGTCTGTTTCATTCAGGGAGTTTAAAATTTATAAATAACAGGCCACTTGGTCACCCAGTTATATGTCCAGCTATAAGGCCCAGTCTGCAAAGTATGGCAGCATGCCAGACGAGTCACACCAGCCATCTAAAATTCTCGCACCACCAGCTTCCAAAAATTTGCACCAATCTGGCACATACCAGGGGAAAAAATGCACCCATTCCTACCCCTACAATCCAATGCTACCTCAATCATTAGTCAGATAGTTAAGGAATATTTATAAGGCCCCCTCCTGTGTCTTAATAGCCATTCAGCCATTATTTGATTAGTTTAAGTGTCACTAACCTCGCAAGTTCGTACCAGGTTGATAAAATTTGCACCAGTCGGTCATGTCTCCAAGGGCACTCGCACCGACAAGATCTCGTCGAAAATGCCGTACTTTGCACACTGGTATAAGGCAAGAACATGGTGGTATAAAAAACAGTATACTTGTTATGGATAGTCTCATAATTAGGTAGGCACCCCAAAAATCATTTAGGAAATCCACGCCCTTGGGAATGTGTGACTATACAACAATGTTTACGATGATATTTTAGCGTGATTGTGGTTGAAAAGGGTTTAAACATACACCACTTGTACTCAAGTCTTTTTCCTTCTGAGACTTTTCGCGATAAAGCAAAACAAGGAAACATCATTGCAAGTAGACTCCAAAACCCATCTAGATTGCACGGACCGTCTATGATAAACGCACATCTTGATTTAGCCCCTTGGATTTAACAATTTGAACACCAGTCGTGAAAAACGGCGCCCACTGCTTCCCATAAGATTGAAAAAATATTAGCGGCAGCCCGCGCCGCGCTCGTTCTGAAGGCCGCAGACACCGAAAATGTACCAGGGCGACCACCGGCGACCAGGCGACCACGCAAGTCGGCGGTTTCGGCCGACTTGGTCGCCCATTGGTCGCCTATTGAAAAAAATGAAAATCACCGACTTGGTACCGACTCGTGACAGATTCTAGTACATTCTAGTTTACCTTAAAAATAGTACATAGATACGGTGCATGGAGAGGCATCATCTAAGGTACCAGGTGATTTCAGTCGTTTTTCATAAAATTGGAACCAAAAATTGTAATAAGAAGAAACATAACTAGCATAGACTAGCAGCAACTAAGGGCGGTGATGATACCAGATGTAATCGGCCAAAGATGCCCCGTTGTAGCCAAGCTGTCTTTTAGAAACGCCAAACAAGCCGGGAAACGAAGGCTAACTTGGCTCTTTGTCGAAGTAGATTCTGCCCATTCTTGGCCAAAGGAACTGGCAGACTTCATCCAATAGATTTTGATAGGCACTGTATGTATTACGATGACGGGTGGAGGCAGTGGAGAGGGTAAGCATATTTAGAAGCAGGAGCGGATGGTGGAAGCTAAAATCATAGGAAAACAGATGGAGTCAGAGTTTGAGATGGTTGCTGGGTCGCCAACCAAAAGATGATAGGGTCGCCGACGGCGTAGGTAGATCGGCAAGTTTTTAGACCCCTGGCCGAACAGTATCTTTTTCAGTTCGTTTTTTTAGCTTTTTACACAGTTCAGCTCGATTTTCAGCTTTTCACAGATTTCAGCTCGTGTTTTCCTTTTTTAGTACAAATTATGAAGCCAAAGCATTCATCAAAACTGCACACGAAGAGTGGGTCATTTGATGTTGCAGTCTGTGGAGAAGGTTATGTTGCTGCGGCCCATAGCCCTAGAATAATGGGCAAAAGTGAGATTTAGGAGCATATCCCCTTGGAGAAGTTGTGGAAACAAAATGTTAATAGCCTCTGAAAAAAAGGATTTGATCACAGGATAAATATGTGCCTGCAGCTAGAATCGATATTTCATAGCCAGTCCTATTTTTTTCAAGCTTTGGTGGCTAGGATGGAAAAAACTAAATTAAGGTCAGCTCTTCAAACGAACGATATCTTCTATCTCCCTTGAGTTTACCAACATGAGAAGCTGTTTGATTTTAAGTAGCGTAGGCATCTAACGGTGGCTCACACCTTAGCGTTACGTTTTCATGAAGTGAGAAGAAATTAGTTTCGTGAGGTCTTTGCTTTCAATTAGGTATGCAGAATGCAGTGAAATGAAATATGTCAATAGTGATTACTCGACAGGCTCCACACAACTGTTATATTGGTTCGAACTCCATCTAAAAGTCCAGCTCTCCCTTTATAGGTGTGTTCATAGGGGCTCTCTTGTCACCTCTCCAGCTGTCAGATCCAATGAGGTCGCCACGGGGGAGGCTGGCTGCCCCCCTCGCACTCTCAGGAAGTGGATGGAGCGATCCCCTCGTTTTAGCTCGAAGTATCGTTAATAATATTTAGTTTTAGGACGTGTATGTTTATGTTGCTAGTTTAATGAAAATGCACCGTTGTTTGCCGGGATGGAGATCTTTTCGAACCAAGGAGAGGGGTTCGGGACCGATCGGGGCCGCAGGGACAGATTTTAAAGACACTAATTCGGGCAATGCCTATAAATACCGTATGGAACCGTATGATGTAAGGGCTTTTACACGAGCTGGGTTATGAATTCCTCGGGGGCGTACAGGTCACATGCACATTTCAACAAACTGAGTATTTAATGAGATTTTTCCCGCAGCTCGAAATGAGGTACGGGTTCAAACTTCTGCCGCTGAATTGGTATTTGAATGGAGTGATTATAACGAACCGTGCGCTTTTTAATCGGTATTTCCTTATGTGACCGGCCGCATATGCTGAACATGTACTGCGAATGAATCTTACCTTTTTTATCTTCGAAATTGTCCATACTGAGAGGAAACCCGGGCCTGGTTCGCCCTTGCATATTGAGGTAAAATAGTTTTTAGACAATATCCAAACAATGACATAAATCCATCTTGGAATTGATTGATTGGTTGTTGTATCTGTGGCGCTGCTTTATATTAATAATGTGCGGTTTTGTGTTAGATCACGGGATCTAATGAAACTACGTACAGATTTCTTTCAAAACATCCTTGTGGGTGAACGGCGAAAGGGAATACGGGTATTTGGAATTCATTTTCAGCTTGACTTACTGAAATAATGCGTGTTTAAATTTTGTACATTTTGGGCTGCGAGTTCTGTACAATCTTCACGTCGTCTTTATAATGGTTGATTAAGCGAATGGTCTAACTATATAGCACAAATATGAACCAACTGAGAATCACAGTGTCGTGTTCAGAAATCGTATTCCCTAACATCAATGTTGTGTCAAGAAGTAGAATTTTCTCTGATTGCAGCTTTCTGTACTTTTTCAGATAAGGCCGGACACATTATCGGCCGGATGGATCCAAACCGACGGACTGATGCCGCTAAACTCCACTCATCTTCTTAGGTAATAAGAATAGCAGGGCTGCAGGAGATATTGCACCGGCGGTAGAGTGGCACACTGTTATCGTAGAAATGCCTGACCTGACGACCCAGTTTTACTTAGACATCGCTTTCTTACTGCATTCGAGCGCCTTCATGTACGCAAAATGTATCTAAAAAAATGTTTCGGAAAGCAGCATTGTTAAAGGGGTGCGAGAGTAAATGTATCTCAAAAGACGTACTCGAGACAGCAAAAAGCTGTATCCGGGAAGAAAGGACAGTGGGCATGACGATACCAGATGTCTCATCTGCGGGGTGAGTTTTGTTCTCGTGTGAAGAATGGATCGAGTGCGCTGCCTGCGAAGGCTGGGCCTGTGTGCCTTTCACTGACTTAGACCATGGAGGTTAAGGCGACTGTACGTGTGACCTGTACCATAAATGATAAACTGAGAGCCTGCGGTTGTTGGTTGGAGGAAACTTCGAGCCGTCACAAGCCACTTTATTGCTGTCTGAAGTAACTGCTTCTGCACTTAGTGCATTGTGGCCCGCACTTGTTTTAGAATGGGGAATTAAAACAAAGGACACGCAAAAGAGACACGGTATGAGTTTTAGGAGAGGTTTTCAGAAACCTTAAACAAGTTTACTTCGTTGAATATTACTTGAAGGATTGCCAACGAAGCTAAAAAAAAAACTACGAAAACATCACTTCACCAACGATGTAACAAAATGGGGTAAGATTTCCCTTTGCAAGCTTCAAGTAAAATGATAATAATTAGAAAATAAGATATCGATTGCATAAAGAAAATGAATAATCCTGCGATGCTCGCCCTGGTGGGGGGCGTTTGAACACCATCCCCCCTATGTCGAACTCGGCTCCTATGAGGGATAGCGGAAAAAACGTGAACGCTGGTAGATAGCTGATGATAGCTGGTAGATGGCTCATACAAATTCATGAAGTAACTATATGCCACTTTTTGGCTCAGATCAATATTCAGGTCATGACAGGTCAAATAAGTTGGCATTTTGAGCGAAGTTTTTGGGCTCTAGCATCTGACAAGAGTTGAGTTAGAATGATTTTAGGCACCATTCGCTTCCTCTCGTCACGGCGAATCGAATGATGTATAATATGACCATACTAGGTCAAAACACAAAAATGGTCTGATATTAGGTCAGATCAAGGTCACTTTTTGACCTAGCATAGTCAATATGCATATCAATGGACTCGCAACAGCAATCCAAACGCAATAGTGTGACAATAAAAGCTGTATCATCATTTCATGCAACCTTATTGACCTAAGACAGAAAACTGCTTAAGTAGCCCCAGACGACCTCTCAAAGGTCACAGGTCAAAAATTGCAACATGAACCTAGAAAGGGGCCCAGGATGCTTCGATTTGAAGAATATGAACATATTATCAGCTTTGTCTACACAAATACAGCCCAATTTCTATTTTTCTCATGTATTTCCAATGGAGAGGTCATGGTCCGTACTTGACCTTAGGTCACCGATATTAAAAATCCCGGAAAATATTTTTTTAGAAATCGGTAGGGCCATTATTTGTTTTAAGTTTTATTCCGAATCATTCACACATTTCTTAATTATGCCACCTAAAACATTTTTTGAGGCGGGGTCACTTCACCTGTACAGGTGACCTGACCTGAGATAACGCAAACTTAAATTTTGAGGAAAGTTGCGGAATCGATCAAGGATAAGGTGGGCCAAGTACGGCGGGGCTTCCCGCCGCCTTTTTCGGGCAGCCGGAAAAACCCGATGGGGTGTTGAAACACCCCCATCGGTGCGAGGGTTAAGTAGCGTAAACAACGTCCGGGTGATGATTGGGGAGCGTAATAGTCTTAACTAAGATCTGTGTTCCTTGGAGCCCATATCGGATTGCGATTAATTCATTTTCAACCAATGACGTTAAGTTTTCCTTAGCATTTGACGATTAAATAACCTAATATGGCTAACTACGCACAAATAAATTGTTTTAGTAAAATCTATCCGGGGCTGGTCATAAATAACGTCACGGGGGAGGGGCGGGGGTGTCCGTCCGAAAGGTGACGTACTATAGCCAGCACTGGAGATCTCTTTTCGGTCCAGGGAGTTTTGGGTGGGTTAACGCTGGCACGGCAATGCAGGCCCTATAAAGTCTATGTAAAACTCTATAGAAGACCCAAAATCCAGGGTTTCCTGACCCTAGAGCCCCGGGATCTCTACCCATGACCGTAGCATGGGGTAAGCATTTTCTGGCAGCAGTTTTTTTAACTGTTGAGCTCTTCTTGAGCTTGTCATAGAAGGGTGGGAATGCCTAGAATTCAAAGTGGGACCGGAATGCCTGAAGAGTTGCAAAACGAGGGAAGGAGGGGGTCTAGAAACACCTGCAAAAGGTGACGTCATTTATTAACAGCCTCTAATTTTAGTTAAATAATCCCAATCTTTCGAGTTTATTTTTCCCTACGATGAGCTTAAACGTTATGAATAGTGGACATTGTAAGTACACTGTAAGCAAGTTGTAGCAGTATGCGCTTAGCTAAATTCCGTCCATAGACCAGGACCAGGTCCATAACAGTTTAATTGTAAGAAGTTACACTCGAAAATGGAATGAAATAACCGATTACACATAATTCATGGCTGAAATATAAAATCGAAGTCACTGGCTGAGACGTATAAGACAAGGCGGCAAATGTCTCCATGCTAACCCGACTTGCTTGCCGGGACCAATGCCGCACCACATAGGGTCTTGCCGGGACCAGTCGAGGCCTGCCGGCACCGGGACCAAGAACCTAGAAAAGTAGAGCCTCTGGTCAGCACAATAAGTCCTCTTACCCCATGGATCTCCTGTGTCGCACACAACTGAACGCCAACACCGACAGCAGAAAACTGGCGTCCGAAACGAAGAAGCTACGTCGAAGCCATGTCTTATCTTCATCGGACACCCAACTGCTCAAGTATCAATGTCATACCAACTGTGGAGGATATGCTCCCAGCTTCATGGCCTGCGACTGGACATCTGACACCTCGCGCGTGTCATAAAGACGCACAAGCTTGGGTAGAGACCGCATAACCACAGCTAAGGTTCATCCGTGTTCGATACGATGAGGTTAAAACACGCAAAACAGACCAAGCTTTCACAAGTCTCTTCATTTTCAAAATAAAAATGAATATCTCAAATCGACAATCGATTATATGGACAACGTTTAGACATGGCGAGTCGTACACCATTACCGAATTAAGATTGCATCGATTTCACACATCAGTCGAAGACGCGGTTTTTTTCTGCTTTTGTTTCTCACCTTTTATCATGCTTGCAAGAGTTCATACGCCCCCGAGTCAATCAACTGCCTGTGCCCACGCACCGGCGGCTGCGCCGACGATGGCCGGGCGCGCCGGGCGGCCGATTTTTGCGCGCATGGCGTCATTGTATGGCTGATTAGGCATATATAAAGTCTAGAACGCAAAAAACTATTAACTTCATTAAATAAAAGCTATGTAGGTGCATATTTCCCCGTGATGCCTTCAACGTAGATTACTGACCACAATTAAAAAAAATCGTTGGAAAAATGGCAAAAACATCTCTAAAAAATATTGAAAACCTCGAATAAAAAACGAGACGCTCAAACTTTGTTTGTTACATGCTCAATCCAGCCCTATATCATTTGAGACTAAGAAACGGAATTTAAGGCCGAAAATAATCGTTGCATATCACCATGTTTTGACGAAGTCGGCGATTTTCAGGATTTTCTTCAAGCTTTAACTCCGAAACCGTACGTCTGAGGGAAGACATTTTCAGATTCGAATTCCACACTCCAGACAACCCTATGTTCGAAAGTGGAATGAAATGTGTGACTATACTATGCAGGGGCCTGGTTGACCTGTGCTGGAACGTCCCTTCAGTCACTATTTAGCGAGAAATAAGGATGACCTGGAACAATGACTCTTGACCTTGATCTTTACATTGAGGTACATTAACTATGACGTCATAGCATAATACACGTCAGAACGGGTAATGTCATTTGACCAGAAGCAATGGGGTCAATAATCTTGAAAGTGCTGATATTACCTCAAATGTGTACAGATATCGTTTGTCTGCTACGAGCGGTTATCCGGTGAATCTCCGGAAAAATAGGTGAGGGGAGGGGCTCCGAGGCCCCTCCCCTCCAGTGCACGTGTTAATCTGCCAAGTCTAGGAGGAAAATCGCTAACGACAAAATCGGTAAGGGTGGATACAACATTTTGCTAGAAAGCTTATTTACGTTTCACTGCGAAACCCTTCGAGGCTCCGACAATCCGGTAATTGCTAGATTTATTCGGCAGTAAATCCTTCTGTATTGGCACCGTGAATTTTGTCCATGCTGTTTTATGGTTACAAAACAAAAACATAAGCTGACCCATTTTCTCATTCTTACGACTGGTCTGACACATATGGAACAATGGAGTTTAGTGGAGCACGTTTCGGACTCAACAGAATTGACACCTGTGCCACCGTATTACTCAAAACCGAGTTCTGCTCAAAGCAAGGCATCCGGTCCACTGGATATCAGCGCACGTGCAGCCTTATTGACTTCTCATTTTACAACGCTACAGTACAGACGCCTCGATTGCTTTCATCCTGTTGTGTGGTTAAGGCTGCGAGTGTTGATTTCTGCTGTCCACCGCGAAGCTGGGTCCCGCCGATGTGCCGCATCGCTGCTCGCGGTCGTCGCCGACCAGTCTGGAACAAGGAGTCAGATCATTCCGGTAATGTTTTGGAAATCCACTTGCGTCGGTCATCGCAAATGATGAAGAATGTTAGATGATCAGCCTGATGAAAATTATGACGATTCATACATAATTCGGGTATCACAAATATGTAGAATATATGGGAGAATAAGTTTATTTTCCTACTAGATGTGAAAGGTATGGAACAAAAGCAAGATTGCAAGAAAGTTGTTCCGTATATTCAACATTTTTCCACAGATTCAGTAACGTATTTTACGTGTGATCTGGCAAAAAGGAAGAATAATTGTTGAATATTGTTCAATAATCATAAAATGAAGTCCTTGCACCTCCCGAGAAGAAAGGCATTCACGAACGTCAAGAGTCTGTATGATTTCTAAGGCTCCATACATAATCATGCAGAGAAATAAATCCGTTCAAAATTACTTCATTGCATTTGGGCTGATACGGATCTAATTATGTCAGCTTTTTGCTCAACCGTTCGTTCTTTTATAAGCTTGAGGCTCGCAAACAGAACTTGAGTGTCTGATATCCCAAAATAGTATTTGGCATACAAAGATATTGCACTTGGGATGAAACACGTCTATCAGAAGTGCAGGGATGCGTATATATGGAGAATAAATTACTGCCGACAGACAACCACTGCATTAGACACCTGCCTTCAGTTTGCCCTGAGTTAAGCTTACCACGTTCGGCTTAGGGGCTCCAGAGCAAATCCTCTTTCATGGTTCCGATACTTCGTAGTTTCTCTTGGATGGTCGATGTCATCTCCGCCGGTAGATTCACGCGTGGCCGCTTGGAGACTGCGGTTTTGATGCATCAGTATGTTGGAGAATTCTGAAACAGAAGAGTTGCACCTAAATTTTCATCCATTACTTTTACATGGTGGTGTAATATTACATCTACAGTCCTCCTGGCCTCACAGCTAGCTCCAAACACATGTAGCCAGTCGGCGGCCGCTCCACCGTCTGCACGCTCCCACTGACACCAGCGTCGTGCCGCACACGAGCTGGTCAACGAGAAGCACAAGGTTATGGCCGACGAACTGCCTTCTCCAGCGGATACTGCAGCGGCTCGCACATCCTCGAGCGGCGGTGGGGCCTTTTCCCGTGCCTTTCAGCCCTAGCCGTCTCCTTTTCGATTCACACTAGTCCTTTTTTAATGGCAAGATAAATTTATACAGTAAATTTTGGTGAATTAAGCAAAGAGTGAGCCGAGTTGGCAAAACATGCGTCAGAGTTTGTCAAATTTTCCCCCATCCAAAATTACCTTCCGCCGCCCCCGGGTGCCCTTGGCAGAAAGCAAAATAGGCGTGACTGGGTGAAAGATATTGACACAAGATGCTTGATTTTGCAATCCAAACGTCTTTGTTGCCCCCCCGTGGATCCGCCACTGGGTTCCATGCAGGCCATTTTTAACATGTTAACTGGGGGGGCATTCGCTTCCCCCAGTCGGCTAAAATGCCCCCCAGTGCCCGGAAACTAGCCTCCCAGTGAAAAAGGCAGATGACTTAAAATTGGCCAAATGCAGATTCACCTGACGGAAATAAGACGGAACACCACCCGATAATTATAACTTTGTTCTATTTTTGGTCCCAAATTGGCAATCCAAAAAAATGTGCTAAAACAAATTCCACCCGTGGCTGTCTACTCCATCGTGCGAAGACGAAACAAAGCGGGTAGTTACAGGAAATCCCGGCGGCAAAGCAGCCTCAGCATCAACTAATCACAACGCTGGAGATGAACGCTGGCCTACAACCAATCAAACATCCTGTTATATCCGACCGGAAGCCTACATTCTAGCCAGTATCTTGACATTGCATGATGCTCTCATTTCACACGCAGTCAGTTGTCAGCGCTTAGAGCTCGTTCGTGGATTAGACGGGACACGGTGTATTCCAAGTGCGTAAGACTGGTTGCTGGTGTGGCGGTATGAAGTGCTTAACATTTTTATTTATTATTGTGGTGGTGGCATACATAAGCGTCGCCACCGGCAAAAAAGTGAGGGGCCAGCCAAACTTCAACCTGATGTTGATTGCAAACTTTTCATATTAGTAGCAAAAACTTCGAATTTGGGCTGCTCGTTGCCTCCCGCAGCGGCTGATTATACAAATTTCCGGTTTACTCCCATTTTGACTGAAATCAGGAAATTGTTGCTCAATAAGTGGGGGAGGATGATTGATGATGCCAAAAATGTTCTGGTTATGGGGATAAAACCATTTGAATCATTCGAAGGGGTTGGAAGGGCACCCCTGGCTTCCTATTAGATGGGCACTGAGCTAAAATATCGCGTCAAGTCAATATCAAACTGTCAACAATTAGTTTTAAGCAGTGATACAAGGCGCTTTTTCAGTGGGTTTAAGACTACCGCTAGGGATCGTTTTAGCCTCAAACCTGGCTTTTGTGGTGTTTATTTGGCTATTTTAGTGCAAATAAAATTGTTCCCCTTTTGGCCCTTTTCTAACTCGGTTTGGCCTTTTCTGCAGAAAAAAACCTGGCAGCCCTGGGCAGCATCTATTACCTATAGACATCGAATAACACAAAAATTGAGAAACATTTTTTAACACTTACGCGTCTAAGTTTTATTAACACGCGCATTGACGGGGAACTGAGACACCTTTGCATTGACGGGGGCGGGTACCCGCCCCCTTAGATCTCGAGAACCACGGTAGGTAGCGAAAAACGGTAAACGGCGTTGGGCTGCCCGTCCACTTCTCCATCGAAAACATTTGAACCATTTTTTTGTCAGGTCACATTTAAGCTCACGAGAGGTCAAAAATGCCGTCATAGGGATAACATGTAAATTCAGTTTTTCGGCCTTTAAATCTGAACAAGTAAAGATAGAGCAAAACAACTTAAACTGTATGAATCCTCTCAGCAAGCCGAATCGAATGATACATAATTTGACCTTGCTAGGTCAAATCAAGGATTTGACCTGACCTGAGGTCAGCTAAGAGTCAAATTATATAAAATGCAAATCATTAGAACAGCAAAGCCCAGGCGAGTCTAATGCAGCTAAAATAAATGCTCCATCACCATCCGTTACTGAGTTATTCCGTAAAAACTATTTTTCCCATGTATTTCCAATGGAGAGGTCATGCCTCGTACCTGACCTTAGGTCATCGATATCAAAAATACCGGAACATATTTTCGAGAACTCGGTGGGGCCATTATATGATATGAGTTTCAATCGGATAAGTTCACCCTGCTCCGACTTATGCTATCTTAAACTTTTTTTTAGGTCGGGTCACTTGACCTGTACTGGTGACCTGATCTGAGATGACCTAACCTTAAAATTTTCACAGAAGTTGTAAAAATGATGAAGGAAAAGGTATGCCAAGTACGGCTGCGCTACGCGCCGCCGTTTTTCTGCTGTCACCGAACAACCTGAGGGGGGCGGGTACACGCCCCCGTCAATGCGCGTGTTAAACCCCCTCAAAATGGGGTCTTGATCCCCTGAAGACGCGATAATGGCCAGCACAAGAAATGCCCCCCACTGACTTTTCCTTAAGAAAAGTCAGTGGGGTGGGGTGGCCTAGTGGCTTCGTTGCCAGACTGCGGATTGGATAGCATGGATTAACGTGGGCTCAATTCCCACAGCGGGAAACCGCCTTCCGTGTCCGATCTGACCCGGTGGAGAGGATCCTTAAACACCCACGCCAATACTCCCTGTAATTGGGCAAGTGTGCCTGTTGGGAGTGGCCCTAATAAAATAAAATAATAAATAAGAATGGGTATCGGAATGACGCCCTCTGGGCCTCTGGGCAATGTGCCCCTACCCATCGTTAATTCTGGATCCACCTCTTTGTGCAAGCACTGCCACCTGTAATAGTGAACGTGTCCAGCCGTGCAGAAGACTGAGCACAGCCACTTGTATTCATTCAGATCCCGGGGGACGGGTAAATCCGGTCATGGCCCCCAAGAACGGAGTAGAGGAGGTCCAGCCCCTATTTTCCATTACCCTGGGACGGATACAGATTTCGCTACGGAGGGGGCAAGCCTAGGGGCGCAATGTAACATATGGGGGCTACCCTTGGTCTCATAAAGGGAACATTCGCGATCTTAACTTTGCCTGTTTTCGATGAAGTTTCAACATACGCTGATTAAACAAAAAACGACAGAAAACGGCAGAACTTCTCAAAGTGCTGCTGTTAAAAATACCAATGACGCGGGGCGTTTCTATCGGGACTACTTTTGAAAGTCCAATTAGCACATGGACGGCCTTTGGAGATTTTGAGAACTAGTTCCTGTCCACAAGTCGGCCAGGCTGCGCTGAGCAGATAGTCTAGTGGTAAATCCACAACATTCAACAAGCACTGGCGGATCCAGGGAGGGGGGGCAAACCGGGAAATTGTCCCCGTCGCCCATTTTGCCCAATGTTCCGTAAAACATGTTTTTACACGGCTTTGGGAACCAGTGCACACAGCCCTCCTCCCGAGCCGTCGGGCTGGATAAGACCCCGTCTGCATACTAGTCTGGACACAATCTTTTTCAGTGACAAAGTAAAAAAAGCACACCGGAAAGATTAATAAATGATAAAAGTTTAAAAACTGCATACAGAATTATACAGAGGTTTAGATTTTTTAAATGCAATGTATATTTTTCAGCGTGCTTAAACTCAGCTCCACACATGATTTAAACGTGACTTTGTCAGCCCGCTGTAATGCATCGTTATAGCATGTTCTTGCTGCCACATACACCACAACCACATACTGGGCGGGCACATAAGCCATAGGCGGATCCAGGATTGCCGCTCGGAGGGGGCACCTTCCCGGGGGGGCGTCACTTATGACCGGCAAAACCTATCAGGTGGGCGCCAAATCCTATCGATGGGCGCCGACTTTCGTATCCTGAGGGGGGGTGGGAAGCGACATTTCAGGGGGCGCCATCGACTTTTCAGGGGGCGCCGAGGGTCGATCGGGGGGGCACGGGCTCCCCCTTGCCCCCCTGGATCCGCCTATGACACAAGCGTCTATCGGGTGAGTCCATGTCGCAGTGGGGCGCACTGAGGCTGTAAAATAGCGGTGAAGAATGGAGACGACGTAAACAGTCATGCACTGAAGAGAACATGCGTACCCAGAATCGCCAGATCCAGGGGGGACACCTTGTCGGGCAGGGTGCCGTCCACTCCAAGAAGGCGCTACTTTAGCTGGCAAAATCTATCAGGTGGGCGCAAAAGCCTCTCGGTGGCCGCCGATTTTCACATCCTGGGGGGAACGGGATGGGCAGCGACATTTCAGGGGGCACCGTGACCATTTTTGCCCCCTGGATCCACTTAAGCAATACGTATATCAATAGACTCGCAATAGGAATCCAAACGCAATGGTAAGAAAACAAAGGCTGCATCTTCATTTCCTGCAAAGTTATTGAGCTAAGTCTGAAAACTGCTTAACCTTCGCCCGGGTGGGGGTCTTTTAGACCCCCCCTCGGGTTTTGCCGAAGTGACCAAAAACGGCGGCGCGCAGCGCCGCCAAACTTGATCTAGCTGTTCCTTCATCATTTTTACATCTTTCCTGAAAATTTTGGCTCAAGGTCATGTCAGGTCAGGTCACCAGGCCAGGTGAAGTGACCTCATCTCAAAAAATACTTAGGACCTCATAACTAAAAGAAGGCCAAATCGATCAAGTTGAAACTCATACCACATATTGTGCCCACCAGGAGCTACAACATTTGTTCCGGGATTTTTATATTGGTGACCTAAGGTCATGTGCAGAGCATGACCTCTCCATTGTCAATACATGGGGAAAATCACGAAATGAGCTTTTCTCAGTAAGTATGGATGAAATCAACTTCAAACATCGGCTGCGACCTGCTCTTAGCCCATTTTTGAAGCTGATGCCAAAATTTTTGACTTGTGACCTTTAAAAGGTCACCTTAGGTAAAATAAGCATTTTTTGGTGTTTTTCCCTATAAATTTTGAATAAACTAAGATAGAGCTTTTATTTTGTCACCAAAGTGTTTGTATAGTCACTGGAAGTCAAATGATATACATCTTGACTATACTAGGTCAAGTTGGGTCAGACCGTTGACCTGGGTCAGGTCAAATTCTTAAATTTGACCTGGCATAGCAATATCATATACCATTCGATTCGTATTGACGAGAGGATTGCAATGGTGCATAAACTATGGCTGTATCTTGTTTGGTTTGGAAGCTATTAGCGAAAAATTAAACGCCCTTCCGCCTGGGTGGCCATGGACATTCCTAAGAATATGCCCAATATTTAGTGACCTGTAGCTCCCTAGGCTTTGACCTGACACGAAAATGAATGCCACTGTAATGAAAGCGCATCTCAAGAGCTTTCGAATGGTGATAGAAAAATGTTTCTAGCTATCATAGTTTCTGAGATATATGAGGTTTTCTTAGTACACCTCATATTAGCGATTTTGACCTATTTTGACCTCTGGTGACCTTGATATTGACCTGACAAGAAAAATGACCGAAGAATTTTGGATATCATTTTCGAAGAGCTTTCGATTGCCGTTTTGCGCTTTTTTCTAGCTCTCTTAGTTTTTGAGATCGTGGGGGGTCTTTATTAGCCCCCACCAAGGCGAAGGTGGCTCGTACCCGCCACCGGGGCAAGGGTTAAGTAGCCCCAGATGACCTCTTAAAGGGAATGTGGCACCTTCATAACGTGATTATAACTGAGATAGCCAAGTAGTTAAGTGGGTGGGAAAACCCGGTACTCCATATATCATTTGTTCTGGAACTCGATATTTCCGTAGAAAAAAGTCATGCCACCTTAATATTTTTGGAGGTGAGGTCACTTGATCTGCACGGGTGACCTGACCTGAGATGACCAGACCTTCAATATTTTGTAAATTTTCGGAATTCATCCAGGGACAGACGTAGACCAAAGTTTTGGGGGGGCAACCGCATGTCTGCCACTCCTCCTAGGGGGGTGCAATTCGGGTGCTCGACAGACCTAGTATAAGCTACCTCTCCAAATTCATGATCGCTCTCCTGGAGAGAGAGGGGGGTGGGAGAAAATATTTTTGTTCTACAGACCTAGTGTAAACACCTTTTTCCAAAAAATTCCGGCGTTTGGGACGCCAAAGATAGCTTGGCCCCCCTCCAGCGCTTTGAAGGGAGGGGGCACGGACGGAATGGCCCCTCTGCGTCCGCCAATGAATTGATCAAGGATAATGTGTGCGGTATTATGGTAGTAGGCAGATCACATCTCGCGGTTCAAAAGGATCACATCAGAAGGTCCACTGATCAAAGGGTCTAATGTTCATAGGCTCTATCCTTTGAAAGTTAGACCTTTTGAATAAAAGTTCAACGTTCAAACGGTCCAAAAGAGGCGTGCTCAGATGCATGAGAGTGTGGTGTATGATTCCACAGAGGCGTACTAAGACACACGATAATAGGAGGCAATGATGGTTAGGTTAGGTTAGGTTAGGTCAGGTCAGGTCAGGTCAGGTCAGGTTAGGTTAGGTCAGGTCAGGTCAGGTCAGTTGTGTATGCCCTCGGTCCCTATTTCTTAACCTGGGGATATTGCCCCCCTTTCCAGATTCTGAGTGTGCCTCTGGTCTGGGTACCACTTTGGGAGATGTTTTAGAAACATCCCCACATTCTGCACGAAAATCCCTAGATGTGAAACAGACGGAGGGAGGGAGGGTTTGAGTAGTATAAAGTGGTACCCAGACCAGAGGTGCACTCAGATTCTGGAAAGAGGGGCAATACCCCCAGGTTAGGAAATAGGGACCAAGGGCATACATAACTGACCTGACCTCTGCCCTCTGACCTGACCTGACCTGACCTGACCTGACCTGACCTGACCCTAACCTAACCTAACCTAACCTAACCTAACCTAACCTAACCTAACCTAACCTAACCTAACCTAACCTAACCTAACCTAACCTAACCTAACCTAACCTAACCTAACCTAACCTAACCTAACCTAACCTAACCTAACCTAACCTAACCCTCATTGCCTCCTATTATCATGTGTCTTAGCACACCTCTGCAGCATCATGCACTCCACTCTCATGCATCTTAGCACGCCTCTTTTGGACATTTTGAACATTGGACTTCTTATTCAAAAGGTGTAACTTTCAAACGGTAGAAGCTATGAAGACTAGACCCTTTGAACTTTGGACATTCTGATGTGATCCTTTTGAACCGTGAGATGTGATCTGCCTACTACCATAATACCCAGGGGGTGCGCTCCGGCCCTTCAGCATTGGCGGAAAGTGGCAACCGTTTGGCGACCTCTGACGGCTGTGATGACGTCAGGTCAACCATGCAACAGGACGGCTCCATGATAAGTGGGTGGGGATTGTGACTCGGGTGGGATTTTTGTGTGTTCTCTTGCACTATCCGTGGGAGTAGGGCCATGAAACTTAGTTTTTCTGGTAGAGAAATGACTGTAAAATTATTTCAGTCACAAATATTTGGGATTTTCTATGTTGTTTTATAGTAATTATGTGTTGAATGGAGCATTACGAATCTGGCGCAGGAATATTTATCACCTGGAATAAAGGAGGATTGCACTTAAGGTAATAGAGTAAATGGCACCTATTTATGCACTATTAGCTTCTACACCTTAGGTTATAGAGCGAATTGCACCTACTTATTTCTGTTTATGGGTTAGCAATGTTTCTTGTATGAGAAGGTGTTGCAATTGGTGGGTCAGCAGTATACTCAGATCTGTGAGACTTCAGCGGACCAGGGTCCAGGTAAACCTTCTTTCTCCGACATAGTTAAAGGCTCTTGCAAAGAGGTGATCTCCGCATTGAGCAACAAAATAGAGACCATTCCACGTCAAGAATCGGGTACCACTTCAGACCTTCTAGAAAAGGAAAGACGGAGATACAATGCAGTAGTGCACAACCTCCCTGAACCTCCAGTAGGCAGCCACCAGGAATGCTCAGATAGGGACTCCCTGACCCTTTCCAACATTCTGAAAGATGAGCTGCACATGCATGCTAGGATAGTCTCTTGTCGTCGTGTCGGGAGAAAGGTACAGGACAGGTCCAGGCTGCTTATAGTCACCTTCGATTCAGAGGCAGTGAAGTGGGATGTTATCCGCTCGGCCCCCCAGCTTCAATATAGTTCAAACTGGAGCAACTTGTACATAAACCCTGATCTCACCAAAACTGAAAGGGAAGCTGCAAGGCAGCTTAGACAGGAACTGAAGGAAAGAAGAGCGAGTGGTGAGAGGGACTTAACCATCAAAAGTGGTAAGATAGTGGTTGTCAGGGGAACTGGCAATCGCCACAGTGGCAGAGGGTCACAACAGCATGTTGACCACTCCTCAGCATCTTCAAGTATGGCAGCAGGAACCAGTCTCTCTGTTACAGCTTCCGACACAGTACCAAAAACTGTTGAGTCTGTCAGGGGTTCTGGTCAGGAGGCACCAGTGTCAGGAGGTAATCCACCCCTCCCAGCTCCAACACATCATGAATCTCACAGGGAGGAACCGGCCCAGTGTTGACATAAGGACACTGGTGACTTCCTAGTGTTATATACTAACGCTGACCAGTTCCCGAACAAACGGGATGAACTGACTTCGTTGATTTCCCAAGATGAGCCAGATGTGATAATGATAACAGAAGTCCTTCCCAAAGCAAGCACTGCTCCTATTGGAAGAACCTGCATTAGTCTACCTAATTACACGATGCACCTCAATTTTGAACCATCATTACCAAGATTGGGCTCTTCTTCAGTCCGCGGTTTGGCAATTTTTGTTAAGGAGAACCTCCACTGCCAAGAGGTGTCTTTCTGCGGCATGGAGTTCTCTGAGCATCTATGGGTGAAGGTTCAACTCATTGGCAACCAATCTTTGTTGTTGGGGTGTATCTACAGAAGTCCATGTTGTTCTCCAGAAAATAACTCTGCTCTTTGTAGACTCCTTGAGACAGTGACAGCAACTAGGCCCCAACACCTGCTTCTTGTAGGAGATTTCAATTTTCCTAACATTGATTGGGAAATTGGTATGTCCCTTGACTCTCCGAACCATGTCTCCCATTTGTTCCTTGAGTCTATCAGAGATGGGT
This sequence comes from Lepas anatifera, assembly GCA_034440635.1. NCBI lineage: Eukaryota > Metazoa > Arthropoda > Thecostraca > Lepadidae > Lepas > Lepas anatifera. The sequence continues at coordinate 1,965,589 of JAOTON010000056.1, forward strand.
TTCTTGTGCAACATGTTGACAAGCCAACCAGGTACCGTCATGGTCAAACTCCGCACATTTTGGACCTCATTCTGTCGATGAACGAGGACATGTTGGAGGAGCTCCACTACCTCCCTGGGTTGGGGAGTAGCGATCACCTCTGCCTCAGCATGAAGCTTTCCTGCCAAAAAGTGACTAGAAAAGTAGTTGATCACCCCAAACTGGCTCTCTTCAGAGGTGACTATGACAGGCTGAGGGGCTTGGCGCAGGAGGTTGACTGGCAATTTGGGCATCGACTCGGGATGCAGCAAGAGTATGATCATTTTCTTCATGAAGTAAGAAGAATGATAGGTCTTTGTATTCCAGCTAAGCCACCCCAACGAAGGAACCGGAGACATTATATGAACAGAGACGGTATGAGGATTGTGAAGCAAAAGAAAAATTTTGGCATAACTACAAGACAGCATCAACTGAGAGTGAAAAAATTATTCATTGGGAGACCTACAGGAGACGAAGAAATGACCTTAGGAGACTTTCCAGACGTCTGCGACAGGAGCACCAGAGAAAAGTTGCCAGTCAAGTAAAGGAAAATCCAAAGGCCTTCTGGACTTATACTCGTAGCCAGGTCAAAACCAGGGAAAAGATTCAGGACCTACACAGAGTAGATGGAACAACTGCTACAAGTGATGAAGAGAAGGCTGCGATCCTCTCCACGTTTTTCTCCAGTGTATTCACTGTCGAGGGCACTAGCGAGGAGGCTCCTGGCATGGATGGACAAGGACATGGAAACATTCTTGAAAACATCAACATTACCCCAGCTATGGTTGAGTCCAAACTACAACGTCTAAAGTGCTCGTCCTCTGCTGGACCTGATGGGTTGCCTCCTCGGGTGCTCAAAGAGGCAGCGGCCACCCTTTGCATTCCACTTTGCTCTGTGTTCAGGAAATCCCTTGAGACCTGCAATCTGCCGGACGATTGGAAAGTTGCGGAGGTGGTTCCGATTTTCAAGAAAGGAGGAAAGTGTGACCCATCTAACTACCGACCCATTAGCCTAACCTCTGTACCCTCCAAGGTCATGGAGTCTATTATCAGGGATGCCTTACTTGCCCACATGGAAGAATCTGGCCTGATGACCAACACACAGCACGGTTTTGTACCTAAGAGGTCCTGCACCACTCAGTTGCTTAGTTCCCTAGAAATCTGGACCAAGCTCCTAGAGGAAGGGAAACCTGTTGATGTGGCTTATCTTGATTTTGCAAAGGCCTTCGATTCTGTGCCCCACAAGCGACTCATCAGGAAGCTGTGTGGCCTTGGCGTGAGAAGCTCTGTCCTGAACTGGATTAAGGCATTTCTTACTGGAAGAAGACAGAGAGTAAGGGTAAATGGAGCACTCTCCGATTGGGCACCAGTCACCAGTGGCGTACCTCAAGGATCTGTGCTGGGCCCAACCCTGTTTGTGATGTTCATCAACGATTTGCCAGAGGGATTGTCATGCAATGTCCGTCTCTTTGCTGATGACACCAAACTGTTCAGGGATGTAGCCAGTCAAGATGGATGGAGAGATATGCAGGAAGATCTACAACGACTCGAATCCTGGTCTGTAAGGTGGCTTCTGCCTTTCAATGTATCTAAGTGTAGTGTCCTGCACATTGGGCGGGCTAATGAACACCTTGTATACAGTATGAAGGGTCGTGAACTTGCAGCACAGGCCACTGAAAAGGATCTGGGTGTGTTCATGGATGAAGAGCTCAAGTTCAGGAGGCATGCTGCTGCAGCTGTTTCGAAAGCCAGCCAAATTCTGGGTGTCATTAGGAGATCTTTCGTTCACATAGATCAACAGGTGCTCCCACTTTTGTACAAGGCCTTAGTGCGCCCACACTTGGAGTATGCCAATGTGGTGTGGGGTCCGTTTAATAAGGCTGATCAGCTCCTGGTGGAGAGAGTGCAGCGCCGCGCAACAAGACTGGTGCCCTCTCTACAGAACCTCGATTATGAGCAGAGACTCTGTGCTCTGAAGCTTCCATCCCTCTGGTATAGACGCAAGAGAGGTGACATGTTGTTTGTGTACAAACTCATGCACGGCCTGCTGGGGGTGACCAGAGAGGAGTTCTTCCTGGACCCTCCTGAAGTCTCCACTCGAGGGCACCGTTTCAAAGTGGGGAAGCCTCAAGCAGTCACAAGAGTAAGGAGGAACCACCTTGGAGTACGCACAATCTCGGACTGGAACAGCCTCCCGGCATGGGTGGTGGAGTCACCTTCGACGAACTCCTTCAAGAACAGTATCGATAAGTTCTGGGCAGAGCATATGTACACATTCCCGACCTAGCCTTCTGTAATGAAACACGTCCTGAGCTCGATGAGAACGAGCAAGACAGGCATCTGGTGTGCCTTATAAAGTCCCGACCATCTAAGGTATCTAAGGTAAGGTTGTAGTCTGGCAGACTGTTTTCTCTCCATGTAGAATGATGTGTTTTATGCAGTCCCTATTGTTCCTTTTTGTTGTCCCTTAAAACCATTTGTATGATTTGTCCTACATTTGTAATCGACTTTCATTTGCTGCTGGACCCAGTTCCCATGCACAATGGACCAACCTGGCTAGAGCTGAGAATCAGGATGCAACAACTGTGGTTATCACCACACTGGCTTGTATATGAATAGGTTCAATGGATATGGATAGAGCTCTGACATTGACATATAGAATAGTCTTTTATCTCTTTTTTTTGGCTACATCTCTAGTGCCCCATTGATACGTCCTTTCACTCCCTTCACTGAAATGTACAATTTTTCTTAGAAACAATGGCTTATTATGTGTACATGCCTGTTTCTTCTTTGTATTTAATACTAGTTTTTTAAGGAATGTTGTGTAATGAAAAGTTTTTTTTAAGGTTTGGTATAATTTTTTAATAAAGCAAGCTTTACTCTCAGCAGACTACTCTCATTTCCATTTGCAGTGTACGGAAAATAATCAACGTCACACTGCTATGTGCTGCCAGACCTGGCTGGATATGGATAAATGACAATCAGATTGAAACTTTGGTTTCCATTTCCTAACGTTTTATCCATATTGTAAATGCATCCAGATCAATCATGTAATCCTGATCAGCATTGTGCATGGGAACAGGGTCTTTGTATGTAAATCCAGAGTCTTTTTCCCGCTGAGCGAGGTGTCAGTGTCGGCGTCTGCGGACCAAGGGGCCTGATGGCGCCCAGTTGCTGGATGATTTGTCATAGCTTGTGTCCGCTGGTGATGTAATGTTGATTCCGTTTTTATTGTTTTTTACTTTTAACCCTAGTGTGATGAGAGCGTAATAAACATGTGATGTCTTCAAATCTATGCAACTGGGCAGGGAGTATGAACTGAGCTCAACTATGAAGTCCTTAGGGAGCAGGCACTCTATGGGTGTGCACTAATTTTCTTGTTGTAAATAACGGCTGTGCCTGTGTCACTCAAAATATTAACTTAATCATTTCTGGAGCACTTTTCAATTTCAGTCATACTGCTTCTATTTGCAAATTAAAATTTTCTAACTCTATTTAGAAGGCTTCCAACTCTAACTAAAGAAGGCTTTAGCTGAATGAATTTTTTATCATTATGCCATCCATATTTTAACTGAAAATAATAAAAATGCTATGAAAAGCTTTTGTGATGAGGTGGTTCCAGTTTGGGCACTTAATTATTGAAAACAAGATATGAGTGGTTCTAGCTCAATCTCATTGATTTTTATTTTGGTCTTCAGGATATCTCTGAAGAGCCTTTGCAGTGGTTTTCATTAAATGTGCTTATGTGTTGTTTGTGCTTTGTTCTGCTCCATTTTGGCTTTCTCTGTTGAACTCGCTCAGAAGAAGTCATTCTAAGCTAATAAGTTGAAGAACATGAGTGACCGATCTGCCATTTAGTATTTTAATTGTATTTATTTGACATTCACTGAAGGTATTACTCGGTACTGCTCGCTGAAATTATGCTCAGACAATTGAACAACACATATTATTTGAGTCATATTTTCATAACTGTCCATGTTAATAAATATGTATGCAAAATTCCAACATCCAAAAACAATAATTCCAACATGCAAACAATTTTCATATGCACTCCTTACTATTCAGAACAACAGGTGATGAATTATGAGGCAGCTCAAATTCATCACCACTGCTCCAGTCTTCTCCTTACTGACGTTTCTCTTTCTCTCACCAGGTGCTAGGCTGCAGGGTAGGATATCGGGATACCTGCGGGTACTGGGCCGGCACAGAGCTCGGTAACATTTACCTCTGCTCTCAGCTTTATCCTCACTGTGACCATAAGCAGCAGATTGCTAAGAAAATGGAAGCTCTCCACGTTCAAACTAGAGATCTTCTGAGTGGCTAGTGACAAGATTACAGCCGGACAGCTGTGCTCTCGCTACCGTGCCAAGATATTCTACTTGTGCTCGGCCGTGGCAAATTATGAAACGGACTGCATCACTATCTTCTTAGCCGCCCAGTCAGCCACCGCAGCTTCGTGCAGCGCCGTTTAATGGTGATAGTATTCCAGTACTGCTTGTTCATGTAATGAACTTTCTCTACCTGCAATATTGTGGGTAATGCGTGAGACGACTCCCTGGATGGGGAATCCGCTGCTTTCCCGCTGTGCCATCCTGGTCGATGGCCACACTTTCGTCCGAATCGCAACACAGATAAGCTGAGGTGAGGAGTGCGTAGTGCCTGGTTGGTGTCGTTATCGTCGGTTCGACGCCGTTCGACTTTACCCTCAGTGTATGGACGCAAACTTAGTATGATGCTGATGTGTGCTCTGTCGCGAGTAAACTTCTCGTTCGTTGGGGAAGAAGAGGCGAGAGTTGTGACAAGACAATTTCCGGCACCTACTTGGACGACTGATGGCAACGCATCTCCTCAATTCTCTGAGCATCCAACAGTCTACGGTAAAGAATTTCGCCGTGCTGCAGTAACCTCCCTTCTCATCCGACCTGACTTTGTGTTATTTTCTCTCCCTCACGGTCAAACGTGGACGAAACTACAATGACCGCGAGGACAAAGTGTCCGCAAAAAATTCAGGGTGTGCAAAGACACTTACGAAAATGTCGGGGAAAGTGCGCTGAACTCATGAGGGTGATGCAAAGTGATACTCTTCAATTTGTACATTGAACATGGAGCTGTGACGCTAATCGTTCAGCTTGTCTGATACACTCGTAAGCGGTATTGTTACCTGCATGAAATTTTATCGCAGAAGTGTCATTTTTCCTGTCATATTTATTAAAGCAATAATTGGGCGCGTAAAATACCAGTTCCTGCATAATTTCGCACAGGTGTGGACTGGTATGTCCTTGGGCACCTCAAGTGAAACCTGCAAGCGGTGTTAAAAATGGCCCTTAACCCTTGCCCCGGTGGCGGGTACGAGCCACCTTCGCCCTGGTGGGGGGCTAAAAAAGACCCCCCACGATCTCAAAAACTAAGAGAGCTAGAAAAAGCGCAAAACGGCAATCGAAAGCTCTTCGAAAATGATATCGAAAATACTTAGGTCATTTTTCTTGTCAGGTCAATATCAAGGTCACCAGAGGTCAAAATAGGTCAAAATCGCTAATATGAGGTCTACTAAGAAAACCTCCTATATCTCAGAAACTATGATAGCTAGAAACATTTTTCTAACACCATTCGAAAGCTCTTGAGATGTGCTTTCATTACAGTGGCATTCATTTTCGTGTCAGGTCAAAGCCTAGGGAGCTACAGGTCACTAAATATTGGGCATATTCTTGGGAATGTCCATAGCCACCCATGCATAAGGGCGTTTACTTTTTCGCTAATAGCTTCCAAACCAAACAAGATACAGCCATAGTTTATGCACCATTGCAATCCTCTCGTCAATACGAATCGAATGATATATGATATTACTATGCCAGGTCAAATTTAAGAATTTGACCTGACCCAGGTCAACGGTCTGACCCAACTTGACCTGGTATAGTTATGATGTATATCATTTGACTTCCAGTGACTATACAAACACTTTGGTGACAAAATAAAAGCTCTATCTTAGTTTATTCAAAATTTATAGAGAAAAACACCAAAAAATGCTTATTTGACCCAAGGTGACCATTTAAAGGTCACAAGTCAAAAATTTTGGTATCAGCTTCAGAAATGGGCTAAGAGCAAGACGCAACCGATGTTTGAAGTTGATTCCATCCATACTTACTGAGAAAAGCTCATTTCGTGATTTTCCCCATGCATTGTCAATGGGGAGGTCATGCTCTGCACATGACCTTAGGTCACCAATATCAAAAATCCCGGAACAAATGTTGTAGCTCCTGGTGGGCCCAAGATGTGGTATGAGTTTCAACTTGATCGATTAACCCTTCTCTTAGTTATGCCGTCCTAAGTATTTTTTGAGGTGAGGTCACTTCACCTGACCTGGTGACCTGACCTGATATGACCTTGAGCCAAAATTTTCAGGAAAGATGTAAAAATGATGAAGGAACAGCTAGACCAAGTTTGGCGAGCTGCGCGCCGCCGTTTTTTGGTCACTTCGGAAAAACCCGAGGGGGGGTCTAAAAGAAAGGGCGAAGGTTAAGTCTGTGCTTCCATTTTCTAATGTCTTGAACTTCGTTCGGGGCAGTCCAATAGATTCGTGGGCCACATGCCTCATTATATATAGATTGCATGCCTCATTCTATACTTTCTGTTTAAATGTCGGGGTACCAACATGTTTCCAAATTTGGGCACATCAATCTTCGTAAAAAAAACTTTTCCCTGCTGTAGTGATGTACCTTGAGACATAGCTGGTCATATCGTATCCGTTGCCGACGAATATTCACCGGACGCACTTATTGAATATATATCACTTGTTAAGTTAAAAAATGACTATTTTATGTGAGGTTCTTCTCGCTGAAGCAGTATTGAACGGAAACCACGAAACGAAGTGGCGGAACACCGTCTCCGGCCGATGGTGCTATCTTTGACGAGATCCTTAATGCAGTGGACGTCAGCGCCGAGTGGAGGCATGGGGGACAACGGTGCGCTGCGTCTCTTTTAACATCTGAAAACGCTAACTTGCATGAACAGACCAGACTAAAAAATTATAATAAGAGCTTAATATATTTATTTCAACCAACAACTCATGCTTGAACAACAAACGGGCAATGTACCATGGGAAATGTTGCTCATAGTTCACAACCTACATTCTACGGACGACACTAGTAGGCTGAATGTGCTCTCTTCTTCAGTTTCGAAAACGTTCTTGCAGGCTTTGTTTTGCCAACTCGAATGTCAGTTACGCATCGCCTCCTGAGCATGCCAGCAGCGAAGACTTCCTGTAAGAGCAAGTAGACATTAACGCTTATTCAGAGCGGCGGGTAGACATAACAGCAGACAATCGACATTCATTTAAATGTGTTTCGTTCTGAGTGGGCTTTAAAATAGGCGAAAAATCAGTAAACTTTGTATTTCCTGTCTGCCTACAAGAATGAAACAGGCAAATTCCAAAAGTGTAATAATTGACGTTGCTTGGATATGCAAAATTGCATTAAACTATCGAGAGAGGAACAAACCCGGAGAAAACTGTTGCAGTCACATTAGACAAGACTATTTCCGGACCCCTGCAGAGATGATTATCGACCATCTAAGGTGATATTACCATTTCCATCCACACCATCTAAGCAAAGGCAGAAAAAGGATGGTTGAGTGAGGCTGTCGGTTGAAATAAGATTGAATCGTGCCACCAGCCATAGGCATGTTTCAGCGAATTTATGCAAAGTTAAAGTAATGTAAAAATGGTTTTTGCTAATACCTGCCTGATATTTGAGTAATTCATGAGAGCTGGCAGAGCTGGGTTCAGGATTGTCAATTCAGGGCGCCATCCGGACCAGGGGCGCAGGTTTTGACCGGAAAAACCAATCGGGTGGGCGCCAACCTATCAGTGGGCTCCCGGTTTTCGCATCGAAGGAACGACATTTCAAAGGGGCACCATCAACCTTTCAGGTGGAAGGGGGCATCTACCTTTTGGGGGCGACGAGGGTCGATCGGTATGACACCTGCCCCCCACCCACTGGATCCAAGTATGAGTGCTGACCAATAGTTCAACAAGAAGCAAAGGCCAGCACAGAATCCCAGCTTTTGGGGAGGCTACACAAACCTCCGCACATATTTAAATTCTCGATGGATCTAGCACCAAATAAGGAAGCAGAAACACAAGAGGAAAGCCTATGTGAATGTTTTTCATGACAACTCATTATAAATTACACAGAAACCGTGCAAAACAACCATGGTCTGTGTTCATGTCTTTTACACAGGAAATTAACTTTATTCACAGCTCTATTTTTTATATTGTTTAACTTCCATGCCACCATTGCAGTTTTAGTTCATATTCCAGCTTGCCTGGAGTCTATAAGTAAGCAAAGGGACAAAATGTACATAAAACAAGAAAAAGCTGATCAACCAACAAACAACCTAAAGTTTTGTCCTAAAGAAAGCAGATAAAAGAGTTTAAAGGCAAAAGGCAATAACATGCTTCAACAGTATCCAAGGTTCAAGCCTCACTCAGTTTGGAATACTTCAAAGAATGCAGCATTAGCTTCATTACTATCAACCAAGGTTCAAATACCAAGTGACAACAGTAGGGATTTCCTGATCCTTTTAAAAGTTGGCAGCACCATTACTCAGGGGCGTAGGAACCAGGAGGGCAGGGGGGCAGTTGCCCCCCAACTTTCATGATTCTTAACCATTAACCCTATGGTGTTGACAGGAAAGAAATGACTTGAAAATTCCCGCTGCCCCCCCCAATGTTGAACATAGTTTCAATGCTCCTGCCATTACTTCAGCAGTTGGTTTGTTGCAAAGCACTAAAGCTTCTTCTTAAACAAACTTTTGAGTATGCTGAGGCTGAAATTTCAAATCATTTAAAATTATCAGCAGCATTTCCTCCTCACCATACACAAAGTTACATCATGACAAAGAAAGAGAAAATTTGCATTTGAGAGAAATATCCACTATTGACCATAGTAATTGACAAAAGTGGGTGACTTTCTGGAGAACCTATTTCAGCATGTGACTTCTCCACTGTGCAAGAGAAAATGGGGTATCTCCTATTGCTAATGCATTAGAGATACCCTTTTAGCACTGCAACACTGCTCTTATTAACACAAAATACTATAAATGCCCATGCCAACACATGCATCCACAACAAAGCATGGCTGATGCATGCCTATGTGGTGGGAGAGCACAATTTCAATACATAATAAATTCTGACAACTTCCAAGTACAACATTAAATTCAGCACTGCTCATTGAACATGTAAGGGCACTCAGTCCAAAAATGGATGTTTTTATATTTAAAATTGTATTGAATATGCATTTTGTTGGGTTTCAGGGCAGCATCCATTATAGTCATGGCTTGCCTATGTATGTATTGCATGCAAGAATAGCAGTGTAGTGTAAGTATAATACAGGTTGAAATATGACCAGATTGGCTGGATGATATGAAACCAATTGATAAGAATCATGCAATAGAGGAAATATCAGTTAATCACATGGAAAGGACAAGTCAAAATGAATAAACCACACATAATTATTTTGTTTTTTGTATCGGCTCATCTCGTTTTTGTTATGTTTTATCAGTCTTTCTGTTTGACATTATATTTTGTTTTTTCCTTTATTTTTTTGCTGTTTCTGTGTGTATTGCTCCTTCTTTGGCAGCTTATGTTTTTCCTTTTTCTACCTATATTGATCATTTGCATTAATCTAACTACGTATTCGCCAGATTTCTTTTGTTTGATGCTGTATACCTATAAATGTCTTCCTTTTGTTGCTCCTTATTACTTTTCCCTGCTCATGTCTTCTTTTGCTGTTCTGTTCCCTTACTTCTGTTCCCTATCAATATGAAAAATGAAATAAAAAGATGATGATGATGATGTAAATAAATGGCAATAGGGCCACATGGAAAACCTAATATTCTGATATGAAAAATCACACATTTTCCTGCTAAATCTCGATTGGGCCTGCCACTTCAGGTCCACAGAATGTAAAAATCACCATCCCATCCTACTGATACATCAAATACGATTTCCAGGCTCCCAAAATGCTAAAAACTCTTCGCATATTATCAAACTCGAACGCGCCACTTACGCATCCCCGAATTTAAACAGGTATTAGTGACAAGCTATGATGCAAAACTCTCATTTTCTAGGCTGGACATATTCCTCGATCATTTCTCTATCCAGAAAACTATGTTACAATACCACCCTACCCCGCATCTACTCACCACAGCCAATAACAAGTCTCCATCTCACCTCCTTCCATGCTCTCTGGACGGGGAGTTTCGGTTTGTTTGGTTGATCTTTCGTCATCACTCCACAATAACAATAATGACCTTGAAAACAAGCGGTTGCCATGTTTTGGAAGCGGAGCGTTCTACCTTCTCTCTCTAGGGCCTTGCATAATACAAATGTGTGCCAAGTGCGACAGCGCTTTGCGTCGCCGTTTTTTCATGCCGTCAGAAAAAAACCGTGGGGGTGTTTAAACCAGGGCCCTCCAAAGTTAGTTGGTAGCAATCTACTGCCATGGCGCACAAATGCGACTGCTCCATAGAGCTTACGTGTTAAATTGGTCATTTTCCGACAGCTGCTGTCATCAGCCTATGGCCGTTGGAAAAGATCTAATAAAGCTGTTAGAAAGCCTGTTCTCTGCTCTTTCCATGTTCTATTTGGCGTTTTTACGTCAGACGCACAGAACTAGCTCGAAACATCAATTTTAGATAACTCTGCAAATGTGCGCCACAGATTTCTTGGCTCACACCCCGTACGCCAGCGTCGGCGTAGCGCAGTGGATAGAGCAATGGTCTAGAGATCAGAAGAGTGTGTGTTCGAGACCTAGTCGCGACACACGTTTTTAACCGCTAACGTTAAGTTTTGCGAATCAATTTAATCGTTCAGAACTCGTGCAGATTCTTACAACTATAGTTAGACAACAAAGATAAAGCAGCCGCTTTACCCAGTGGCGGATCCAGGGGGAGGGATTTAAGCCCCTCAAAATTTACGAGCCTCTAAAGTTAACACGCGCATTGACGGGGGCGGGTACCCGCCCCCTCGGGTTTTTCGGAGACAGTAGAAAAACGGCGGCGCGTAGCGCCGCCGTACTTGGTATACCTTTTCCCTCATCATTTTTACAACTTCTGTCAAAATTTTAAGGTTAGGTCATCTCAGGTCAGGTCACCAGTACAGGTCAAGTGACCCGACCTAAAAAAAGTTTGAGATAGCATAAGTCGGAGCAGGGTGAATTTATCCGATTGAAACTCATATCACATAATTGCCCCACCGAGTTCTCTAACATATGTTCCGGTATTTTTGATATCGATGACCTAAGGTCAGGTACGAGGCATGACCTCTCCATTGGAAATACATGGGAAAAATGGTTTTTACGGAATAACTCAGTAACGGATGGTGATAGAGCATTTATTTTAGCTGCATTAGACTCGCCTGGGCTTTGCGGTTCTAATGATATGCATTTTATATAATTTGACCCTGACCTGACCCCAGGTCAGGTCAAATCCTTGATTTGACCTAGCAAGGTCAAATTATATATCATTCGATTCGGCTTGCTAAGAGGATTCATATAGTTCAAGTCGTTTTGCTCTATCTTTCCTTGTTGAGATGTAATGTCCGAAAAACTGACTTTTACATGTTATCCCTATGACTGGCATGTTTTGACCTCTCGTGACCTTAAATGTGACCTGACAAAAAAATGGTTCAAATGTTTTCGATGGAGAAGTGGATGGGCAGCCCAACGCCGTTTACCGTTTTTCGCTACCTACTGTGGTTCTCGAGATCTTAGGGGGGCGGGTACCCGCCCCCCGTCAATGCGAAGGTGGCTCAGACCCCCGTCAATGCGCGTGTTAATAGATAGACGAGCGACTAACCGAGATACTGGCAGGTGAGGCTCGAGCTTCGAGCCGGTGAGGCTCGAGGTGAGCCCCCCCAAATGAATTCCTAGATCCGACACTGAATTTACCTCTATTCCTGTCAAGGAGAGATTCTGCCCACCCATTACGTTTTTTCCAGGATATCTCCTGAACAGTTTGCGATAAGCATTTGAAACTTTCTGGCTTGTAAAACTGGGGCAGATTCCATGGAAGTTTTGAGACTAAATCTTGCCAAGGGGCGGAGCTATGACCCAATATTTGTGGAGGTTCTTTTCCCAAAATGAGTATTATTGTATACGGTTCGTTCTTCGCACAACAAAGCCGTCCGTTACAACATTGAGATATGTCATAATGATACATTATTATGAATAGGATACCAGGTAATAGCTCATTTACATTTTCAGCTTGTTTAATAGAGGCAGTTACAGCAACAAAAAATCGGGATTTTTAGTATATTAAAATTGTACTTTCCAGAGTACAAGATTGCTTACAGGGCAGCCTCGAGGAATAAAGAAAACTATACCATGTTCCCAGCCAGTTGCGGATATAAGGGAGCTAGGGTGGCTCAAACCGCCCCCCCCAAATTTCCGAGTGCATATAGTAAATACATAGGCGGAGCCTGATCTGAGGCAAAGACCCTATCCCCCTCCGAAATGAAGCCCTGGATCCGCCGCTGCTCTCAGCCCTATATTTTATAACCGTGCAATGGCATAAGCGTGCTTCGGTATTGTAATTAAGGGGTGTCACGCAGGTGCAGTTTTTCACAGTCCAATGAGTGCTACAAGCATCTTCGGTATGCATTCGGTTGCAAGACCGAAAAGACAACAATTCACTCACAGACGGATTAGAGAGACAAGACTATTACGCTCACCCGGGTTTTGCACAGGCGGAAACAGGTCAAGCAAGATAAAAAAGTATCAAAAGTTGAGAAACATATATTGGTGCCCATGCATGGTTCCCCGACATTGCCAATATGAATATTGCCCCACTATTTTGCTTTCTTTCTTCCATCTTTGATGACTTTTTGCATTATACTATATATCTCACGAAGGGGCGACATTTTCCGCCCCTAGCCCTGACACTAAAACGGGCTTCTAGGAGTCTGACAGAGGCAGGGGTCATACCCGTTGCCTAAACTGGGAGCGGCAGAAAATAGAAAATGCCAATCTCGTAAGGAATAGGTGGATCCAGGGGGAGAAGCACATGCCCCCATTCAATTGATGATCGACGCCCCTGTGAAATTTCCGATGACTCTCCTAAAAGGTCGTTCCCCGGGATGCAAGTATCAGCGCCCTGCGGTAGAATTTGGCGCCAACTTGATAGGTTTTGCCGACCAAAATTGGCGCCCGCTGATCCGGATGCCCCCACCACCCCAATCGGACACCCTAGATCCTACCATAAGAAGATGGATGGGATCACTAGTCACAACTGTTCCCACAAATGCACTGCTCGGCATCTCCAATCATTGTTTACCCCCACGTCCCCTTCCTCACGTAGACATACAACGAGTCTTCCAGGTCAGATAAAGGCCGCAAACCTCCTCCTCCAGTATGCATACGCCCAATACATCGCTCAACTAAGTGAAGAAGTGGAAACACAAATTGACCAACTAACTAACCACAAGCCCTCACAGGAATTTCTCCCCCAGCGTCCCTAATACACTGTGTACCTTTTTATATAATGTCATTTATTGTTTTTCTATTCTTCATCTGATAATCCACACATATTCAGAAATGATTGAAGGCAACAATATGTTAATTTTTCATAGTGAAATTCGAGACATTGAATTAAGACCAGCTTGCAATGTTGACATATTTTCTTAACTTCCAAATAGGTTTACTTAATAAATATTTATCAAATGAGTTTATCTCTATATTCAAACCATGTGTTTTTGTATGTAAAGCCTTTTCATCACCACCTTGCTTTCCTCCACCTGAGTACTTATTAGGACTTTATCTACATCCATCAACTCAACAAACAAATAATCATAGCTGGGAAGGCACTAAAAGCTCAATTGCAAAAGCCTCCTTCATAACCACTTATGCTTATCAGAAAGTCAATTTTTTACAACAGTTGGGGGATGGTGACCTCATCAACCAGTTGAAAGTGTTTCTTCTATTCCCTTGGTTGCAAACAAATCTATAAAAAAACACTGTTACGTGCCCAGCACATGAGTTCTGATTATCTTCCATAGTGGGCTGCACCAAGTGAGTGTTTTGAAAATATTTGAATCAGCTGGTGCTTGATGTAGTAGGGCACCATATCCTGATGTATGTGCCACTGCAGTAATGTATGTGTAAGGCTTCAATGATAAAGCATACTTAATGGATGATGGTGTTCTTACTGTCAATATATGTGTATGAATAAATGGGTCACACCCCCTGCCCCAATCACACAGAAATTGAAAACAAAAAATTGCTTTTGTGGTAATCTAATCACAAATCATCAAAATAGACTCATGGTTGTGTCATCAATGTGTATAATGGATACCTGATTCTTTTAAATGTGTTCTGCATTATTGTCAAATTATGCACTGCTTGTTTCTGGCCATGGAAAAACATAGACCCAGTTTCCATGTGCAATGAGACAGTCTGGATAGAGCTGAGAATCAGGATACAGAGATCACAGTTTCTGTGCCACTTCAGCTTGGATATAGGTGGAACTGTAACAGATAGAAGAGTTTTTTATCACAATTTTGTCTATATCTCTAGCAAAACATTCACATCTCCTTTCACTCCCTTCACTTTCCCTTAACCCAACTATACAACTTTATTTGAATAAAAATAGTTTTGTTTAATGAATGTTGTTGAACAGTTTTATTTGAAGTTTAATACAATTTTCTTCCATTTGATATTGCTTAATGACCAAGGAAGCTTCACCCTCTGCAGACTACTCACCTTTACCTCTGCAAAATAAGGAAAATATTTACAATCATTCTGTCATGTGCTGTCAAACCTAGCTAGATACAGATAGATGTGAAGCGGATTCAAGCTGTTTCAATTGCCCAAAGCTCTGGATTCAAGCTGTTTCAATTGCCCAAAGCTCTATCAGTATTTTAAATGTATCCTGCATCTTGATACAATGCACAATCCTGATGGGCCAGTCTGCAAAGTATGGCAGCAGGCCAGACGAGTAGCACCAGCCATCCAAAATTATCCCACCACCAGCCTAAAAAATTCACATGAATCTGCCATATACCAGGGAGAAAAACGCACACATTCCTACCTACATGATGCAATGCTACCTCTCTTATTATTTAATTAGTTAAGGACTTTTTATAAGGCCCCTCCTGTGTCTTTATAACTATTCAGCCATTATTTTACTGGTTTTCAGTATCACCTTCCTTGCACCCGTCTTGCAAATTCGCACCAGGTTGATAAAATTTGCACCACTCGCTCCTGTCTCCAAGGGCACTCACATCGACAAAATCTCATCGAAAATGCCATACTTTGCACACTGGCTGATTGGCAATGGGAATTGACACTTGGTCATACTTGGATCTTGAGAAACAACAGTTGATAAGAATATAAGGCAGGAAAATTAAGGCCACCATAATATTGAGCTCCCAGAATCCCTCATTACCTACCCGGGAGTGTGATCACATCCTGATGTCCACCTCACATAGGCATCTTGCTTTGACCCTTTCCTCATACAGATTCAATAAATTCCCTTGTGATGCAGGATCAAAATGCACAAACCGGGGTATCCTCCGTCCGATGACTATACCAATACATGGCTTCCATTTGAATATTTGACAAGCTATCATCACCATTTCAATGACTTAGACATTGCTTAGATCCCACACAAGACAAAAAACACCCAAAACAAAAGTAAATAGTCCACCTTCAGGACATGTAAGTGCCGTAAGAGGCGAATAAAAGACTAACTCTGTGTGAAAGCATGCATCTCCCGCGCCGAGAGTAGTGTCTCGTCCAGCAATAAATAAATCAAACCAAAAGCGTAGTGTTCGCCGCTATCGAGCAGAGCCCATATCCAAACTAAATTTGGAAGAATCTACTATTTCCTCCTAAAATTAGACTAGAGGACAATATTCAAATATTTGTATTTAAATTTTAGAGAGTATTTCTTAGGTTGTTGTTCATTTGTTTCTTAAAAATAAGAAATTGAAAACAGAAAATTGCTTTTGTGGTAATCTAATCACAAATCATCAAAATAGACTCATGGCGCACATACTAAACTTTGGTGTACCCGTCCTCTATTACCCTGGTTTAAACACCTCACGCTGGAGCGAGAGTTAAAAACCTGTCCGCATTCATACCAACACAAAATACAAATAATACAAAGCAGCGATTACGAAATGGCAGTTCCGCAGTTTTGAAAAATAAACATAACGCTGGTAGCAGTTGCACCCCGTCGAAGTGGCGGAATGGGCGGTATCGGTAAAATCATATCAGTCAACCTCACCTCTAGTCAGCTGTTCAGTGTTCACGACAGCCCTGGAAATTCAGAACAGATGGAACCAGCTGAATAGGAATGGAAAGATAATTCCAAATAGCTTGCACAAATACCCCACCATCACGCAGCAACGGCCTCCGCCCGCCGGCCCCCCCCCCACTCCGCTGCTCCCGCCATGCTGCCGAGGGTCTATATGATTAGGCCCTCAGTTAAAATTGCACACGGATCAAAAAAGTCCACAAGCCCCAAAACCCACCCACGCAGAACCCATATCCTTGTGTCCACAATCCTTAAAGTCCACTCCCACAAAGGCCACGGATCACAAAGTCCACACTTTGCCCGTGTTAAGGCCAAATAAATCAGCCCACTGTTCAAAAAAGCCCACGGTGGAAAGTGGCCACAGACAACACGGCCCACGGGTCAAAAAGTCCACACAACTGTAGGTAAATTCTGAACTGAAGCTTTGCAATTTTGCCGCCAGGTTGTCGTTAAGCTGCTGCATACGTGTTTCTTGATCACGCACAGTGGAGAGTCAGGCGACTGAGATGGTAATAAACGTGTCGGTGACCTTGAACGGCCGCGGGATTATCTCACCACGTGGTTTGTTTCCGGTGTGGTGGTGCTCTATCTCGCGCTGAATTTCACGGCCTCGTGGAAAGATGGCAAGGACTAAAATGCTGATTAGTCCATGCTCCGCAACCACAGCACCTAGCTTCCTGCAGTTTTTACGAAAATGGAAAACGAGTTTTATTGGATTTCCTTTGGGTTTTAGGGATGTTGGTGCCTTACCAGCAGCATCATAGCCCGTTGTGTTAGTTCGAATAGCCGTATATTCTCCATAGCCGACGAGCCCCGCGTGTCCTCCGGACACACACTGCCGCCCGAGCCTGCACCTCGCAGCACGGCCGCGCCACGCCTCAGGCGCGGTGTCGCAGGGGCGATCCCAGTCACTCGACTGGGGTGGGTAACACCACCACATCTCCCCCTCCGCATTCATAACGCACACGGTTTACATTTCCTCAATCAGTCGTCGGGGAGGGCGCCGCACTCTGGCCGAGCGGCGCAAGGTACTAGGAACGTCGTCACCGGCGGGGAATGGAGTGCCACTGAATGTCCCGGATGATAGTCCGGCTCCTAGTGTACCATTGTGCACTCTAAGGTGGCACCGGTTCCTCTCCACCTCGCCTCCGTCGTCATACCGTATCCGATAACGCCGGTATGGGCAGACTAGAGTCACCACCCCACACCTGTCCCACCGTCGGGTTCGGGCGTCCTGGACACGGACCCGCGTACCCACAGCGAATGCAGGCAGGTCCCGAGCGCGCACATCATACCGCTCCTTCACTTGCTGACGCTGTCTCCTGCAGGCCTCCTCATTGATGTGACAGGACTCGGCACGGTGATAGCTCAATGAATGGGCTGGTAGGCTGTCCCGCAGCGATCGGCCGTACACGATCTCGGCGGGGGACCGTCCGCTGCTGCCTGGAGTGTTGCGGTGTTGGAGTATGCCTCTGGTCCACTCCTCCTCATCCAGCTTTCCCCTGTGGAAGTCCCAGCACCGTCTTAGCAGTCTCTTTGCAGCTTTAACCCCCGATTCAGCACGACCATTAGACTGATGGTAGTGGGGTGAGGACGTGCAGTGTTTAATGCCCCATTTCTTCAAAAACGCTTGAAATTGGTGAGATGTAAACTGCGTTCCTCCATCAGTCCAGACTACTTCAGGTATGCCGACCTGGCAGAAAATCCCCAGCATGGCTCTTATCACACTGTCGGTGTTAGCTCGCGGGCCCACGCAATCTATGAACCGCCACCCGGAATACCCGTCCACAACAATCAGGTACTTGCCTCCGGCGTGGTCGGCGAAGTCCATATCCAGGAACTGGAAAGGGCGGCTGGCCAGCTCATGCTCGGTGAGTGTTTCCCTCTGCTGTGTTGGCAGCTCACTTTGACAGCGTTCGCATTGTTTGACAGTGTTTTCAATGTCGGTGTCCATCCCCGGCCAGTAGACCACCTGTCGAGCGCGTGACTTTGTCCTCTCTTTCCCGAGGTGCCCTGCATGTAGTGACGTGAGTGTGGTGCGGCGAAGCGAAGAGGGTACTACGACGCGACACCCGCAGAGTATTATCCCGCTGTCTACTGATAACCTCTCGTGCACCGGCCAGTACTTCTTCAGTGGTTCTACAACATCAGATTTTTGGTTTGGAAACCCCTTTCCGATGACTTCTATAAGGAGTTGCGCTTCCGGGTCTGACTCCACGGCGCGGCGCACCTCGTCGAGATGGAGGTCTGTCTGATGTGCCTGCAGCTCAGCTGTGGCAATCGTGCACAGGCTTGGGCTGGCAGGGTCCTCGCCGCATTCATCCCCCGTTTCCGCGTCTTGTGTGGGGTTCCTCGACAGAGCGTCTGCCGCCTTGTGTTGAGATCCGGGTACCCAGACCGCGGTGAAACTCCCGACTTCGCCCATTTTCATCTTCAGGCGCTGCAGTCTGGGATTTTCGATCTCATCCAGTGTTTTGCTGTTGATGATTGGTATCAGCGGCTTGTGGTCGGTGATAACCTGATATGTCGGCAGCCCAGATAGGAAGAGGCGACACTTCTTGATAGCCCATGCCACAGCCGTAGCTTCAAGTTCTATGGTGGCGTACCGTGTCTCAGCGGGCGTCAGGAATCGGGATCCAGCCTGTATAACACGCCACGTGCCGTCACGCTGGGCCTGACTCAGGACAAAGCCGAGTCCCTGCAGGCGGCTGGCATCAGTCGAGAGTGATGTTGGTCGGCTAGGATCGAAGAATGCCAGGGCAGGTACGGACGTCAGCGCCGTTTTAGCAGCCTCAAACGCTCGCTGGTGTTCTTCCTCCCATCGGAACTCGTTTTTTGAGCTCAGCAGCGGTCGCAGTGCTGACAGCAGTTCGGACACCTCTTCCATGAAGGAGGCCACTTGGTTTACCAGGCCGAAGAAACTCCGGAGGTCCGTTATGTTATGGGGAGTCGGGAACTCAGAGATGGCTCTGGTCAGCTGTGGGTCTGGGTGGTATCCGTCCTGGGATACGATGAAGCCGGCGAATCTCACTGACCTCTGGGCCAGCTGGAGCTTCGCCAAGTTGAGAGAGATTCCCTTCTCTTGGCACCGGGTGAGAAATGCCCTGACGTCGAGGATGTGATCTTCCAAAGTCCTACTGAAGATTATGACGTCATCGACGACTTTTCGATACCCATTCAAGCCTTTGAAAGCTTCATCGAGGCGTCGGTTGTAGTGTTCGGAGATAGATGTGACCCCGTACGGTGCGCGTAAGTAGGCGTACCTGCCGAATGGCGTCGTGAACGTAGTCAAAAGCTGGCTTTGCTTTTTCAAGGTACACTGATGGTAGCCTTTGAGGGTGTCGAACACCGTAAACCAGCCGGCTTGTGACGTCGTGATGGATGCGACTTCTTCTGCAGGCGTCGGGGACTGGTATGTTTCGCGGCGCACGTATTTGTTCAAGTGCGACAGGTCAACGCAGAGCCGAACTCCGTTGCCGCCTTTCTTCGGTGCGACTACAATTGGTGCACACCACTCCGTCGGAGTTATCACTGGAGTGATAATGTTCTCTGATTGGAGCTTTTCCAACTCTTCTCTGAGGGGTTCTCGCAGTGATAACGGGACACGCCGGGGAGTGGTAGCGCAGAACGGCACAGCATCGTCACGGATATGAATTTCAAATTCCTCTCCAGGCATAGCGCGAATTCTGCCGTCGAAAACTGTCGGGAATTCCCTCGTAACATCTGGGAATCCGGGGGGTGCCGCCGGCGCCGGAATCGGCGGTGCCACTTCTGTTTCCGGCGGTAATGAACCTTGGTCGGGCCCACTCGGCCTGCGCGCTGCTGCCCCGGGAGTGGTGGCAGGCGGCGGGTTCTTGATACTGCCGATAGATGTCGGTCTAGTCGCACATGGCGGTGGAACATGGGTAGCATGGACGATAGGTGGCGCTGCGGTTCCACCGTCACGTATAGATGGTGCTGACTCTGCCGGAGTACCGGTCCTGGTCCGGAGGGACGATAGCAGCACAGATGCATTCTCAGATGAGTTGTGGCTGATTTGTTCTGGATACCTCTGCGGGATGATTCGAAGCTTCCTGGCAGCTCTCCACGATAAAAGCAGGGCACTGACGTCAGGAAGGATGTGTATTCTTTCTTCCATTGTTGTTTCTCCTAGGGTTAATGACGCTGGCAGAATTCCGATGGATGTTATAGTTTCCCCGTTTGCGGCTCGTGGGTGCTGTTCTGCAGGCAATAAGTTCTCTGGGTATTCTCCCAGCTTGTCCAGCAGTGTAGTGCCAGCGACACTGATGTCGGCCCCAGTATCCGGTAGAGCCTCGACCGTAGCAGATAGGTGGGCTTCTACCACTAGTGCTACCCTAGGGGCGCTCTCAACTGACGTCGACGCGATTATGGCTGAGGCGTTGGGTCTTCGGGTATACCTGCTGTCTCTTCCTCCTTCTGGTGAGTGGAAGTGGACTTGATGGCCTGGTGGACGGTACTGGTCCGGCGGTGGCGACTGGTACCTAGCCCTACCCGGTGACTGGTATCTGGTGCGTGCAGGCGACTGGTACCATGCGCGTCGAGGAGACGGCGTGCGCCGTCCCGAACTGCTCGATCCACCGGTACGTATACCGGTCCTGTGTCTGCAGACGACAGAGAAGTGATTAAGCTGCTGACATGTGCGGCAGCGCTGTCCTCTGGCAGGGCACTGCTGTTCACGCTGGTGCCGCCACCGGCCGCATGCAGTGCAGTGCGGGCTGCTCTGGTCTCGGCTACGTTCCCGGCCGCGCAGCTGAAACGCTGACGCCTGCGCCGGTACGGATGACCGCAGTTCCTGCGCGTCTCTGGTAGCCGCCTCCTGGGCCCTGCAAACAGTGATGGCCTGTGCCAGAGACAAGTCGGGGATAGCGAGAAGACTTTTGATGGTCTCAGCAGACCTCAGACCCATCACAACGCGGTCCCTGATAAGTGAATCATTGCAGTTGGCGCAGAATTTGCAACTACGAGATAATTCACGCAGGGACGTGAGATAATCATCAAAGGGCTCCCCTTCAGATTGAACTCTTTCGTTGAACCTTTTACGTTCGATCACTTCATTCACTTGCCCGACAGCGAAGCGTTCGATGGCAGCAAGTACTGCATCCGGGTCGGTGCGGTCTGACTCCGTGATGTCGAAATTCCTCAGGACGCGCCGGCTCTCGGCTGTCATCACGTTTTTTAAAGCTGCCAGTTGGATGTTAGGGGCTGCGTGGTCTAGACCGGTGAGAAGGACATAATCATCCCAGCTCTCTTTCCACACTTGGAAACGCTCACCCCTATCACGTGATAGATCAAGACTATCGGGTGCTCGAATTCGGCCCGACCACGGCACCGGAGCACTGCGCACTGTGTCCACCGCATCCTCCTGCTCACCCTGTCTCGCTCTCGGCATTTTCACTAAACGTTCTCTTCACTGTTCTTCACTCATTCGAACACTCAGTCCTCACGTTTTACAACTGCCGGCTGCGCCATGTGTTATTTCGAATAGCCGTATATTCTCCATAGCCGACGAGCCCCGCGTGTCCTCCGGACACACACTGCCGCCCGAGCCTGCACCTCGCAGCACGGCCGCGCCACGCCTCAGGCGCGGTGTCGCAGGGGCGATCCCAGTCACTCGACTGGGGTGGGTAACACCACCACACCCGTGCGGAATTACATTGCAAACGACTTGAGGAAAGCCCATACATGTATAACTAGGGCAGCTGGTGTCTTGAAGTGTCCACCAACAAATACTAAGCATGCGTTTGGTGGTTTGATCCCGTAGCAGCAACACAATAGCGTAAAAAGCAATAACATTGAAAAAGACCCGTGGAAAAACCCATGCTATGAAACCAGTCCGGTTAGCGGCATGCAGATTTCACAAAAAAGTCAGATGATTGGTATAACTGACTTCCATATCAATATGTCAATTAAGAGAAACGTATGAAAGTAAAATCATGGGGTACACAGTACCTACACTGTCTCTTCCCTACATGATAAAACGGTAGTTTTCGATCCACCGAAAAGCCAAAGTTCATGCATCCAGGGCAGCTAGTGGCTTACACTGTTCGCTAACAACCTGTGGGGTAAAAACTAAGTGTTCCTCATTTTTATGGACGTCAGTGTCATTGACGGATGCAGCGGGGGGCATTCCGGCCATGCCCCTCCCCTCAAAGCGGTGGAGGAGGGCCAAACTATCTTTTGGCCCCCCAAAGGCCGGACTTTTTTAAAAAGGTGTTTACACTAGGCCTGTAGAGCAAAAGTATCTTCGCTCCCCGCCCAGGAGAGCGATCATGCACTTGGAGAGGTAGCTTATGCTCAGGGACGTAGGAACCGGGGGGGCAGGGGGCAGCTGCCCCCCCCAACTTTCACGATTCTTAATCATTAACCCTATGGCGTTGACTGGAAAGAAATGACTTGAAAATTCCCGCTGCCCCCCCCAACTTTGACCACAGTTCCAACGCTCCTGCTTATGCTAGGTCTGTCGAGCACCCAATTGCATGTCCCCTCCCAGGAGGAGAGGCAGACAGGGCTTTGGCTCCCCACCCAAAACTCGGGTCTGCGTCCGCCCCTGATCAGTGCAGAGTCAAGTCCAGACTGACGGCGGAGGAGATGGGGCGAGAGGCAACAGGTCCCAAAATCGAGATTTTTTTAAAAGAAAATCGGTAAAACTCGGGGGTTTTGGGGAACATTTTTCGCTTCCTGCTCGATCCGCCAGTGAGTCGGTACAATACAAAATTATGTAGAATGAAAACCGTTGGCCTGTCCACAAGCCCCTGCCCCGCGACCAGGGCAGCTATAGCTGCAAAATATTTGTATAGCACCAACGTGGTTAGAAGCAGTGACAGTTACAAGAGGGGCCAGGGGCTCAAGCCACTCCCCCAAAAAATGTCAGAGTGCCAACAATAAATGCATAGCCGAAGGCGGTTTCGAGGTAATGGCGGTTGAGGCTTGAGCCCCTACCCATCCCCAAATAAAGTTCTGGATCCGCCACTGGTCAGAAGCATGGCATTCTTGAGTTTCATGAACATTATCTCAATAATAGCAACGTAATGATGTAAAATGCAGCCTTTTGACCAGCGGAAAAGCCCATGCTCCGCTAAGAGGCAACCAGTGACCTCCAGTGTCCACTAATAGTGTCAGTGTGGTCAGAAGCAGCGTATTCTTAACACGCGCATTGGGTACCCGCCACCTCGGGTTTTTTGGAGATGCCAAAACGGCGGCACGTAGCGCCGCCGTACTTGGCATACCTTTTTCTGATCATTTTTAAAACTTCTTTTCAAAATCTTCAGGCTATGTCATCTCAGGCCAGGTCACCAGTACAGGTCAAGGGACCTGATCTAAAAAAGTTTAAGACAGCATAAGTCAGAACAAGGTGAGCTTATTCCCTGGAAACTCATATCACATAATGGGCCCACCACGCTCTCTGAAATATATGTATTCGGGTATTTTTTTATATTGATGACCCAAGATCAGATACGAGCCATGACCTCTCTATTGGAAGTACATGGAAAAATGTTTTTAACCCTCACCCCGGTGGGGGTGTTTGAACACCCCTTACGGGTTTTTCCAGCGGCACGAAAAAACGGCGGCGCGGAGCGCCTCCGTACTTGGCATACATTATCCTTGATCAATCCCACAACTCTCCCCAAAATCTTAAGGCTGGGTCATCCCAGGTCAGGTCACCGGTGCAGGTCAAGTGACCTCACCTCCAAAAATGTTTAAGGTGTCATAAGTAAGAAATGGGTGAATCTATCGGATTGAAATTTATACCACATAATGCGGCATCGAGTGCTACACAATATGGGTCGAGATTTTCCATATCGATGACCTAAGGTCAAGTACAGACTATGACATATCCATGGGTGCCGAAAGTGGGAGACGGGGGACGTGTCCTCCCCCTGTTGGCCAACCAGGGGGACGCCCCCCCCAATATTTGGCTCCATCGTCATTAATGTTGTCAGGTACCGAATATGTTCAAAATTCGCCTCCCTCGGTCAGCACCAGCCTGGGTCCTAACCTCCCCCCCTGTAAAAGTTCTGTGGCGGCTCCCCTGGACATATCTATTGGAAATGCATAGGAAAAACAAAACTTGGGCTGTATTTGTGTTGATACAGCTGATAAAACCTTCATATTCTCCAAATCTTAGTATCCTTGGCCCCTTCCCAGGCTTTTGTTGCAATGCTGGACCTGTGAGAGGTCATCTCGGGCTACTCAAGCAGTTTTTAGACATATAGGGGGGATTCCAGAACAGATCGACCAAGGCTTGACACCACCATGTCTAGAAAAAATCTGAAACTTTGTCTCCGGGGTAGTTTTGGGCCAGGAACACGCCTGTGAGAATCTTAGCCCCCTCCGACCAACGGTGACCGAGTTATAGCCCGGGGCAATTTTCGGGAGGTCACTTTGTATACTCATCTTTAATGCTTCATAACTTAAAAATGCATAGCCTGATTAACAAGTTTTGTATTTCATTGAACTCGTCTTGAACTATACATTATTTTGCAAACATAAAATTGCAAAATTTTAAAGTTTGGACTTTTAATTCGTTTGACCTTTCCTTCTTTACCTTTTCGCATTGAAAATTGTCCTTTTAGATACCTAAAAATTTTTGTTTCATAAAATATATTCCGATAAAAATTTTACAAATGCGTTATTGCTATAAATTACAAATTTTAACACCTAAGGTAGGTATGCAGACGGTTTTTTGACCACTGCGGTAGTACCGCCTTATGTTTAACACCGCAAACAAAGCGATTCCTTTTGTAATCGGTTGCTTGCAATCATATTGAATTGCCTTTACGAAATTTTCATTGTGCAAGGGTCAGAATTTATGAGAATTAGCACGCGCCCACACGAGGGGATGGGCAACCGGCCTCCGCAGGTTTCCACAGGTAGTAAAAAATACACTTCGTGCAGCGCCACCGTCCTTCATCTAACTCTAACTCGAAATTTTTGCAGCTTCTGGTAAAATTTTAGGTCTGGGTCATACCAGGTCAGACCGCCAACCCAAGTCAAGAGACCTAACCTCGAAAATCTTTGGAGGTGCATCAGTAATATCAAATTTAACCTATCGTGCTTAGATTCACATCACATTGTAAGGTCGCCGAACAAGATATTTTTTGTAGCAGGATTTCTTTATCGATAACCTGTGACAAGGTCAGGGTCACGATCTTTCCTTTAGAAATGCATGGGGCAAGGGGTAAATTTTGATAACTTGCGAGAATTGAGAGTTGTCGAGAACTGTGATGGAGGTTTATTTTTACGTTGTCGTTTCTGATTTGCCACTGCAGTTTGATTAATATTCTTTTTACCATACAGACCTAGGTCAAATCAGGTTAGTTTTGAAATTTTACTAGACAACATTATAAGATATATAATCCGATCGGGCCGGACAAGAGCATTCCAATTGTGCTGAACATTTTTTCTACGGCTCTTCTCTGTCAGCTATTATGTCACAAAATTTAGGTTTCCACTTAGTTCTTGTAAGGAATACTTTGGCCTCGAGCAACCTCAAAGGTGACCCGACCAAACGATTGTATGTAACATTTCCGGTAGTGATTAAAACGGGCTATTTTGCGGCGTCGCTTTCAGTACACTGTTTATTCTACATGGTTTACTGAACAGCAGAGATAACCAACAATTAGGCCACGGAGCCTGTGTGATCTAACTTGCCTCCAAACACAACACTGCGATGTCTCGTGTTTTTGTTCTCCAGAACTTGTGCCTGGAGCATGAAAGGGAGAGAAAGGACTGAAGAATTTACATCTCCTGACGTTAAAATATATCTAACTTCATGAAATGGTGCCGCCATGCACACCATTTCAAAACGATGCAAAGGTTTAATTCCAGAGCAAAGGTTATATCGAAGCGAAATTCAATTATGTAAATGAAGTGTTTTCACTACGTCTCACAGCAAGGACACCTACAACTTTATCGAGGGCACTGCCAAACGGGCAACATATCACGATGGCTTAAAAAGTCCAGTGAAAGATCAAATACGTCAGGCCAAAGGTACGCATGCTTTTCTTACGCATACATTTTTCAGCACGGTTAAGTTCTTGTACATTCCACAATCAAGCATAGCCAATGTTGCCAGACAGCCCCAAAGTCTGTTCGCTGATGCCAATATGGAAAAATGAATACAAGTTTCAAAGAATACCAGCGGTAAATAAGACACCCATCACTGTTCATGAAATCTCTACAAACAAAGGAAGGAAGGTTCGGGTTTTGTATACCTATGTTTGAACCAAACAGGTCATGGTGAAGTCCAATGCAAAGTTAATATTAAACATACTGGTAGATTATTTGGCTTAAGTAATGAGTGATCTGACAGCCATCATTGCAGGTGAATGAATGCGTTTGTACAGGACGAAGTCAGCATAAGCTTTGCCACCGGCAAAAAAGTGGATGGGGGAGGGGCAGCGAAATTTCATACTGACGCTGACTAAATACTTTCCACGTTAGGACCAAATACTGTTCGAATTTGGGCTTCTCGCTGCCTTCTGCAGCGGCTGGTCATAAGAATGGCCGGTTTTCTCCCGTATTGACTGAGATCAGGAAATTTTGGGCCAAAAAGTGGGGGGGGGGCCGGGCCTCCCCTGGCCCCCCCCGGTGGCGACGCCCCTGAAAGTCAGTGTCAGTGTTAAAGTCGTCTCAGTGTATTCCCTTATTCTTCAATGATTATACAAGGCACCAGGAGTGTGGAATTATATATATATATATATATATATTTGTATGTGCCCGGCCACCTCCAGTGATAAAAGTGGTAAAATATTCTTTGAATGTTTTTGTTTGCATTTCAAATACTACTTCTTGGTTCAATGTAGTACAACCGGCCTGTGAAAGGGCTAAACACATGATAAATTTTGCTTTTTTTCACCTAGGGGCTCTCGATATTGCTTCAAATTTGCCCATCCCTAATCATTAAAAAAAACACCAATCAAAAGTATTTCCAAGTGGCGTTTGAACTGGGATCCGTGTCGGCTATGAAATGAACACCTTTTAAAAATATCATGTGAGGCAACCTGTTCTAGTGACCAAGTCGAATGTGTTATGATTTCAGGACATTTTTTTTTGCATATATGAGCAGATTCAATGAGCACTGGGTCACCTTGCATCTATACTATTTTTCCACCTCCGGGAACGATGTAATTGTGTGAGTTAGTGGTGCTTATAGTATAAGTTATACTTGTTTCAATTATTGAAAAAGTCGCGACATCTTTGTAAATTTTCGTTTAAGGCTGCAAGGCTCATTACTAACAAGTTACTTTGCCCCCGTCTCCCTCGAAACAATGGATCCATTTCTATCACTTTTAAAGGTGGCTCTTTTTATTTTATAAATCTTGTCCACGTTGTTGCCAGTTCAGTTTTAGGACTCGGAGTCTCACTAGAGTCATCAAGGGACTTTTTACAGAGACCCGACCCCACCACCCAAACGTGCAACTCTCACGATGAAGGGTTAATTAAGGAACCAAAGTTGAGCGTCCCACAAGGCATAACGACGGCCGTCTACCTCAGGTCACCCCCTCACCAGTCAGATGCCAGCTGACGTACGGTATTTACGGTACCTACCAGCTGCCAGTTGACCTAAATTATTTTGCCAGAAGTTGCAAAAATTTGGAGTTAGAGGCAGATGAAGTACGGTGGCGCTGCGCGAAGGTGTTTTTTACTACCTGTAGAAACCTGAGGAGGCCGTTTGCCTACCCCCTCGTGTGGGCGCGTGATAATTCTCATCAATTCTGACACTTGCACGATGAAAATTTCGTAAAGGCAATGCAATATCATTGCAAGCAACCGATTCCAAAAGCAATCGCTTTGTTTGCAGTGTTAAACATAAAGCTGTGCTGCTGCAGTGGTCAAAAACCGTCTGCATACCTACCTTAGGTGCTGAAAATTTGGAATTTGTAGCAAGAACGTATTAAAAAATAAAAAAATGTTTTATGAAGAAAATTTTTTGGAGTGTCTAAGCGAGCAATTTCAACTGCGAAAAGGTCAAGCTAGGTAAAAAAGAAAAGGTCAAACGAATCAAAAGTCAAAACTTTAAAAAATTTGAATAAAAAAAATAATGAATAGTTCAAGACGATTTCAATGATACACAAAACTTGTTAATCAGGCAATGCGTTTTTGAGTTATGAAGCATCAAAGATGATTCTACAAGGTGACCTCTCGAAAATGTCTCGGGCTGTAACTCGGTCACCGTTGGTCGGAAGGAGCTAAGATTCTCACAGGCGTGTTCCTGACCCAAAACTACCCCGGAGACAAAGTTTCAGATTTTTTATAGACATGGTGGTGTCAAATTGAAATATTTTTAGACCTGGAATGCCCCATAGGTCAATAACTTTGCATGAAATGATGATACAGCTTTTATTTTGAGATCATTGCCTTTGGATTGTTATGGCAAGTCCATTCATATGTCTATGCTTGGTCAAAAAGTGACCTTGACCTGACCTGAGGTCGGGTCATTTTTGTGTTTTGACCTAGCATGGTCAGATTATACATCATTCGATTCACTGTGACAAGAGGAAGCAAATGGTGCCTAGAAATGATTCTAACTCAACTCTTGTCAGACGCTAGAGCCCAAAAACTCAACTCAAGATACCACTTTCTTTGACCCATCACGACCTCAATAGTGACCTGAGCCAAAGGGGAGGAGGGCAGGTACCCCCCCCGTCAAAGCGAAGTTGGCTCAGACCCCCGTCAATGCGTGTCTTAAGTCCCAAAAACCTCCGTCTAATACCGTCATTG
Organism: Lepas anatifera; assembly: GCA_034440635.1. Classification (NCBI taxonomy): domain Eukaryota; kingdom Metazoa; phylum Arthropoda; class Thecostraca; family Lepadidae; genus Lepas; species Lepas anatifera. The sequence continues at coordinate 1,994,662 of JAOTON010000056.1, forward strand.
GTGGATGCAGGAGCAGCATTCGGGAGCATCCCCGTTAACGGATATAGAAATATCACCAACTGTAACATAAAAAAGAAACCCAAACGGGTCCGATAGCTTGTCTAGGAAACGTCTTAGGCTCACCAGGGCCCCTGACCTGATCTAAGGTCCTATGAGTCGATCTGGAGGCCCCTGAACTGTTCGGGGCTCCAGAACTGGTCCCTGATGCCCTATAAGCTAATCTGAGTCCCAGGATTTCCAATCGGGGGGGAGGGAGACCCTCCCGGGGGAGCCATCTGCACCAGGAGGTGCCACTTTTGGTTGACAAAACCTATGAGGTGGGCACCAAAGCCTATCGATGGGTGCCAATTTTCGCATCATTTGAATTTAATCGTTAAAAAGAGCATTGAAATCACACTCTTATGGAAAACAGATTTCATCAGGATTAATATAAAAATATGTTTTGAAAGGTGTTAAAATATATAAGCACGGCTCTAATGACGGGGATGGGGGAACCGGGTTACGGATCTGAGGGAAACCCCAAGCCATTTTGTCGCCTTTTCCCGAAATTTCGTTGGGAAAATCGTATTTGTCCGCCAGTAAAGTATGGGCATCTGAATGAACATTATATCAGATCAGATCAGACATAGGGGAGGGTGGGGTGGGTTGTATCAGTTTTTACTCCAGGTTCATTAAATTCGTAACTACTTGGGATGGCCCCGTGATTTCAATACCATCTCCTAGCTGCATCCTTTGGCTTCCTTTTGCCGATATATTTTTTTTAATCTTTACTGGTTTGTCTCCTACTGCCCGGCGAATGGACCTTTTCACTTGATACAACTTACCCCACCGGTTGGGTGAGTTGTATCACATGGTGGGTTAAGTTGTAACAGTGTGTCACGTTTTGGAGACTGTGACTGCTACCGATCATGGCCGTGGGAACAACCTACAACAAATTTAGAATTTAATTATAAACTTAACTTGCATTTTATTGAACCTAACTATGGCCAATACAGTACGAAATTCATGGCGACAAAAAGCGCAAACGAAACATCAACCGTCCAAGTGTAAAAGTGACCCGTTTGGAAAAAGTAAGCCAACACAATGCGTCGAAACGGGCAAATTCTTGACTAGGTACCAGCAGACTTAAGCCAGGGCTAAAGTCTGTTCAATCTGCAACTGTTCAATCTGAAAATCCTAAACGTATTACTTAAGGACTTACTAAGTGATCCTCTCACAATAGTTACGGGAAGGGTTGTATCAGGGATACGGATGAATTGCATGCGAATTTGTGAAGCGAAGGTGGGGATGTGGCCATAACTTCTCGGGACTTGTTAGACTTTAATTTTTGTTTTTGCTTTCATTCCATCAGCGCGGCCTGTCTTGTACTTATCCTGGCCCGCACTTTTTGCAGCAAATATATTTTTACCAAATTTTTCGTTGTGGCTACCTGTGATGATATAGTTTTTTTTAAATGAATCTGTGGCGACAGCCCTAATAAGCTGTATAGGCAGCGTGGGGTGCCTACCCATTTAAACGGGTCCTAAATAAGCTCAGGGGGCCAAAACTAGCCCTGGGGGCCAACCTTCAACTCATGGGGCCTAGTCACGCTGAGGGGGCCCAAAGCAGCTCAGGAGGCCCATACAAACTAAGACGTCCAGACTAGCTGGGTGTCTCGACGAACTCATGGGGCCCAGATACGCACAACGGGCCCCATACAAGCTGAAGGAGTCTATATCAGTTAAACGAACACGATACAAACCCAGGGGGACCCTTGCCAGCTCAGGGGAGACTAATCCAGCTAGGGGCCCTATGATCAAACCAGAGGCCCCTTTAGTAAATCCCATCACGGGCCCTAGACCAGCTCATGGCTGCCACAATAATTTCACCTACAGGGTTATTTTTAGCTTAGGGGGCCCAAAGCAGCGAAGGATCTATGGCCAAGCCAGTAAGCTCCTGTGCAATACTCTTTCACGGTCCCAGAACAGCCCAGGGGGGCAACCTGAAAACTCGCTCTCAGATAGCTAGTAATTAACTCAGAGGGCCCAGGATCTGTTGAGGGGGCCTACACCAATTAAGGGACCCCAAAAAGCTCAGAAGGCTCCAGTGGCGACACATTCAAGTTCAGTGTGAGGGCCTGGTTATCTAAAGCGGTCCCAGATCAACTGAGGGGACTCAATATCAGCTCAGAGCAGCCACCAAAAACTCAGAGGCCCAGGCCCGCAGAGGCTCTGCGGCCTCTGATGCTTAGGTTAGCGTCAATCGGAGATTTCAGTAGGGACTCAGCGTTAGCCAAGACAACTATGATATGTGGATGTGGTCGTTACGACACCTCAGTTTTCTTCCAGATCGAAGTTAGCTGTATTCTTTGCTCATGGTGCTTCAGTTAGCATCAGTGGGGGCGTCCAGATTCTTCTACCAATGTACCAGTCATTACGTTCTGGGCGAAACCTTGCCGGCCCGAAATATGTTTGATGGTAAACGTGAACATGTTTCACTGAAAGGTAGCTTTCATGAAGATAAACATTTACAAATACGCTTTTTAAACGCGTTTTTTCTTCGACACTGGCCGCCTATTGGGTGGTAAATTGGCGCCCTCAGATTCCGCGCCCCCAGGTTCGGCGCCCCCCCTCAGAGCCTGCCCCCTAACGAAATCCTAGATTCGCCACTGGACTTGTTAGACTTTAATTTTTGCTTTTGCTTTCATTCCATCAGCGTGGTCCGTCTTGCACTTATCCTGGCCCGCACTGTTTGCATCAAAAATATTTTACCTAATTTTTCGTTGTGGCTAGATGTGACAATGTATTGTTTTTGGCAAAAACGAATCTGTGGCGACACCCCTAATGAGCTGCATGAACATTGGGGTGAGTTGTATCACTGTTACAACATACCCCACCTGGCCTTGATACAACATGTACCACCCTCCCACATTGGAAAAACGTCCTCGTGCTCAACAACCAGTGGCCAGCCGAGGAAATCCTTCTCACGCACGAAGCCTTAGAATCTACCCTTACCACTGCTACAGCGATCCTTCCAATTCGTGATCATCTGAATGACAAAAACACACATTTCCTTACGACGAAATTTTACAGAATGACACCCCGAAAAACACATTTTCTGCACTCACCGCGAAACGCGCCAGGCCAAGCAGACGGCAGTATAAAGAAAGATGGCGAACCGCTTGCCGCATCATCTGGTCGTGTCGGGAGCGCTATCTCTTGGATAGTTTTGGAAAAAATCGCTCTGATACAACTTGTCCATGATACAACTCTCCCCGCTCTCCCTATTGAGGCAGCGATCCACACATGTTGTGGTTTTTCACACTGACACTTCAGAAAAACAGTGAATGTTGGGGGCACAATAAGAGCGTAAAAGTAAAATAAACGGAGTATCACGCGATAAACTCAGTATTACTGATAAAGTCATTATTTGAATAAATGTACGCTGAACTGGGTTTATTCAATTGTATGCCTTGTAAGCATACATGTTAAGCAAATTAACCCGCGCCCACCGGGGGTCCAGCGCCACCTTCACCCCACCGGGGGCCATCGATGCCCCCTCAAACTCCGAAAATATGGGGGTTAGCGCAAATCTGCAAAGTGCATTAGAAAGATCGCGTGAATTCAGTAAGAAAGTACTTCACATGTTTAAGCGCTCAGGTCAATGGTTTGACATCCAGAGGTCAAGTAAGGTCATGATAGGCTATTTTCATTCAAATATGCAAAGCTTAACACGCGCATTGACGGGGGGGCGGGTACCCGCCCCCCCCTCGGGTTTTTCGGAGACAGTAGAAAAACGGCGGCGCATAGCGCCGCCGTACTTGGTATACCTTTTCCCTCATCATTTTTACAACTTCTGTGAAAATTTTAAGGTTAGGTCATCTCAGGTCAGGTCACCAGTACAGGTCAAGTGACCCGACCTCAAAAAAAGTTTAAGATAGCATAAGTCGGAGCAGGGTGAACTTATCCGATTGAAACTCATATCACATAATGGCCCCACCAAGTTCTCTAACATATGTTCCGGTATTTTTGATATCGATGACCTAAGGTCAGGTACGAGGCATGACCTCTCCATTGGAAATACATGGGAAAAAATGGTTTTTACGGAATAACTCAGTAACGGATGGTGATAGAGCATTTATTTTAGCTGCATTAGACTCGCCTGGGCTTTGTGGTTCTAATGATATGCATTTTATATAATTTGACCCTGACCTGACCTCAGGTCAGGTCAAATCCTTGATTTGACCTAGCAAGGTCAAATTATATATCATTCGATTCGGCTTGCTAAGAGGATTCATATAGTTCAAGTCGTTTTGCTCTATCTTTACTTGTTCAGATGTAATGCCCGAAAAACTGAATTTTACATGTTATCCCTATGACGGGCATGTTTTGACCTCTCGTGACCTTAAATGTGACCTGACAAAAAATGGTTCAAATGTTTTCGATGGAGAAGTGGATGGGCAGCCCAACGCCGTTTACCGTTTTTCGCTACCTACCGTGGTTCTCGAGATCTTAGGGGGGCGGGTACCCGCCCCCGTCAATGCGAAGGTGGCTCAGACCCCCGTCAATGCGCGTGTTAAGAAAACTGGGCACAGTTCTTATGCCATTAGAGCTATTGAGATCTGGTCAACTACATTGGATAGGAAAATGCCAGACCTTCTTCCGCTATGTGGAACGTAATGACCTCCCGCCAGTGGTTTGACCTCCAGAGGCAGGGCATATTTTAAGAAATTGCGACTGGTGGGCATTCGGCTGAAAAGGGCACGAATTATCACCAAAAGGGCACTCCTAGAGCAACAAATGATTGGTAACTGGTGGGCACTGGGCCGTTCTTGGGAGTTCATTGGTGGACATGGCATGGGGGACTGGTGGGCAAAATGCCCACCACTTTGTGGCTTAAAAATATGCCCTGTCCAGAGGTCACCTCGTGACCTAATATGACCTGAGGTTACCAAAGGTGCCCCCTGATCGGCAATCCTGGATCCGCCTATGTTGTGAATACCTTCATATACTCCAAATGGTAGTATCCTGGGTCTCTTTCAGTTTCGGGTTGCAAGCTTTGACCTGTGACCTCTGAGAGGTCATCTGGGGCTACTGAAGCAGGTTTTTAGACTTGGGTTAAACATTTTGCAGGAAATAATGGTTAAGCTTTTATTTTGATACCATTGCGTTTGGATTGCTATTACGAATAGATTGATATGCATATTGGTTGTGCTAGGTTTGAAACTGACTTTGACCTGACCTTAGCTCAGGTCATTTTTATGGTTAACCTAGTGTAGTCATATTATACCTACATCATTCGATTCGCCGTAATGGGAGACAGCGAATGGTGCCTAAAAATATTTCTACCTCAATTCTGTCAGACGCTAGATTCGGTTATCAGGAGCGAATATCATTCTGTTGACCTCAGGATACGAAGGATATGACGTTGACTTCAACAGGCTCTGGAGCCTGAACCAAGCTGTGCCCCGCAAAAAGCCGTGAACTGGTTTTGTATTTCATGCTTCCTGGCTTGCATACTGATTTTAAGCGAAATCAATTGTCCCCGATTTTGGTGATACGTTGGGTCCCCCGTTGAAGTCAATGGCATTTAATGCATTACGGCAAAACTGATTTTTACGGCACATTTTGTGCTCTACCTCAGCAACACGACGCGATAGAGCAAAATAAAGACCAGTTTCGGGATGGTATCGGCAAGGGCTTTCGAATGATGTATGATTTTAGGCGATTATAAGAATCCTGAATATCAATCTAAATATCGAATATCTAACTCCTGCTGTTTTCACAGACATCAGACGCTAGAGCCCAGAGACTCTTCTCTAACATACCACCTTCTTTGACCTATCATGACCTCATATTGACCTGAGCCCAAAAGTGACCGATGCTGTCTCTTCATGAATTTGCATGAGCTGCACCAGTATTTGTATTTTTTCTCTTTCCCGTATAGAAGCCGAGTTCGAGGGGGGTGTTTGTACTCCCCACCAGGGCAAGATGGCTCGGAGGCCCACCGAGGCGGGTGTTAAGAAATTGAGTTCAATCAGCTCTCGCTCACGACTTGGTGGCTGACTTTGATTCTGACTCATCCCAATTAGCCGAGAAATTGAGTTTACAGGCTCAAACTACACTCTGAAGTGAGGCTGACTCGATTCTGACTCGAGCAAAAGTGGAGCCGATTCAAAGCCAATTCGGAATCCGAGTCGCTGCTCAACAGGTCTGAAAAGTTGAGCATAACAGAAGAGTGGGATTTAACACGCGCATTGACGGGGGACGGGTACCCGCCCCCCTCGGGTTTTTCGGAGACAGCATACAAACGGTGGCGCGTAGCGCCGCCGTACTTGGTATACCTTTTGCTCATCATTTTTACAACTTTTGTCAAAATTTTAAGGTCAGGTCATCTCGTCAAAGTGCATTAGAAAGCTCGCGTGAATTCAGTACGAAATTACTCACATGTTTAAGCGCTCAGGTCAATGGTTTGACCTCCAGAGGTCAAGTAAGGTCACGATAGGCTATTTTCATTCAAATATGCAAAGCTTAAGATGACTGGGCATAACTCTTGTGCCATTAGAGCTATTGAGATTTGGTCAACTACATTGGATAGGAAAATGTCAGACCTTTTTCCGCTATGTGGAACGTAATGACCTCTCGCCAGTGGTTTGACCTCCAGAGGTCGCCTCGTGACCTCATATGACCTGAGGTTACCAAAGGTCAGAAAGTAACCTTGTCGTATATCAAATGAAAGCCAGTGATGAGACATACACGATGGTGTTTGATTCATCGTTCTAGCTTAATTAGGTCAAAAGTTATTGTCAAGATTTGAGCCCGTTTTTTACCCCTGGTGACCTTGGATGACCTCAGAGAAGCCAAAGGGAAAATTTTACCCCCTGGGATCCGTAAAAGGGTGTCCAAGAACGCTTTTCTGAGCAAGCCGAGCATTTTCAATAGTTTTTTTGTGGCTTTTAGATCGTAAGACCGCTTTTTCAAATGTTTTTTTTTCAAGGGAGAGGTCACCTCGTGACCTGACCTCAGGTCACGAAATCAAAAATCCAGAATATACATCATGTAGACCCTGGCGGGGTCAAGAACTGTAGGAAGTTTCAAATCGATCGACAGAGAAACGTAGCTCTTATAGAGCTCAAAAAGTTGAAGTGAGGTGACCTTGGTTGACCTCGCCTGGTGACCTGAACTTGGGTGACCCGGGATAAAAGATTTCAGGGATGGTGGGAAAATGATGGGGTGAGAGATAGAGCCCTCAACCGCGGTGCTGTGCCTCGTTGTTTTTTCTGCTATCCCGAAAAAGATTAGGGGCCATCGATGCCCCCCGGTGGAGCAAGGGTTAAAAGACAACAAAAAAACGTTTCATTGAGAGCCTGAGCATGTGGAGCACTCTTTACCTGACTATAAAAGCTGGAGGATAGCCCAGCGCCTCCTTAGTTTCATACCCCTGGTCATTACCTTGACTACATGTTAAAGTGACGTTCTTAAATAGAGTCACTTGCAAAACGTTCTCTTGTCCTCTCAGCTAACGTATTGCCAGTGGTATTCTCCATCGTCTCCGACGCTCCTCGCCGGGAAACTTCATTTCAAGCTGACTCCTGACGGCTAACTCAAGGTTGCATAAAGAAAACGCGCGAATTTGTCGCGCAACTGGAGCACGCTATCGTCTCAAGTATATGTGCTGCTCGGAGACGGTGGAACTTTCCGCTTCGCACTGAGCGACGCTCAGATGAAAGGTGCTGGGTAGCGCACCAGTTTTTCTTGCTGAGCAGACAATCTTAAGCGTGGAGCCACAGGCCCGAAAACATTTAGTAAATCCGGCAAATGTTTCTTTCAATACTACCACCCACATTAGAGCATAAGCAAAGACAAAGACGAAGACTTTATTCAGAGTCTTCCACGGTCATCCATGGCTTCTGCGACCCCACGTCAGTTGGAATAGTAAGAAGGAGACACACACACACGACATTAAAATCATGTAAACAGGGTTATATAAAAACATCGTTAAAAGACAAAGACAAAGCATACCACACAAACACCGCTCGCTCAGCGCACCTGATCCCGCTCTGCTATTATATACTTTTTAAGGGCACGACAAAAAAGCGGGCCGGTAAAACACTCAGCTCCTCAGGCAGCTCATTATAAAGGGGAGGCCCCCTGGAGCTGAACCTACTTTGGCCCATTCCAGTACGAGAGCTTGGCACAACGATATTCGCGTCCTGTCTGGTGGTACGCTCCCGTATAGAGCCGACACGCACGAATCCCCGGACCAGCTCCTCTGGCTCCCCGAGACACACTGTCTTGTGTACAAGTGCAAGCGTGTGGTACCTCACCAGCTCTCCCGCCGACAGCCAGTCAAGTTCCTCTAATAAACCAGAGACATGGTCAAATTTTCTGCGGCCGAAAATTGCCTTTGCTGCATAATTAATTATCTTTTGGAGTCGAATATTGTTTATATGAGTTCCGTTGCCAAAAACACTGATGCAATATCGGACACGGGAAATAACCAGTGAACTGCCTATCGGCGAGATGACTCTGGGAGGCAAGCAGCGCCTCAGATGTGACAAACCACTCAGAATTCCAAAGCATTGACGAGTGAGAAGAGAAATATGAGAATTCCAGCTGAGGGCACGGTCGAAGGGCAGTCCGAGATTTTTGACAGTCATAGATGGAACCAGATTAAAGTTGCGAAATTTGACAGTAAAATCACCCATTTTCCAAACGTTTGGAGCACTAAGCAGGCCGTTATTCCTGACAATATGCGCAGGAAGCTCGTTACAATATCCTAAATTTCATGGTTTGGTAGAAATTTCTTATTTCAAGCTGTGGACTGATTTTAGCCACCCGGCATTCGTATGCTGGATTTTCTCCATTAACGCCTGCACTTGACGGGGCCCTCGGAGGCCCCCCACCTGTTTTTCTCAGGTGGCCGGAAAACCTCTCGTAAAAGGTAGCCGCAAAACGATACTCGGCCACATTTAACAGAATCTAATGGCACGGCCATTGGTGAAATAATTTTGAAAATTGGTCAATTTTTATTTACAACCTTTCGAAGCCGGACCTGCATTTTGAGATCATCGTAATCGCGCGGTCGGACCAGTTCACTTGCATTGGAGACCGAGTGGTGACGTCATAGCGCCATATAACTGGGATGGTATGTCAAGGTCACTTTACATAAAGGCCAAGGTCAAAGGTCACAGGTAAAGGTCACATCAGCACTTTTAAGGTCACTGACCTCAGTGCTTCCGGTCAAATGACGTTACCCGGTCTGATGTATATTACGCTATGACGTCATAGTTAAGGTACCTCAATGCAAAGGCCAAAGTCAAAGGTCAAGGTCAAAGTTCATTGGGAAAGGTCAGTCCTCGTTTACCGCCAAGCACTTCAGTTGCTATAATTCTAGTTATAATGTATGTACATTATAAGTAGTATACCATATTGTGACCTAATAGGTAAATGACCTTGAATGACCTCGACACAAATTCTGTAGGGAAGGTTCTTTGCGACCTTCCTCTATGACCCTGGTCTGCCTTTAGATTATTCCCCCTTTTTCCCGCATAATAACAGCATTTTCCACGCGGTCCCCAGCATGGCCAATATTTGACACTTATGACCTTGCTTGGCCTTGAAGATATTGACCTAGGTCAATAATAATTGGTCATGATGTAGTTACCCATAGCCCCCACCCACTCCTCAAACGGTGTTTTTCTACGCCTCTTAGTTTCCGAGATCTTGGGTGGCCTATCAGGCCCCTCTCCAGTGCTTGTTAGTGCCAGACCCCTCTCCAGTGCGTGTGCTATGGGACCAGTGCCCTTCTGTTGCATAAATAAGTAAATGTAGAATACTCCAAGACTTCTCTGACATCGAAATATTTAGTAATGCCAAGAAATAATACAACGCGAATGAAGACAAGCGAAGCAAACGGTCAAAACGCATACTTCCATTGTCTAAAAGGTAGGTACTTACGTGTTCCATTTTCCTGTGTAGGTATGTACGTAGGGCCGGTTAATCCAGACATGGCCCCTAAAAAGCGATCGAGTTTTTCCTAGTTTTTAGTATTTTGTTGCCAACTTTCTTAACACACGCAGCGAAGGGGACCCTAAAGTGTCCCACTCACTTTTTCGAGGTGACCGGAAAACGTTCACCGCCGGAAAACGCTACTTGGCTGTATTTGAGAGAATCTATGAGCTGATTGGTTGGTAAAATTCATTTTGAAAATCGGTGAATGATTTTTATAAGCTTCCAAAGTCAGACCTATATTTTCAGACCACTGCAATCGCTTAGGGCACCATCTCACCCGCACTGTAGACCGAATGGTGACGTGATAACGTTACATAATCAGGTCATATGTCAAGGTCAATCCACATGAATGTCAATGTCAAAGGTTACAGGTTAATGTCATTGATCCCAGTATTCCTGTCAGATGGCATCATTCAGCATGCCGTATGTTACGCTATGACTTCAGAGTTAAGGCTACTCAAGCTCAGTTCAAGGTCACAGGTCAAGTCCAAAGGTCTTTTTTTCAAGGTCAACCTCACATTTCCCGCTTAAAGGCTGCTATAGTGTCAGTTATATTTTACAATTCATAATTGACTTACAGAAGCAAGGGGTTCACCTTAACTCCATTAACGCCCAGCGGGTCATTTTTGTCCTCTGACTTTGACAGGCTGCAGAATCGGTACCAGTGAAGTGATCTTCATGTTTATGATATGTATGTGTGTTTCAGAGCGTGGATAAGCTGGAAAAATGTATTTGAAAAAATCTAGGTTTTGTGGGACGATTTTGGTGGAACTTATTTTGGCGAGGGTTTTGGTCAGCGTGAGATAGCTCGGCAAATTTTGTATCTCGAATAACATATGGAAAGCTGAAAAGGGTTTGCATGATTGACATTAAGCCAAGACCACTAGGAGTCAGATGGTGAAGAAGCAGTAAGATTTTCTTCAACGGCTTTGCCATGAGACATCGTCAAATATGAAGCGGACAAAAATGACCCGCTGGGCGTTGCGGACATCTGCGGGCCGCTGAAAATGAGGAGAAGGATGTGTCCTGTCCTCCCGTCTGGTGCGTTAGGTGCATAATGTTACCTAGAGGGAAGGGAGGCATTGTGAGTCCTGCGAATGCAGGTTTGCCAGTTTAGATATTTTTCATCAAATCTGGAAGATTTTTAGTGCAATGTCGATACCTTTGGAAATTTTGAAGTTCATGAAATGCTTCCTAACGTTTTTGGGTTCTGTCTTGTTTTGGGAATGATTATCACATATTTTAACGGAAACATGCAAGATGGTTCCAGTATTTTGTAAAGGCGTTATTAAATACAATGTTCAGGGGTTTTGAAAAACTTATCGAAATTTTAGCACTGACTTCACTGTTAAGCTAGCAGAGCCTTGTCTTTTCCCCTTGATGGATTGTGTGTAGTGGATAGAGAGGATAAGGAACAGTAGCGGATTGAGGACTTCATTGGGTGGTTGGGGGGTTAGGGATCTAGAGCCTCCCCGCCATGGCCTCGGAACAGCCCTCAGTAATGCATTTACTGTAGGCACACTGACATTTCGGTAGGGGGGTTGAGCCTTCCTAGCCCCCTTGTGTCCACTACTGATAGAAAGCCAATGACCAGCTGACAAAATGAGGTAGAAATTATCGCGGCCGCCACGCTGGTTTGTTTTGACAAGATGGTGTAGTGTCAAACGTCCGGAGCAGTTTGAAATGGGTGAAAGCATGGGAAGTTCTAGAACTTCTGTCTAAAACGCAACTAACACTATTGCGGCTTGGTTCTAGTCAAGTGAAACTACCATGAGTGAACATCTCGGGAGGAGGAGGGGTCAAGACCCGCCTGGATTTTTGTCTCCCACAGACTTTGCCTAGGGCTTGGGTTGCAGTGCTAGCGTTAAACCATCCAGAACCCTCCTGGATCGAGAAGAAATCTCCAGCCATGGAGACATAAATATATCGAAAGCATTAGAGCATTGGCATTGTTAGCAATGCCACAGATCAAATGTTTTGCAGGAAA